>VZTE01001494.1:2671580-2720283 GCA_013397775.1 Eulacestoma nigropectus
GGAGAGGGACCCGCGGCGCCGCCGCCCGCCCCGTCCGCGTCCGGAGCCCTCGGGCCGCCCTGCTGAGGGGCGAACCGGGCATCATTGAGCTGCATCACCGGCCCTGCTCCCCGCGCCGCCGGACAGGGAGCCTGGGGACGAGCCGGGCCCGCCGCCGCTGGGCGCAGCCCGCGCTGAGGGGAAGGGGCGCAGCCGTGGCGCCCCCCGCCCGCCCGACGGCGCTTCCCGCCAGGAGCCGCGGCCGGGACAACGGGGCTGGGCAGCGCCGCTGAGCCCCCCGCGCCTCCGCCCCCGACCCGCGGCCTCAGCCGCTGCCCCGCACCCTGCGGGCATTTCCTCAGCCGTTCACGGGCTCGCTGAGCCCGTCAGGCAGCGCCCGTCTGGCGGCCGGAGCACGCAGGGATGTGAGGGAAAACGCTGCGGGACCGCCGGGTGTGAGGGGACCGGACCCGGTTGTCGATCCGAGCAGCAGTCTCGGAGCTTGTCGGCTTTTTAACTTGGAGCTTCATCTTCTTTGCTGGCAGCTGGGTAAGACAGTTCTTAGCCAGAAACATGTCTTCATAACCTTTTCCAGCACAGCACCCACTGGCGCCCAAGCCAGCAAGCCCTGCCTGGGGAAAACCAGCTTTACAGCTCTTTCTCAAATCCTTTTTAACTAAACCATTAGAAATTATTCTGCAAGGTCATTTGCTACTGCAATAGGGATAATTTATATGCTGTAAGGTTCAAAGGAAAGATGTTCTTCCACTGTAGTGTTCATAAAGCATTTGATTCTCTGGAAATGTCACCCACACCTGTCCCTCATACAAGACTGAGCCTGTGTGGGGGTTTTTAGCCATAGTTTTCTTAGGGGACTGAAAATACCCCAGAATTAATTAAGGTACCTCTTAAAAAAGGTACCTCTTCTGTTAAGAAAATAAAGGTGGGCTTTGCTTTTCTTTCGTTCTTAGTCTTCACTTGCTCTTTGCCAGTCATAAAATTACCCAGTTATGATTCTGCATTTTAATTATTAACAAAAATCCTAATAAAATAACGAAGTATAAACATATCCTGAATCATTTCCCCAAGAGAGAACTTTCTTTTTTTTTCCTTTTGTGTTATCAAATTCAGAGAAAAGCTAATGTGTTTACAAACAGTCCTGGTGCAGGATTGCAAAGACAGTATAAAGACTGCTAAGGCATTCGAGCAGGACAGGTTTTGTGATCTTTGTTTTGCTTCTGTACAATGTCAAGCCCAGAAAGGGATCTGAAGAAAGCAACTATGACTTATTTTTGTATTTGCGAGGACTTGCGCTGCATAAATAGATGTGTTTAACACAGCCTTTGCATCTGCCAAAGTGAAATCTAATGTAATGTGGTTCATAGAATGCTGATTTTTATATCAAGTTCATTCTGTTCTAATTATATGCAATAAGAATTTTGTATCATTCTAATTATACTTATTTAAATCACACATAATAGAAGTAGTCAAGAGAATTCAACAGAGTACAGGGAGTAAGCTGTTCCAGGCACATACTTCTAATGCATTAGAGTTATTTAACTGTCATAGAATCATCATAGGATATTAAGGGGTTGGAATGGACCTTAAAGATCCTCTAGTGCCAACCCATCCCCATTTCATGTGCAGGGACACCTCCCACTAGACCGAGCTGCTCAAGGCTTTATCCAACCTGTCTTTGAACACTGCCAGGGTTCAGACTGTCATCTGGAGCCTTAACATTTCTGAATATTTTATCTTCTATTTACAATTTTCTAGATGAAAATCTGATGTGGTGTCATTTAATATTACTTATATTAAACAATGATATTTAATTGCTGATCAGTGGGCTTTTTTCACGATAGAATTTTTAACTTTTCTCTTTTGTAGTAGAACATAGTCTTCCCATAAATCTGAAAAACAAAGAATGGAATTAGTTAACACACCTTTCTGACAGGCCATGAAACTGGCATCTATTTAGTATTGAGAAATTACTAGTCTCAGTTAAAGACACACCTTTTGACACTGGATGTTCTGGCACATATCCTTGTGGCCACCTGTTGTGGTGAATTATTTGCAGAAGTCTGAAAAGAGCCGGGATTTGATTTTGGTGGGGTTTTCTTGTTCTGCTTTAAAAGCCCAGTATTCGGGTTCTGCAGGCCTTATGCTTGTGCCTGGCAATGTATTTCCTTTCTATGTGCTTAACACGTACTGGGATTAGGATATCAAACTCAAGTACAGGGAAATGTCTTGCTAATTAGAAGATAATTCTTGGTAGCTTCCAAGCTCTAGGCTGGACAGCTTATAAACAGCTGTGTAGCAACATGATGGTTGCAGGAAAAATCTGTCAATCTAATGGTATGTTTCATAAATTATTTTTTTTTTAATTCCATAGTTGTTCAATAGAACAATGCATGCCCATGTGCAGCTGAACTGTGTATGTTTTTACACTTTCTAATTAGCTTTTTAATCCATACCCTGTTCTAGTACTTTCTGTACAAATGGGGTGATAATAAATTCATTTGTATCTCTTCAGAAATCAAAGTATCTGTTTCTTTCAGAAAAGATAACTGACATGATGAACTGTTGTCCACCTAAATATTCAACATTTCAAAGAAAAAGACAAACAAAACCAGAATTATGGGAAAATTCTGACATTAATTTTAATATGAGTGTCTTTAAGCTGGTTTTAAATGTGTAGCACTAGGTTTTGCAATACTGGCCATTGTTTGGGGCTATTTTTTGTTTAACTGTTCTGTAGATAGGATGCCAACTATGTATTTTAATGGGAAAAAGATTACAAATTAAACACATGATTAAAAATAAATGTGATAATTAGTCTGTGAATGCTATCCACAAAAATAGTGTGCATATTTGTTAACCCAAATCCTTATGTGCTTTCACTCTGGATTTCATAATGGCCCTATTTCAAATCAATGTTAATTTATTTAGTAAGACCTCTGTTCTGTAACTTAATAACATGCAAACACGTTTGCATCCATGTCATATAAATTGTTACAAAGAAGTGTTAACTTGGAAATAGTATTTTTTGCCCTTCAGCTGAAGGCCACTGCTCTTGGTAAGAAATAGAGTGGAAAACAGCATGGTGCTACTTTGGCTCATAAAATAAAAAGCAGTTTACATGTAACGTAAACTTCTGGTGAAAACCTTAGTAATGGTAGTATGCTACAAATTTTTAAAAACTCGTTTTGAGGTCTGTGAGCATGATTAATGGAGAACTTGTGGTTTTGGTTTTTAAATGAGATTCTTGTCCAAATAACAATTCCCTACCCACAGCAGGGGTCCTGTTTCCATTTGGTCTTTAAGTATTTAAGGAGTACACAATATTGCAATATTTTTCCATATATAGATCAATTTGGCACGCTAGTACACTTCCCTTGCTCCAGCTGACTTTGTGGCACAGTTGCCAAAAGCCCTTTGGGACTTGGCTGAAGAACTCTCACAACATAAAAGCAAACTGCTTGTTTTTTTAGCCAGAAAGGAAACTCCTGTTAGTTTTAAATTAGTCTTGAACAGCACAGCTGCTCTTCTCTGTAGATCTACATTAGACTTGTTGAATCAGCTTGCTTTTATTCCCTGTAACAGAGGTCCTGATCTGCAATTTAGATTTATTCTTGCTTCGTTTCGACCTTGGCTGAGGAACAAAAGCTGTGTTTTTGGCAGATGAGGTTACATGCGATGATCTTTCATCCCGCTGTAGCAACAGAGTATCCACTGCCTTTCACCTCTGCCTCTGGCTTGTGGGGGAAAAATTTTTTTAAAAAAGAGTATAAATGTAAAACGTTTCACCACGTCTCACTAGCTCTTCAGCTGTGTGAGGTGTAACTTCTCAAGAAGCAGGGAGGAGTTTCAAGAATGTGAAAGGGCTCCTTTGCTGAGGAGTACTAGGAGCAAGCTGGGGGCAGCTCCCACTAAAAGTCACCGATCTTTATTGCTTTGCTACAGCCTTATTTTGAATGATGGCAGGGAGCGCAGTGAGCCTCAGAAAAGGGAGGAAAGCGGGTTTTAGCTGCTGCCTCCTTGTGGAGATGCCCAGTGGTGCTGGAAGAGTGGGCGCTGACGGGGAGCACATCTGTAGCCTTGTCAGAGGATAGTGGAGTGCTGTGCCCAGTTCTGGGTTCCTCAGTACAAGAGAGAGAGACAAGGAGCTACTGGAGAGGGTCAGTGGAGGCCACAGAGATGATCGGGGGTCTGGAACATCTCTCTCATAAGCAGAGACTGTGGGAGCTGGGCTTGTTTAGTCTAGAGAAAAGACAACTGAGAGGGGATCTCATTAGTGCATGTAAATATCTTCAATGTGGGTGCCAAGAAGATGGTGCCAGAGTCTTTCTGGTGGTGCCCAGAGACAGGACAGAGAGCAATGGCCATAACCTAAAACACAAGAAGTTTCACCTCAACATGGGGAAGAACTTCTTTACACTGAGGGGGCAGAGCACTGGAACAGGCTGACCAGGGAGGTCGTGGAGTTTCCCTTTCTGAAGGAATTCCAAACTCACCCGCACACGTTAGGGTAGCACCTGTTTGAGGTGACGCGGCCTTGGCAGGGGGCTTGGCCTGGATGATCTCTAGAGGTCCCTTCCATCGCTAACAATCCTGCGATTCTGTGAGATCGTTACAGGCGGGAGCGCCGCTCTGGAGCAGCTCCCAGGCCGCTCGGGGGCGGAGCAGCCCCGCCCACGGCCGGGCGGAGCCAGCCCTCGGCGGCGCGTCCCGTGGTGCTCGGCTCGGCCGGGCGGCGGCCCGCTTGCACGCCGGGATTTGCAGTCCGCCCCCCCTCCTCCTTTCCCGGTCAGGCGGCGGGGCCGCCTCTCTCCTTCCGGGAGCGGGGCGCGCCCGTTGGCGGGGACCGGGAACGGCGTTTGTTGACTTCCTCGAAGGCGGCGGGGGCGGTGCCGGGCCCCGGGAATTCCCCGCGNTCGCCGCCGAGCTGAGCGCCCGCCGCTGACCCGCCCGGCCGAGCGGGGCCCGGACAGGTTGGTCCTGGCGCGGGGGGGAACGCGGGACGGCCCCGGCCGGGGCTCCTCCGGGGTGCTTCCTGCCCCGTGGAAGAGGAGCCGCTCCTCCAGGGAAAAGAGCCTGATGTTTAGTTTCTCTTCTTAACATGGAGTCGTCCTCGTAGAATCGCAGAATTGTTAGCGTTGGAAGAGAGATTATCCAGTCCCCCTACCAAGACAGGGTCACCTCGAGCAGGTTACAGGTGACACAGGAACGCGTGCAGGTGGGTTTTGAATGACTCTGGAGAGGGAGACTCCACGCCTTCCTTCGTCAGCCTGTTCCAGTGCTCTGCTTCCCTCATATAAAGTTCTTCCTCATGGAAGTGGAACTTCCAGAGTTTCAGAAGGAGCAGGCTGTCGGTGTTGTGCCGTGTCCCTGCCTGTCTTACTCAGTCACGCTTGGCCAGAATAAGGGGGTCATCCCGTGGGGGGATGGAGAGCAAGGCTTACAGGTACCGCTAGCAAGCTGGGGTTGGGCCTCGGGCAGGCAGTCAGACTAGTTACAAAGCTGCTCCTAATCAAGCTGAAAAACTGGGTGGGTTCTTGGAGCTGCAGTTTGTGCCTTGGTACAGGGGGAATCTGGCAAAGGAAATGAGTAAGGTAGGACTTATAGGTGTGAAAACCTATTTTTTTGCTAAAATTGGTAATTTTTCAGAACCTTGTTTGCTGTGTTTGCAGTTTAGAAAAGTGTGAGGTGACCATTGCCCAAGTACTAGCTAGGTTATGTTTTACAATGAGAATTAAATAGTAAAAAGTTTTTCAAAAGAGCAAAGAGGGTGAAGTGACATCTTTGTGCAGCAAAAAGGGGTAATAAATTAGAGATAGTTTTAAGATTGCCGAAATTTCAGCAAGTATTCTACTTTCGTTTTCAGTATATCTCTGTTTTCTATGTGACATTCAAAAGGTTAGGCAAGTGTGAAAATTGACCAGTTAGATGTATGAACAAACTGTACTTAGTGTACTCGGGGCAGAGAAATAGAGTAATTTCATCTCACAGCATTGCATAGAGTTTGCATAGACTTGCAAATCCACTAACATTTGTTTGTATTATTTCAATAGATGCATTGAGATGGAGATAGTGCACAATGACTATAAAATGTTAAATGTGGGTTGCCCGCTTAGGAAAGTGGAAACTCCCCTGTCACTGCACATGCTATCCATATCTGGCTTCTTTAGAACAGAATTTGAAGAAAAAAAGAGAACGTGTAGAAGGAAACAGGATAAAATGCAGTGTAGGTGTACCTTTTGATATGTTTTCATTCTTTCACAGGGATTTTCTAGACAGAGGAAGTCTGACAGTCCCTATTGAATAGGATAGTGATAATGAGATCCAGTTTGCTGAGATGGCGATGATAGGATTAGGACAAGGGTCAGGATAGGAACCAGCTTGGTAGGAGTCAGCGGGAAGTTCTGCTGAAGGAAACTCCATACCTGTGTGCATTATCTATTGTTCATTTTGGAATCAGTCTTTTGTTTTTGCTTAATGTTTATACTATAATTGCATTAATTAACTAATTTACATGATTATACAATGTTTTTATGTGGAGTTCTTAGTGTATGAAATCGTAGATACAACTAAAATTTGACAGGACATTTGGGGAGAAGAAATTAAATTTGCGAGGGTAAGTGAAGCATAAGTGGCTTGAACATTCAAAGTCTTCCACTTAGAAGCTGCTAAGTGGAACTTATGTTCAAATGACCAGGTTTGTCTGAAATGTTGCAATATAAATCTAAATATAGAATTTTAGAAGACAGCCCAAGTTGAAAAGGACCTGGGAAGACCATCTGGTCCAACCTTTTCTGTAAAAGGGGGCCTGGATGAGATTTGCTGGCACCCTGTCCAGTTGTGTCTTGGAAACCTACAGATGTTGTGTTGGTGGGTTGCAGGATGACCAAGGGCCATCGGTGAGACTCACTTTCCTTCCAGTAGCTGTAACAGGTGAGGCATGTTTCCAGCTGAATTAAAAGTTAATGCAATTACATAAGGCTTTTCACTGAACTTATGAACTTATTGAATCTTAATTAATCTGGCAGTTTAATTGAATAGAAGGAAACTTGCGACTGGGAGGTAGGACCTGCTGTTTGGTTTACAAAAGAAGATATGAAAAAAAAAAACCAAAACAAATCCTCTAAACTTTTGGAAATAGTTATTCTTTATAAACTTTTTGAAATGGGAAGGAATGAACACCAAAATAAGGGTTTTTCAGTAACCTTTTAAGATACTTACCTTTGGTGCTAGAAATGTTTAACAGCCAAAAGCCATCTTCCTCCTACTTACGTTTCTTTGACAGTACTGCTCCTAATTAGGTTAAACATTAAATGTAATAGTTTAATGAACAGGATTATATGATGCTGAAAAGATAATATTCTATTGACTGCTACTTCTGGGTTTTTATTTTCCCCCTTTTCAGGTAGTTGTCAGGGAAAGTGATTATTGTGACAGTATCCACAGAAAGGCAGATTCAGCACGGTACATCGAGGATGCATAAGATTTGCATATTAGCAGTGGAGGTACTGGAGTCTGACACTGTTCAGAGAAAGTAAAATTTATCAAGCACTGTTGTCATAAAATGGGCTTTTAATTGCTTTCCTGGTTCTTGTGAGAGTAGAATATTTATTGTAAAAACCTTGAGATTGAGAAAAATTGTCTGTTGTACCTAAGGAGATTTTGCTTGGCTTTTCTAGCTTACCCAGATGTTCAGGATAGATGAACTCCACAGTGATCTGGTGTGTGAGCTTGGAGACAGTGAGTTTCCATTTCCTGAAGGCAACAGAAAGTCCTCTGGAGGTCGGATGTAGCTCCTGCACTGATGTGTTTCTGAAAGAGCACCGAGTACGCTGAGGCGCCTCGGGTGTGCCCCTATGCGCAGAGACTCTCTGGGAGTGCGCTGGGCTTGTGGACTTTGGCCATACGGAAGGATGAACAGCAGCCAGAGTAGCAGCTACAGAGATATGTGTGTGTGTGTGTTTTTTTTCTTTAAAAACAGAGCAAGTATGTGTAAAAAGTGATGCCTCTCTGTAGAACAGTGTGTTCACAACTGGAATCAAAGAGAGCCTGAGATTTCTGAAGGAGAGATGCAAAGTGATGGATGCCTAAAAAGACTGGAAGTCTTGCTTATTTTAACATCTTGTGTCATATGCTCCAAGTACTTTGTGGAGTTTTTGATGCTGGCTGCAGGAATTTTGTATTATTCCTTGCTGTGCTGAAGTCTTTTAAAAAAAGAAAAAAATTCAGTACAGCTTTTCTGAAATTAAGGTGAGGGCTGCAGCATGCTCGCTCAGGATTCCTGTAGTTCAAAGGCATTTCTTGAATTTAAAGGGTTTTTTATGTCTACGTGCATATATGTATACCCTTCTATGTAAGGCAAAATAAATCAGTACAAAAATTATACTGTTGTTATTAACAGCTGGAAACTATTCATACTACCATTATGAAGTCAAACCCCTTGAGTCTGGAAGGTAGACAGGAAAACTACCATCTTGAAATTATTTGCATTTGACATTTGGAAATATGTTGAAAACTGTTTTATTCTCTTTCACATCAACAGTTAGGCCAAAATGGGAATCTGCTTCATCCTGGGAAAAAGTTCGTGTAATCCTGCTTTTACTATCTCTCCTTCTGATCTGAGAACAAGATTAGCATTTCAAACTAGAGAGATCTGTTTGTGCAGTGGTCTGTTTGCTATTAGAGCCTCTGCATCCCATGTTCCTTGTATGTAGAATGTGTTTTATATTTAACTGCCTCCCGTGGTGTTAATGACTAGTATTCATAAAGCTCTATAAAGAGAAAAGCTATGTTTCTGCCAAGCATTAGTAAGATAAGGGAAAACATTCTTTTTCTCAAGATATTTATTGTATTAAATCAAAGCTGTTCTATAACCTATGTTGAGCAACAGACGTGGTTCCTGTAAACTCTTTTCTTCACATTATGTGAAAGAAAATTTAGGTGGTGCCACCTCTTCAAACTCATATACTTATAAACAGGGAACATAATTAGTCCTGCTAGAACTTAATACTGTGTCCTGTCAACAGTGTATTCAGGTTGGGTTTTTTGTTTGTTTGCTTTTAAACATTAGTTATTTAATATAAACAGTAGTACTGGTACTCATTTAATGCATTTATTTTTGGACATAAAGATTAAAGTCCTTTTAAGCAGGCTGTTTCGTGTGCAGGTCATTCTAAAGTATAAATGCAATACATTTATCGCAGGCAAAGTATTTAATTACTGTGCTGAAGTAAAGGGAGTAAAAAGTATTAGAGAGACCTTTCTTGGGATGGGGCATGTGGTAAATGAGATTGTAAAGCTTGCCTTAAGGAGGCCAAGATGGACATAAATTGTATTCATGGACATTCACTTGTCAGTATATTACTGCAGATATTTTAGTGAGAAATCTTTCACTTGAACTGGTTACTGCAGGACAGATTATCTTATGAATTGCAGCTCCAGAGAGGTAAAAACTCACTCAGGTGCTTCAGAGTGACAGCTCTGGGGCATTTGCAGCAGTGCATACAAGTGTGGCTTTGAATTAGGAGAAGTCAAACAGATTAAAACAGGGCAGAACTCTGGCTGGACTTGGTGAACCGTCCTGCAAGCCCTTCTGGCATCCTTCTGACAGATGCAAGGAGTTGTAACTTGTGTAATAATCAAAACACTTTGATTGTTGCTGTCAGTTCATATTTTCTAAATGAGGTAATAGAATACTGGGGAATCTAAATTTTGATTCCTGTCCTTGAGTGAAATTAAAGACTACAGTTGTAGCTGGTGATTTCTTACAGACATAGCCCCTTTTTCCATACTGAGGGTTTCTGTCTATCCTGACAGCAAAAAAAGCTGGGTGAGCTGTGCGTTTCACCATGGCCTTTATAGTACTGCTGGTCTTGAACTGTTCAATGGCAGCTTGTCATCTCTTAGTATGCAATACAGTTAGTCAAAAATGTGTATAGTGGATTTTTCTGAACTGTTACCTTGGGTGTAGAAATTTAGAAAAGCATGCAAACAAAGTCCCTTTGAATTATGTGGAGTTATATGCTTCTCTTCTAAATAATCTCCAGTTCTGCCTTAGAGAGCAGCATCAGAAACCCGAGTTGAATAATCCTCTAAGGTAAATGAGATCTTTCAAGTAAAAAAATGTTAGAGTAATTTGTCTTCTTAGCAGACGCAGGTTAGGTTTGTACATGAATTTATAAAATAGTATTTGTATATGTGGAGTCTTACTTGGAAGGTGTTTTCTCTCCTGGAAGCTCATAAAGGCAGTTTTAGTTAACAAAATGCAGAATAAATGCGGTCTTCTGATGTTGTCTCCTGTTTTCCCATATTGCCATCTCCTGGTAGAAGTGATGTGTGCAAGAAATAGGGAATGTATGATGATCACTTTATAGGAAAGCATAGGGAAAAAGATCTATTTTATGTACAGGGTCACAAATCTGCTGCTTTCTTCGAGAGATAATGATAAGTTGTGACACTTCTTTAATGACATTTGAGTCAAGTGTTCAGAGAAAAGGAGATGTGTTGCCTTGAGAGGGCAAGCTCTTGGGAATTTGATGAGATGGGTGACAAGACTTGCAGGGCCTTTGGTGAAGTGGGGGAAGATAAGCTGGTATGTTATGCTCATCTTGGAAGACAAAATGAGCAATTCCTTCAGTCAGTTAATGCAGTTTGAATGATGTGGTGCTTTTGGTCAAGGTCACCTTGTGCATGGAGTGATACTGTTCTTACAATGAAAAGGAAGCAAACCTTTTTTGCAGGGCTCTTTCTACTTAAATATCACAGAAATCACAGAATATTCAAGGGAGAACAACAAGCAGGGGAAGCTTAGGCTACTTTTTTTTGGTCAGAATGCATCAAAGAATGTACAAGGCATTTATTCACCTTCTGAACATAACCATTTAAAGGAGTTCAGTTTTGGTTTGCAGTATTCTTTTTTTTTCCCTGTTGAAACTCCACTGCTGTCTTATTTAGTACAAATGAGCTGTCACAATTTTTTATCATGTTGTCTAACTGGCTTGGAGCAAATTGAGACAAATGTGATAACAGCACCGTTGTTCAGCAGTAGCTGTACTACAGCTCTTCATAATGCTGCGCTCTGTAAGCTTTCCAGCATGGTGAGAGAAATCTGACCATATATTCAAGCTCCAGGCCTTTACTTCTTTATAAGGTATAAACAAATGGAAGTCTAGTTTGAATTCAAATAGCAAATACACAGTAGAAGCACCAATTGTGGCCGTGGGTTTTTTCTGCACTAATGCCTGCCTTTCCTGCAAAGTTGTGCTGATCAAGCTAGTTTTCTGTTGAAGTAAGTTTTTCCTGCAGTACAAAAACTTTCTTCATTATGCCCAGTTCTTACAGTCCAGCATTTCTGTTGGTTCATCAGGTAATCATCAGGAACCTAAGAATTTGTTGAAGGGGGAAAAAAAAAGTCTGCTTTTCGTAGAAGTCACATCAGTAGTTTGTTTAAAGGAGGATGGTATTATGAGACACTGTGTTGCATTCCTTAGTATTGCATAGAAATGCAAGGAATCTTTATGTTCATTACTAAATGAGATGTGTCTTTTTTTGGTTGGTCGGTTTTGAGTTTTGGGAGTTAGCTTCTTTTTAAATAAAACCCCAAAACTTATTCCTGGAAACTAGTAACTCTAAGGAAAATGCTTTTGGGGGTTTTCCCTTGAGACCGGGTGCTCAAGAAAATATATAAAACTTCTTTCAGATGGTATTTTCTTATTGAATGTTTTGCTGTGCCTAAATGATGTAGGTCATAACAAAAACTCAGTGTAACATTTACTTTGCATTTGTCATTCAGGTGGATCTGCCTGGTATAGAGTGACACTCTACTAATGGTCAGATTATTGTCAGTTTTCTCCATGCATATTGAGTCAGGTCATGTTACTGAGCGTGTTTTCATTCTCATCATATTTTCAGTCAAAAATTACTGTAATTGTTGTTCAGAAGGAGGTTTTCTACTCTGACCAAGGAAAGAATAGCTACTCATGCAGTCTCTTTAAGGACAAAGGCAAGCGTACTTCAAGATTCCATTTTAAAGTTTGGGAAAAATGTAAGTATTTGAATTCAGAAATAAAGGAACGTTGGCACTTGTGCTCAGGAACCACAGTACTTAGTTGATTTGCTGGAACTATACTCTCTTTTACTGCTCAGTGCTGGCTTGCAAAAACTCTGATACAGTATTCCTTTGTAGTTCAGATAGTTGGTACCAGCCAAATTGCACGTTGGTGTTAAGGCTTAAGAAAAATGAATTTGAGGGTTCGTAAATCTGACGGGTACTCAAAATATTTTTATCAAGTAACAGTGAAACATGTCTTTTCTAAACAGTGTATTTTCAATGTAAAATGGATTTCAAGATTTTTCTGCAATATTAAGATACTTCCTGATTGTTCAGTCTTGTCTTGTCATAGTTAGACAGAAGCACCCTGCAGTATTATTTTGGAAGGTTTTCAGACTCTTGATGGATCTGTCTTTGTGAAAACTTAGCATTTATATCTGTCTTTTTAACAGCTGTCATGGAGGAGTTGGTAGAGGATGACATCTGTATTTTGAACCATGAAAAAGCAGACAATGCTCACAAGAGAGACAGCGATATTCCTGTTCCATCGTATAGTGGAGATGAGTCTGTTGCCTCACACTTTGCACTTGTCACTGCATATGAAGATATCAAGAAACGACTGAAGGAGACAGAGAAAGAAAACTCCTTCTTAAAAAAAAAAGTGAGAATTTTAGAAGAGAAGGTAAGAAAATAGTTGATGTTCCAGTTTCTGGTAGCAGCTTATTTTTTGCTCCTGGCTGGATGGCAGAGAAGAAGGTTAAGGATTCAAAATATACACTTAAAATAATTTCCATGTTAAAAAGTTTTTGTAAATTGATTTATTTGTTTAAGTGAAATGCATTTTGTTCCTCTGGTAGTGTAGTTGTGTCATACTAGGATTTTTGATTCTCACTGGGCATGTATATGATGCAATGCAAAGACAGTGGCTTTGGTTCAGACAGATGTGTAGTTGCATAGAATTTGTCACTGTAGTTTGGGTGACTCTTTATGGTGTTTATTAGCTTGGGCACATGTGACCCAGTATTGCTGAACAATGAAGTGCAAAGCTTGTAAATTATCAGAATCCAGGAATTGTCTATCAAAAGACTCTCTTGGGCTCAGCATACCAAAATGATAAGGAAAAATTAGTTGCTAAGAATATCCAGCTAGGTCTAGCTAACCACAGCCTCAAGCATGAAATACAAAGTTGCAGTGGTTAACACAGATGTTGGCCGGCTGACTTCTGATGCAGTAATTCTAAAATGTAAATGAATCTTGGAATTTGTTTTATAGGTAGTTTCTCATGGCCATAAACTACTGAAGTTCATTAAAGCTAAAAACTGACCAGGGCACAGGTTTTTCTCTCCAAGTAAGGAATGCTGTCATTAAACATATATCCATTGTTCTGTACCGGGTGTCTTTGTACTGCAGAAGTTCTTGATTTTGATAGATTGCCTTCTTATATAAGATGCAAAGATAGATCCTAGTATTAGAGCTGAGACACTTTTTAGGAATTACTCCTAACTCTGTGCTTCTGACTCTTAAAACCTTTCCAAATGTGTATTATTTCGTGACATTGGAATGAAGAACTGGAGTCACACTTGGCACAGCTTGGAAACACTCAGGAATTCTTGGTGAAGACAGGATTGACGTTTTCTCAAAAAGCAAAACTATCTCAGGACTTTCTTTATATAAGGTCTGGGAGGATGTTTGGGATAGGAATAGAGCTTTAGACCTAATATTCTCTGAACCAAGCTAAGTATAGCATCTTTTATGTGGTTACTCAAAAATTACAATAAACAGGATTTGACCTTGACAATTCCTTTTGCCTTTTGTCTTTTGGTTTAGCCTGGTTCAGCTTAATTCTCTTGAAGATGATACTTTGTTTCTGTAGAGAAAACTTTTTAGTATGTGAATACCAAAAAAAAGTTTCTATGAGGGAGGGGTTTTGAGAAGGCCAAGACTCTTACTGACTTTCCATCTTTGTCAATAGCTAATGTACCTGTATGCTTAAAAAATATATGGGCGGTTACCCCTTTGGAGTTTTCAATTTCAGTGTGCATGGAAACTTCCTGAAAGCTTATTAAGGCTTGTGTTCTATTTGAGTGGCTTTATTAGGGGGAGAAAAATATAAAGGACAAAACTTAAAAGGAGTCATACATGTACTTTGAGAGTCAATACAAAAAAGCAAAGGGCAGGAGCTTCCTATCTTTGTGGCTTGTTTTCCCATACTTTCTTTCAAGCAAACACTTAAAAGAGGAGATATTTAAGGTAGATACATGAGTGTCAATGCTTTGTTTTAGTAATTTTTTTGTGTGACTCTTAATTTTTAAGGAAATATCTGCAAATCTGTTGCGAATGTCTACAAGAGGTACACTGAATGTGTTTAACGGAAGTGTGCAGGATAAATGAATGCAAAGGAAAATGCAATAATTAATAACTTTTTATATGAATGGATGTAATTTGATGTAAGACTTCTTTCTCTCTTATTAAAAATGCTGAATGTATTTTAACTCTGTTCCCCTTTTTTCTAACAATCCAGTTGGTAGTGCTTACTCTGCCATGAATGTCTTTTGCCATAGCAGGCAGTGAGATGGTGGTGATCTGAAAGTTAATAGTTGTTTGTAAAATAATTCTGCTTTGGCTTTTCTTACATAAATACACTGAAAAAAATCTTTATTTACATTATGAGACATTTAAGAAATTATGTTTGGTTTCCTTTGAACTTTCTATATGTTGTGTATTTATATGCTTAAAACTCCTTTTTCAAAAAGCAGTTTACATTTTTTCAGAGCCTGGAGAAAATATGATTAAGGGATTATCAGTGTGAGCAATCATGACTTATGAATGATTTTTAAGTACTCATAGGAGTGAACTCATAGCAGTCTACTGGAAAGTGTCCCTGTCCATGGCAGGGGGGTTGGACTAGATGAGCTTTTAAATGTCCTTTTCCAACTCAAAATATTGTTAAGTATTGTTAGAGATGTCAGAATTTGTAGACAGCCTTTGTTGCACTTTGGTAAAAAACTTTGGCCTGTATCAGTGTATTTGATTAGGTTATTATCTAAACTGAAAAAAAAAAAAGAAAAGCTGTTAGATTAATATTGCAGGCTGTATGGTTGCCTTTTTAAAATTTTGCAGTTCTCAGCATAACATACAAAACTTGTAATTTCTCCTGTGTGTTAAACGTTCAGGTGCTTGGCTCCCGGCTGGAAGAGGAGTGCAGCTCAGTTGGGCGGGAACAAGTCAATAAGGCCTACCAAGCCTATCGAGAGGCCTGCATCGACCGCGATCATCTGAAAAGCAAACTGGAAAAAATGGTGTGCCTTCTTAAGTAATGACTTCAGTGCATGCTTTATCAGTACTGCATAGTTAGTACATGTTTACTGTAGAATGAATTTTATATACTAAATATCTGTGGTGTTGGTTTTATCGCTCTTTTAAAGTACATGACAGTACTTCCTGTAAGTACTTCAATTTTATTACTGGGCTAGAATAATGCTAAAAAAAATCAAAGCAATTTTTTTGTTGTTGTTTTTGTTCTAAAATATTGAATTGTCAGACATGATAGAAAAATGCTTCACAAATTATTTTGGGTTGGGGTTTTTCCGTTTTGAAAATAGGTGAAAGAAAGTGCAGAATCCTTGAAAAACTTGAACGAACAGTTGCAGTCTAAAGAAGTAGAGCTGTTACAACTGAGAACTGAAGTGGAAACTCAGCAAGGTATGCATTTGGTTACTTCATCTTAAGGTATGCTGAGGAGTCCTAGTGGTTACATCATGATCTTGGGGCTTGAAGAGGCTTAACCCTATATAGGGGCAAGGTAAGAGAGGCATGAATAGCAGTGAGGCACTTTGAACTTGTCTTCATTCTTGTAAGTGGTGACATGCATGCTAGGTCATCATAATCAAGGAGCTCCATGGTAGAGATGTGAGGCTGTTGTGTTCTTCCACTGTAGGTGATTTACTAATTTGAGAAATGGGCACCACCTGACAGTTTATAGGCTGTGTCATGTACATCTCTGGACCCCACCACCTTTTCCTCAGAGCAGGGCAGGGGCCTGTTCAAGTATAAAGATCATTCAGTCAATCCCACTTCCTCTGGCACCTGCAGATGGTCCAGTATATTGCTTTGTCTCGCTGTTGGGATATGACGAACACAAAAGGATGTTGTATAGCAATAGCTGCAGTCGCCAACAGCCACTTAGACGCCTGGGAAATGAGAAAAGATAGAAAGATGCTGGTTGTAGAGAGCCTGGTGAAAAGAGGAAGGAGAAACAAACAGTATATCCTGGCAATTCCAAAAGCCCAAATCCAGCTTCTGTTACTGCAGTTGTAAAGAGTGCTCTCTGCATGACAGATGTGTAAAACACAACACCATGGAAGGAAAAAAAACTCTTGATTAATTTAGTTACAAGAAAAGAGAACAAAAAAATGTCATCTGTATAAAGTTAGAGATATGGACTGACTTCAGAGTCTGTACAAATGCAGTCATTTGAAAGGCACTTGTAAGTGTGGCTGTGCTTGAATTGGATTAGTCTCCAAGAGGACCTTAAGCATGTAATGCACTACTTCAATTACACAAATGTTTAAAATTAGAAGAACAAACTGCAGATAGTGCTAGTATCACTTAAACCTCATGGTTTAAGGAGGTAAGAATTACAGTTTATAAGGAGAGCTCTGAAAATGTGGTGATTTCAATCCTTAATCGTAACTCAATTTTACTCAAAAGTGGACTCTGAATACCTTGTTTAAAAAGAAGAATCAGTGTAACTTAAGCTTGTCTAAACTGTTAAATCTGGAAATAAGTGTTTCATGCAGTTGAACACTTGTGGGTTTTCTTCCTGTCATGTTCTTTGTCTTGCTGTCTCACTAGTGTCCTGCTACTGATCTGATGGCAGCATCAGCTTAGGTTGCTTCTTACCGTGTGAATTGCTTAGATCTATTAAGATTTGTGTAACTTTTATGCTTTCCCCTCTTGTTTTGATTGTATCTTTTGTTGTTCTGTTTGGAACTTTTTGATATTAAACTTGAGGAAAACTTAATGGTAAATTATATAACAATACAAATCTGAGGGCGAAAAGGCTCATGTTTTCAAAGCATGTAAGAAGTATGCAAGTTGGCGTATATGTGTCTTTGCCATGAACTGATTTTTCTATTTCCAGTGCTTTTTTATGCTGGTACTTCCCTCTTCTCTGTGTCAAATCTCCAGTGCATTCCTAGAAAGTAGGGCTCCATGCTTTAAACCCAGAAAATAGAACATCTCTGCCAACAGCTTTAGCCCTTGTTGCCGTAGACTCCAGTTTCTTCAGAATATGATGTTTTTGTAGGGCATGGGCTGGTTGAGGAGAGTCTTGCATATTGAATTACATTCCTTGGACTGAGATTGGAATCTGATTGTCTTGCTTGTCTTCTTTACAGTGATGAAAAGTCTGAATTGTACTCAGGCTAACTGGGAATTAGAGAAGCTGAACAGCGACCTGAAAGTGCATAGTCTGGAACAGGATCTAGAAAAACTCAAGGAAGAGTGCAACAGTCTCAGGAAGGAATTGCAAAATTCCAAGCAGAAGGTACCTTAATTTTTAAGGAATTTTTGTATTAATGGTTTATTTTAAATCCCATGGTCAATCAAAATCAAGGGTTAACAAAAATATGAAGTATACAATTGAGTGGAAGATGAGTATCTTGGTAAAATTAACCTTAAATATTTTCATAGACTGTCATTTTTTTTGGAAATAGAATCAGGCTCCTTGGAGAAGTGTTCATGGCATCAAGCGTATCCAAATTTAAGAAGTGTCTGGGTGATGCTCGTAATTACAAAGTTTAGTTTTAGGCAGTCCTGCAATGAGCAGGGAGTTGAACTTAATCCTTAGGGGTCCCTTCCAACTTCAGATATTCTATGATTCTATACAGGTGAGATTTCCCAGCCATTACGCATATAACAACAGAAAATAAAGCTTTATGGTTTTTTATAAGTAGGTACTGAAGTGTTTTCTGTAAGCTGGGCTACTAAGAAAAATGTTAAAATATGTCACGAACTTTGTTTAAGGAGGTCTGGCACTTTTCTTTAGGGTAGTTGCATGAAGCTTGTCAGGAAAGTACCTCTTTTGACACCCTTCCCTGCCATTTCTGGGGCAAACGTCTGTTTTGAGGGACACATTTTGTAACCTAGATGTTGTTAGGATCTCAGAAAGAAAATTAAGATAACAGTAACAAAAAGCAGTAGGTTATTGTCTAGTGTATTGTTACTGCTTTCCATCTTACCTTTGATGAAAGGTACAGTGCCAGTCTCTAGGACTCTGCAGTCATATTGAAGTTACACAGTGAATGTAAAACATTTAAATGTGATTGTTTGAGGAGGCAGACTATTTTAGATTACTTATGGTCATCAATAATGATGATTATATAATCGTGAGTCTGCATTTTTTCCACTAGGTGGGGATAACGCACGTGAGGTGTTCCGTTAACTTCCCTAACTGTTGGTTGTTTCACTTGTGTCTGGAACTCTTTCAGGTGCTTTCAATAACTTGTAAAATCTGAAGGCTTGCTGTAACTTGTGTGCAGTTCTGGTGTCTTTGGGTTACTCTAGAACAGAGTAACAGCTGCATAAATAATTGAGGATTGCAGATTGTATTGTGAGTGAATGATGTCAGAGAGAATGGACTAAAATAGCAGTTGTAAGGAATACTACACGTGATACTATTTAAATAGCATTTATGCCAGCAGCTTTTGTTGTACAGAACAAATAGAGGGAACAGCTTTTTGTTTTGTTTTGGGGGTTTTTGTTAGGTTTTTTGTTGTTTTTGGTTTTTTTGTTTGTCTTTAATATAATTTCTTCTTGATCCTGGTAACTGCTTAATAAAGGAAATAAGAAAGTGCACATTTTCAAATGTGGGTAATACAGTGCAACTTTTTTTTTAACTGTGAATTTGATGGAGGATGGTGAGAAAGTTCAGGAGGGAAAAAAAATCCGTCAGGTGAAATACAGTCAAGTGTGATCAAAAGGCAATGACAAATCAGCATTATTTCAACTCAGCTGGTATTTTCATTATTACTTATTTTCATTCTATTAGTTAGTTTAGCTAACATGTAATGACAATAAGTAATAATGAAAATAATGAAAACAGGAAAACATTTTTGCAAATGTTTTCTACCTTAGGCAAGTGTACCTTCTATTTTTTTGTACTTTTAGATATTCGTACTTGAGTTTTGCATTGTGCTTGATGCAGTGTGTACATTATATTGACAAGCTGCTTGAAATGTGTACAGGCTGTCATAAAGCCACAGTAAAGGTATCAAATCCGTAACAGCTTTGGCTAGAGGGAATGGTAGGAAGGGAACATGAAAAGAAGGGATATGAAAGGGAGGGAGCTCATCACACGTGACGGTCTAATAGAAATATGGCTAACAAAGTGAGCCCAATGTTTGATTTGTCAAACAGCCCTGGTAAATTCAGTGAGGCTGCTTGTATGTGCAGTTTTAAAGTAGTCTTTCAGACTGAAGGGATAAATTATGTTCGGTCATAAAAGTAACCTGTGGAAGTAAATCTGTACTGAAACAGTTGGCTTTATTTTAAAGATCTTTATATAGTGTGATAGGGAAAGAACAACAAAAAAAGACTGTTTAAAAAGCAAAAACTGAGACTTTTGATGTCCATTAATAAAAGTAATTAATCTCAAATTCTGAGAGTTCAGCTGTTTTTAAAAAAGAGTATGGAGGTGGCTGAGCAATGCCTTCATGTAAGTAGGTAGTTTAAGCATTTTTAAGTGGAAATTCTTAGTAGAAGTCTTTATTTCCCTTTTGAAACCCACTGCAGCTAACACAAATGAAGACTACTTTATGTGTGAATTTCAGTATTAGGGAACTTGGAGTTTCACTGCCATTTTTTGAGATAGAAGATCTGAAATCATGTTCATTCAGTCTCTGTCTTCCCTTCACTCTGTTTTGCAGGACCAGGCTCAAGAGGAAAACCCATTCCACGGAGACCACCTTCAAAGGCAAGACATCCCGAGGTATGAAAGATTTTATTTTCACTTTACTGAGGGGCAGTTATTTGAACAAGTAAATTATTCTTGCAGACTCTTTAGGTGTATTATTTCAAGTTACATAATTTAATTCAAAGTCTAGGTATACTTACTTAGTAAGATCATTGTAAATTTTTTTGTTATGTTTGTAGTTCGGGATGATGATGATGAACATTTATATCTCTAGATTGTTGTACAGATAATGAAAATTTAATTAACTTGAATTTAAAAATCAGCTTTTTTAATAATTAGTTGACTGAAGGAGGTGGTAGATAAATTTTCAAATCTCATGCTGGCTCTGAAATATCTTCATTCTGTGTATGGAGAGCTTTCTGTGTTTGCAAATCCCTTGCTTAGTGCTGGAACATACGTTCTTTGTTAGTGTGGTGCAGTAATATTCCTACTAGAAGACTTTTTTAATATTGGAGAGCCATTGTGTGACTTATTCAAAAAGAAATAGCAATTGTCCAGAAAAATGCTAAAATATCAGAAAGCATTTTTTCTCATTTTGCACCCATTCAAATAATGATTATGCTTATGATATAAACTCCTATATTATCCTGCCTTGACTATATGTGCTGTATTAGAAGGTATCTATATCTTTCAATTCGTGATGGAAAAGAACTGTTCCTGGATGCATGGAAGTTCCCAAATCTTGTGGAAATGAAACGCTGTGTCTCTTACAGCCAGTTATTCCTGGTGGTGCACTTACATCATTTTCCACCAGAGGGAAGAGCAGCCCTTCACAATGCAGTGGGCCTTGGTGCTTCCTTGGGTGTTGAAGAGACGGGAAGGGAGATCAGCCACTGAAACAGAACACACAGATACTTCCCATCGTATATTCTCTGCTGCAGTGATGATAATAATGCACACACTATACACAAATCACACTTTGTCCTTTCACCTTGACTGGATACTCACTCCTGTGGTTTCTCCTGGAACTTTGCAGTCATTCTTACATGCCTGATAAAAGGTGTTCTCTCAAGACACAGCAGTTATGATCAAATGATCTTTGATCAGAGCAGATTTATTCCCCAAAGTGGTGCTCAGGTGGCAGCCATCTAAAGTAGCATATGTACAGTATGGTATTTATTGTAATATAAATATTGAATGTGTAAGCACATCCAAAAATCTGTGGAAAAAAAACTTGAAAAACCTCCTATGAGAAACATTTGTTGTAGCAAGTAATCCTGCATTTTATGGGAAATGGAGGCACTTGCACGTACCTAACTTTTTGGAAAGTAGTTATTTCATATCTGTGAGCAGCCTGCAAATCTGACTTTAAATTTTCAGTGTGAGAATCTAATTTGCTGTAAATTTAGACAGGCTGTCATGGTGAAGGTTCATATTACATGTTAGAAGGCAGTATAGCATAAACCTCCAAGCACAGGGAATCCTTAGCTTTCAATTACAAATTCCTTTAAAATTAGGCTTTGCAATGGGATTCTAGGTCAGTATCCACAAAAACAATTAAAGTCTGTTGCATGTGATTTAAGTGGAATTCTGGTACCTGCAGCCCTTTGCAAGAAGCTTGTAAAAGTGCTAAATGCACTTAAAAAATTCATCCAAGCACTTTCCGTCTGGTTGGTGGCAGACAGTGAGCTGTCCTTATATTTACCACTTCTGTGTTAAATATTGGACAGTTCTGGTTTGACGTAACTGGAGTTTTTGATCTTATTTTTTAGACCAAAACACGAGAATAAATGAAGTGGGGTTGCCACATAAACTTTAAAATTAAGTTGTCATCTCTTAAGAGTTCAAAGAGCCAAAAGAAGTCTGCAGTAGAAAGGCCACAGGTTTAGCTGAATTTGAAATACCAATTCTGAAAATTTTAACTTTCTATCTGTCAGAATTGGTGACACTTAATCCATTGTCTATTAAAATATCAGCTTCCTCTGTTCTTTAACAGAGCTTTATGAATCTGGATGTCTGTATTCTGGGGAAGTATTTCTGTCTATAGAATTTCTATTTCTTTGTTTTAAGGGAATTCTCTTAGCATTGACTTGTGTAATAGCTGCTTCTCAGAGTGATTTTGAACACATTTGTGCTTGATATATTTCATGCAGGAGTGATCTTTTATGGCTATTTTAGGAGGATAGTGTTGCATACAGTTTTAAACTTATTAATTCTTACTTATCTCAATAGCTTGAGATATTGAGCTGTTTCCAAATAAATGCCTTTTAGGTGAATGCAGTGAGGAAGAAAATATTCTGGAAGCTCATCCACTATGTTTGTCTTCAATAAATGTGTTCTGGTAGAATGTTAAGCATTAAAAAAGCATTAAATCATTGATTTCATGTTTAAGTTGAAGTAACTACATCCTTATGTCTTTGAACACTAAGTTAATTATTAATCAACATAAATGTGATATTCGGTGAGCTTTTGCTAGAAATTTTACCAAGAAACATATGGTAATGCTGACTCCTTTTTTTTTTTTTTTTTGTTCTTGATTTTCTTGCCAGTTATTAACCTGAAACATCAGTGTTGGAGCAGTGCTGCTGCTGCTAAATATGTTTCTTGTATTATGCTGTCTTAGAGAATGAATTGGATCACTATTTTTACACTGTCTGATAAGGCAGTGTATTAACATAAGTTGGATGACTTGAATATGAAACAGTATGTTTTATATTTTAGTTTGGACTCTGTGTATGCACAGTTTGGGTCTCGGGTATTTAGTCTGAATTCAGTGTAGCAACGTGGATGGTGTAAGAACCAAATACTGATTTTTCATTATTTAAAACTACAATCAATCAATATTATTAGGCTCTTATATGTGTTGGGGTATGTGGTCATTTATTGACAGGTATTCAGAGTTAACACTCTTCCTTTTTTATAACCTGTTGTCACTTTTTTTAAAGTATTCCTTTGAGATGACTAATTTTATTGGAAGATGGTTAGTTTCAGATACTGAAATGGAAAAGTATGCTTCATATTTCTTTCTTTTGGGGAGCTGAAATTATTATTCTTACCTAGTATGTCAATATATAATGCATTGAATATTGTAATAGGTAAGAATCAAATATACAGAGGTGCATCCGTTTAAGGTAATACTCAGTACTGTTCAGTCCATTTAGAGTTATGGTACTCTTGCAGTGTGTGTCAGGCAAGAACAATTTATTAACAGTTAGCACTTGATAAGCATGTTAATAGGCTGCTTTAGAGGTAGCAATATTTAACTTGTAATAAATTTTTGTTTTGAAAGTGTGCAACAAACATATTGGGACCTGAAGAGAGAAATGTCTAATTTGCGTGTAGTGGCTGACAAGCAAGCTGAGGTCCTACGAAAACTGAAAAGAAACCCAGCAGGAGCCAAGAAAGGCAAGTCAGTGTTCACAGTAACAGACCTTACAAACACAAACCGTTGCTTCAAGCTGTAGCATTTTAAAAATAAACTAGCTATCATATCTTATCAGAATCTCATCAATTGAAGTTGATACGCTAGACTGTATTATGGTTCCAGCTTACCCATTTTCTGCTTTTGCTTCTGTCTCATACTGGTCAACTTCACACATAAAGGTGTTGCTGATGTGTTTTTTCTTCAGTACTGTATTCTGTTCCCCTTGTGGCTTTTTTCTCAGTCAAGTGTTGCTTATGTGCACAAGGCCGAGGTGTTAAGTTTACTCGTATTTGACCTTTTACCACAACTACTTCATATTAGGGGGAAAAAATATTTTTGCAAATGCAGTCTTATTTTCCCAGTACAGAATATATGAAGTATTAAATTGGCAGCATTTTAAAATCAGACTTTAAAAGACTGAAATTCCCCTATGGTTCCATATTTCTTTACGCTGTGCTCAGAAAAGTTGCCTTTTCTAGCAAAATGCTACACAGTATGATGTTTTCTGAATGTCAGAATACTGGGGAAGCAAAACTGCCTTAAATAATTTTAAGGGTTAAATATTTTTCACATAAAGTATTTAAAATTTCTGTGAGCAGTTCATCAGACAGTTCTGTTCCATACATATGTTTCTCTCAAGCCAAATGCTAGACTATCAGTCAAACAAACTGTGGTAAAGAGTTAATTTCCTTTGTTTTCTGCTCACTTCAATTGTGGTCTTTACTGTGCTCAAAATACTGGTGGAAGACAGTGAACTTGGTTACAGTGTACTGGTGACAGTCTCTGATGTCCCTGTCCATTACCAGATCAAGACATTTTGTTTCTAAACAGCTTAGTGAGGTAATGACAGGATTCACCTCCCAAGCAGTCTCTGCCTTTGTGGTCAGCAGTGACTAATGATCACTTTGTCTCTGGCACTTGGCTGATACAAACTATCAACCCATTTTGTAGACTTGGCCATATTGTTACCAGTGAGTCTGTGTTTCTACAATTCTAAAATGCATTTGTCAAATAACTTCAGCAGAGAAACTGGGAACTGAGCAAGTGTAAATAATCTTAAATCTGTCATGGTTTGATGTGATCATGTAGCGTCTTTGTTCTTATTTTTAATTTGGAGTTACCTGTCTTGCCACTGCACAAGTACTGATTTTTCTCTTCTCCTTGGTGAGGAGTCTCATTTTTTGCAGCTCTTATGCAGTTGTTCATCCACAGCCATAGAAGGCATTCTTGATTGATCAGGAAACAGTGGACTTTTGCCTTTTCATCTATAGACTTTTTTCAGAAGTATGTGAGAGTGGACAAGTCTGATGTTGGTCATCAGCCACACTTATGAATGCAGTATGGATATATCTGTGCTTATATTTATAGACAAATCTTGGCTTATGTAAAATATGGGTAGAATTGACTGAAACCTTCCACTTCCTATACCTCTAGTACTGGCTATTTTAGCATCTACAAACCAGCTGCCATTGTCAGAGGTGCATTAAGTCTGCAGAACACGTGTTTATTACTCTGTGTAGGACATGAACAGCATCAGTTAACATGTGGATTCTACTTATCTACTTAATGTATGGAGGCATTTTCCACAAATGTGTGTGTCTGTGGGGTTTTTAGGTTTGGAGGTTTTTTTGGTACATTTTCAATCTCATTTCAGTGGATTCGATTTTTCTTGAACTTCTAAAGGTCTGTAGGCCTCAAATTGCTTTTTACACCTGCCAGCACAAAGAGGCCAAATCCAGTGCCTTAGCATGTCTTTCAGACATGATGCGTATGCTATTGGAACGTGATTTTGCTGACATCCACGAATTTTAATTTATTGTGACAAACAGAAGTTGTATTCTTTGACCAAGATACCAGCTTCTTTTTCTGTCCCTTAAGAACTAAAGTTAAAAATCGCAATTCATGCTCAAGATAACAACTGCGCTAGAAAACTCTATGTAAGATGTGAGTTTAACTGCAAGAAGCATTAATCTACTCTCATTACATGTTTATGTACATTATCACTACAAAACAAAGTGGCCTGCTTGTGTTTGGCCATCTGTTCAGATGTGTGTGGAAGGTAGAGCTCTTCCATTTCAGGTAGATGCTGTTCTGTTTCTAAATACCCCCTCTTCCTTACAGTTTAAAACTCCCCTGGAATTTCAGATGGCTGAACATTGCAGTCTCTACTTTTGGAAGTCAGACAGTAGTGGAGCACAGAGAACCTGTGAACACCATGTGTTTCCCTCTTACTGCTTCATGGACAGTGAGAATTCGGTTCTGGGTGGCACAAGAACACAACTTGTTAAATGAATTGGTAGAGTAGAAAGCAGCATTCCCTGTTCTGCATCTGGCTGATTTCTCCAAGCACGTGAAAATGGTCTCTGTTTCAGCATTCCTTCCAGTCTGGTCAGAAAGATCCATCAGTTTATCTGTGTTGAAATGGGAGTTGGGAGATATCCTTGGAGTTGGGTGTATTTTTGACACTGTGATTTCAAGATTTCTGGTTCATCTTGAGGCTGGTGAGGGTAGTATTTGTTTGTAGCTTTCAAGTAGTTACTGAATATGGTCTGGAAACTTGTGGCTTGAAGAAACTGTGTTTAACATCCCTGCTAGACTGTAGTACATTTGGAGTACATGAAAAATGCATTAGATAATGTAATTTTAAAATCTTTTTTTATCTTCTTCCTTCAGCTGCCTCTACTGCACCAGTGCAATGTGTTGACTTGAACATTTCGAAGCTGAATTTGACATCTGGGGTAGTTTATAAAAACCTCTCACAAAACGATAAAGCCCCTGGCAACGCTGTGTCTCCCCCTCTGCTGAGAGATGCCCATGTCCCATCAGAGAGGGTGACCCTACAAGCATGGACGGATGAGAGACCAATTCCAGGAGATGGCAAAACATTTCAGGAACACCATTCTTATGGAAAGAGCTCTCTGGAAGATAATTCCTGGGTGTTCCCAAGTCCTCCAAAGCCCAATGAGAATATGTTTTGGGAAATGAAAAATAATCCAACTTTGTTAAACTGTCCTCCAGCAGATTACCTCGATCAGTGTAATCAAAACTGTCTGCACAAGAGTTAAACAATTTTTCAAACGAACTGAGGCATTTTTGGAGTGATTCTGAATAGGCACCTTAATGCTTGAACTTTTAAGGAGAGAAAACAAATTGCTTGACACGTTCTTTCTTTGTTTTTGATTCTAGTTCCAAATCAGAAAGCCTAGTCTTCCTCTGCTGTAAATCAGGAGTGAGTTCCTTGATGTTAAAGCTGTGCTGGTATAATGTAAATACAAAGAAATCTAGCATGGGGCCTAGATAGTCTTGTACTGCAAATGACGTACATTTGCAAAAGGTTTAACTGAAAAGTGAGTTTGTGGAATAAAACAAAATAATCCAGTTCTGTATTTGTTTGCTATTTGTATGTTAACAAGAAAATACTTGATATCCAGTGTTGAAACTTGTACCAGCTCTGAGCTTATATTTTGACAGTGTTCTTTTTCAGAATAAGACATAATACGAAGAATTGGATTCTCTCTTCTTCCTCCTTTCAATTAGCTTTGATTCCTCTGGTTTGGAAATGCATTTTTCTGTAATTTTTAACCAAGAAAGGTGAGAATTTTTACCATTTTTTTTCAATCTGGATTTATATGAGAGAGCGGCAAGAGAAAAATCTCCCCTAGGCAATCCTACTTAGACTGCCCCATTTGGGGCTTGATTGTGAGTTGTGGAGGACCATAAGTAATGCTGCTGAACACTGTGAATCCTGGAGGTTCAGCTTGTTTCCCTCAATTCCTGCTGAAGGAAGCTGATGTAGCTGCACGGCAGTGCTGCCTGCTCACAGTGCAGTTTTCCATATCGTGCCTCCTTTGCACAGCACCACAACTCTGACTCGCTATTTGTGTGGTGGTGAAGGCCACTAACTTTTCTTTTGTTAAAGAAACAAAGCCTTAATTTAATTAGACTTGGTGTTGTTGCATTGTTGATATATAAAAATAAGTATTTTTGTGGTATCTTTAGTATGCCACTGAGAACCAGATCTACTAGAATTCCAATTACCTGCTTTATAGATGATGGGTGTCTAGGCACTACTTTTTCTTTTTTATTTTTTTTTTTTCTCTTAAGGCTGTGAACTGTTTCTAGACACATAATTTATGCCTTTTTTTTTTTTGTAAACTTCTCTGCTTCGTGTCTGGCTTAATACAACAGGGTTAAGTGAAATGTCTTGACTGCTCAAAAAGTTGAAGAAAAATGCTTTGTGTTTTAGATCCACGATACCTAACTTGTAATGGGTGGGAAGATATTTAATACTGAATATGCTATTTACAGATGTGTGGGTGGGTGAAGTATTCAGCTTCACAGATCCAGCTTAACATCAAAGTAATAAAAATTAATTTCACAGCTGTTTAGTAGCAAATTATCTTAAGATTGCTTGCAAATACATGGGGAAGCTCTGTAATGATGGGCTGTAGAAGTGTTATAAGGGTGCTATGTGACCTGTGTGGTTCCAGACACTCTTCCCTGCACAGTAAGTACTTCAGACAGAGCCCATCTTTCACTTTGTCTATCAAAGGCAAAAAAATGCCTTCCAGATTCCTTCTCCTATAGTACAAACAGCATACATAAATAATGTTTCCCATTCACCAGATATTGTTTTTATCTTTCTATTATCTTGCTCATGTATACTGGCTCATCTGTGATTAATGGAAATGGTGTCAGATGCTGGAATTTATTCTGACCAATGAACACAGCTGACTCAGGGGAGTACAATCTCTTGGAAAGTAATAGAACAAAATCCAATATGCATAAAACAAATCTAAGTCACTAGGCGTTAGCTGATAGAACCAACTACCTATGTAATAACAAAGAAAACATTTCTCATGTGGCTGCATAAGCTATATGGTACCTAGTTCTTATGTAGCTTACTTTTGGGGTTCCCCACCTCAACATTACAGAGGTTTTTTATTAAGGAATGTAATATCCAACAGGCATTAACATGATTTGTGCAATGAAGGAATTCTACTGTGTAAGATATTAAATAAATTTATTTTTGTTTGAAATTGGTTTCACTAACAAATCTTTCTGTATTTGGCAGAAAATTTTTTACTGAAGTTTTAATTCCTTTATTGTGTATAAATGTTATTCCAAATACAAACAATTAGATTTGAGGTTCATCCACTTTGATTCAAGGAAAAAAAACAGCCATCTGCTGTAGCCTGCTTAAGCATATTCTGGGAAAAGTATCCTCCTGGATGCTGAAACCTGAAGGATTTAGTTACCTTAAGCTGTGGTGCTTTGACTTCTTGTGTCAAAAGGTTCCCAGTCAGCCTGTCGTGTCCTGTGCGAAATTAAAATTAAGCTATTCTGTGCAGAGCCTTAGAATTTCCAGGTTTTGCATTTGACCCTTGGTTTATATTCTGTGCTTCTTCCCATGCTGGAGAAGGGAGCAGCAATGTTTGCTGAGGGACTTCAGGAGCACTGTGGCTAACTAAGGAGAAGAGGGACTGATGTTGGAGAGCTTGCTGCAGGCAGCATTTCCAATCCAATCACTCATTGCCATGTCCAAGCTGTAACATTTGAAAAGGAAGTCCCCAGATTTGGAGTCACTTGGGAGCTTGCTGGCTGGTGAAGCATCTGTTGGTCCAAAGCTTACAATCAGATTTTGACTGAAGACGGAAAAGTCATTTAAATCCACGCCACTAGTGGCTTACAATGCTTTTTCCATTTTCAGAACTGAAATCTTTTCATCGAAGTGACAGCAAATGACATGCAGAGAAGTAGCTGTAGTAACGGGGTTCTGGTGTTTGTGTGCATGCGTTACATAAAACTGTAAAATTGCATATAGTAAGGACCAAAGTTCTCAAATAATTATGTTAAATGACCCCAAGAAGATTTTAACTTGCATGCAAACACTGAACATTTTAAAACCTCCCCCAACCCACCCATTTGACAATTTTTAATTTAGGAAAGCACTAACTCCATTTAACAGAAATGAAAGCCAGCTTTTGGGGCAGGAGGAGGTTGTTGCTTTACACATTTAAATGAGCATATGGCAACCTGATGAATATGTATTTGGATATTTGGTGAGTTGGATGAATCTTCTAATAACTTTACACGTAAACTTATACTGTTTGCTTAATTTTAAGTATTTTTAAAATCTGATCATTTAAAGTTTCCCTGCCAGTTTTGCGGTGTACAACTGATCAGTTTTCCTCACGTGTGATCTAGCCATATTGAAGAAAGCAAAGCCCCAAATTAGCTGTGATGCGCTGTCCAATTTTTACAGCTGGAAAAAGACAAGAGCAGCACGAGACATATGGTGGAGTTACAGTAAAACAATACCTGTTCCAGTAACATAACACAGGCCCATGTAAGTATCACATGAACTATACTAGTGGGTATAAAGCAGATTGAATTTCCTTCTAAAACCAACTTGCAGCAGGCCTTGACACTCCTGTGCTGACACTTGTTGCTTGAATGATGCTATGGCCTGGTAAAGGAGGAGTGAAGAGCTCTGGTACCTGACTGACACCTGTGTTGTCTTCTGATGTGCAGACAGGCCCTGTAAAGAACAGTGGTTGCAGGGGTGTAAGGTATTTCCCTGATTCTTTATGTAGTTCGAGTACAAAAAAGGGCATGTGGGGGTTTGATGTTTTTTGGATTATTTTTTGAGGTCTTGAGACGTCAGACTTTTGCCCCTTTCTTTAGGGAGAGCGGTGTTACTACGTGCACTTGTATGAACACAGGACAGTGGATGAAAGCATTTTATTTTTTTATGATCAGCAGTAAAGGTAAACACTAATTTTAACTGAGTTGCAGTTGAACCATTAAAAGAAAAACCACCCTGTGAGATCAGTGTCCAGAAAAATTAATTTAATTGTATTTTAAGATGGAAGAGAGCAAGTCAAACATTAAGATACCATAATTAAAGTGGTAAGATGATAATGTTTGAGTATGGCTGTTTGATCTAGGGAGAAGCACGCAAGATACTCCCAGGTGCTTACTGTTACTGAACCAATTTTTAACTAGGTGGAACACTTACATTGCAAGTGTATTTGACCGTTTTTTGATCGGCAGAGTAAACAGGATGCAGGAATTACCTGAGGAGGAGTATGGCTGTACTAAATGTGGAGCAGAATGGGTTTCTGGCTTGCAGGTTCATTTCTGGGTGATGTCTCAGACTGCAGTGGTCAGCTGTTCCACTCCCCTTTGAAAACACTGTGCATTACAAACTGCCCCTCATCTTCCCTCTGAGTTTGGGTTTCACTCTGTGAAGGCAAACTTCTAAGTAAGTATATGGCACCTTCTCCCTCCTTCCTCTCAGGTCTTCCATTTGTAGGGTGCTCCCCTCAGAGGTTTGAAGAGACCTTTAATACACCAAGAGAGTGCAGCCTCCAGTAAAAAATGGGAGTGTCTTGGGTGCTTGCCAAGTGTTCTGAAGAGGACAGATAGGCCCCCGTGCTGCAGGAACAGCGACAGATGCTGTGCAAGGGTGTTCAGTGACACATCAGCCTTTGAGCTTTAAGGCCTTATTTCATCACTGTCAACAATCAGTGCCTTGCAGGGGAGGGGTTGAAGCTGGCTGGGCACATGGTTGCCATTACAAGAGGCAAGCAAGGGGTGCAGGCTCGTCCTACGGCCATAGTGAAAGCCCTGCAACTTAACAGAAGCTGCACAAGCACAAGTTGTAACAGACAGGGTTAAAACTGGGATGGTAAATGCTTGGTAGTGCCACCTTCACTTTTCACATTAGATCATGTTACAAAACATCAAATGCTTTTACTCAAATATTGACTATGATGGGTGAGGGGCATTACCACGCTTCAGACTTTGGCTGTCCCTGCCTCTGCACTTCTGCCACCTCTCTATATAGATAAGCTACCTTGAAAACACTGGAGACACACCTAGAATAATTCTGAAATATTCCTAATTGTTTACTCCTATGCAGAATACTAATAATGTGTAAGAATAATTTGTTTGAAAATTAACAAAAAAGAGAAGTATCTAGGGACCCTTAAGTAGATTTGCAATCCCTGGCTTAGCTGGAGATGGCTAGATGAAGTACTGCATGTCTGTACAGCTCCCTGCCTCATTGCCTAGAGCTGGCTGCTTTCTGTAAGTACAGGCAGTTACCCTGTTTTGTATAGTTGGGAGGTGGAGAGGCTAAGGGGGTTAAGACAGCCAGGCTTCCACAGTTGTACCCTCTCATCAGTCATAAGTAACTCCTGACAAAACAAAAGCAGTTTTTAAAAAATACTCAACTTCCAGTTCCCTGCTGCAGCACAGCTGAAGACTTTGCCAACAGTGCCAGTGTTTCCTTACATTTATTAGAATCTAGGACTGCCTCCAGTTAACCTGAGCAGGAAGGCCAGTTTACAGCTGAGACAAAATTGAAATCGAAAGTAATTTAGTGGTATGAGTTTGTCATGGCATGGTACTCATTCTTTCATTTAAACTTGAAATAAAATATGTAAATGCAATTCAAGTACAGGATATGCACAAGATACTAAGAAAATGAAAGGTGTGAAAGCAAGAATTGCAAACTAGGGAACATCACATTAAGGCCAGGGGTATATTACAGAGGAAGCTGATGTCTGATCCAAGGGCCAATCCCTGCTCTGAGTGCATCCCAGGGCAAACAGAGGAGCTGCAATAATCCAGATGTAGGAAAAGAGAAATAAATAGCTGACAACACCATCCAGTACATGGAATTTCAGGCATGACATCAGTGCAGATGTGAGTTGTGGCTGTTGTTCACATACAGCCTGTATCGAAGGGTGGGGAGCAATACCTGCAGGTTCACCTGGGCTTTGTTCCGTTCCACGCATTCATTCCACCCCTGCAGTCCTGGTCACTGCACTGGGGGGCCCCCCCACCCCCACAATTTCTGCACACAATTTCTGCTGATCCAGAAAAGGAGACCCCCATTGCTGGTGCTGTTGTCTGACTCAGACCTGAGTCATAGCTGAGTATGACCCAGGTGAGCCCTCAGTGCAGGCACACACCACTGGCAGCACCCAGCATTGCCCCTAAGAGAATGCTCACTCCCACACCAATCCTCTGGGGAACGGCTTTTGCCAACACTTAACAAACACACAGGCTGGCTTTCCAGCGGTTGAAAATATAGCAGATTTTCACAGTGGGGTAACAGAACAGTCACTGTCCTTAAAAACACATTTCACCCTCTACTTTAAATTTCCTCCTTTTTAAAATATATACAGCAAAACAACTAATTGGGAATATTTTTCTTTTCCAAAATGCTTGAGAAGCCAAGAACGTATAGGATGCTGTTCCACATAAGCTATTTCAAGGTGGTTAGCTTTAGAGCTGAGTGCCACTTAAGTTTGCCTAACAAGGCAGAATGCTGCACATCTTTCCCATCTGTCATTTACAAGTGTTCCCCAGCCCTCCACCCAATCTGCTGAAGCAACATTATTAATGATTATTCAATAAAAGGCACATAATAAAGGGTAATGACTAACCTGCAGCATGAAGTCCTTCATGTGTATGTGTCAGTCTGAGTTTCCTCCTTGCATAGCTTTAGAGGAATAGTGTGTTTGTGGTGAAACAGTCTTAAAATAAACAAGTAAAACGTTGCCCCTTCTAATGGAACAGTATCCAACAGTATACCAAGTTTAAGTGCAGCCTTTCCTTGCAAAGAATTTATTTTTATTTCAGAATGCTTGGAGGATACTCCAAGATAGTTTGTAAAACTTTATATTAGTAGCTCTAGTGAAGACATTTAAGCATTTGAGAGTTCTACAATTAAGTAGCTTCAAGTATCAGTACATGAAAGATCCTTTGTGTGCTCTTTTTAAATTAGGGACTTGCTTTACACTTAGTTCCTGCAAGAGGTGATCTGCATCTTACGTGCCTGGTTTAGTTGTTTACTCACCTCTACCTGGAATAATTTTGCAAGTGTGGGCACTCGCTCACTCCTGAAGCATAGCAGCTTATTCCCTGTTCTCAAGGAAGGTCTGGATAACATTACTTTATCTTGTAAAGTCAAAACGGTCAGTCTACGCCATGCACAAGCACAAGGCATTAATCCCTTCTGACAGTGTAGACTTAAAAGTGAGTCACAGTGCAGGCACAAAGACTACTAGGCTCTCATCTGACAACGTTTTGATGAAAAGAGTAATTCACATTGGTCTGAGCAGCTCTTCTGCATTTGCCACCCTTCTCTTCTAGTAAGTGCATCTTCATACACAGTCAGCTTCAGGTGATGACTAAGAGACCAACTTTAATGTATACCCAATCTGTGATCAGTTAATGCAACTGAAATTATTCACCCTTAAGTTTTTATGTAGCCTCGCTCACGTAACCGGATATAAGCTTTAAATTCCAAATGGACATTCTGAAATTGTAAACTCCAAATTGTACACTGGTAACAAAATCTCAAGTCCAGATAGAGGGACACACCTTTGCAACTTCTCTTGCAAACTGTGAGAGCATGCTCTACATTTTTAATTACAAAAAGCTTTAAAATTAATTCTTAATTTCAGATGTTATTTTATTCTCCATTCATCTTATTTTGTGTATTTCAGTTAAACCCCACACAGAAGGGTACAGATGATTTAAGTCTGTTTAGATCAAGTGAAATCCAAGTTGCATATAAAATCTGAAAAGTTCGTTTTAAGTTTTAATTACACATTTGGAGTAAGCTTCTGTCTTTTCTTCTTAATTCCAGTTGCTCTGTATTCTTCTCTTTGCTTCAAATATTCTGCTTTGCATTCTTCATAGAATGATGGATCAGAATAGCTACAAGACAGAAAAATACATATTGTTTTTCTCTTGGAATATGGAACAGATACTGCATGAGTACCATTCATAACTGATCTTCCTTTCACACGCGAAGAAAACTTGTCTGCCTTTAACAGTAAAATACCTTTTTTTATAAAGTACCTAAGTGTTAAAATTATCTATGTAAACTCTTAAGTACTCAGTCATGATACTGTTCTCTCTTGAAGCATAGTCCTTTCAAAGCTTCTGCAGTGAAGTCACCAAGAGGAAAGACAAAGAGAAAAAGAGAAAGACATTTGGTATTAAAGTTCAGCTGAAGAATTCATTTGCAGTTACCCTCCTCAGCATGGGAAGCTGCTGGAGTTGACTTTTTTTTTAACGCACTCAAGTAACTACTGGGAATAGGTTCAAGTGTGTATCTTGAACCATACAGATATAAGTCCTTGATCATTACATTAAATTCCTGTCTCTCATATTTTTTTTTAAAATCTAATTATTCAAACACTATAAACCTTTTCTGTCAGAAGCATTTTGTTTAATTATTTTTTTTTTTAAGGTGAAGGTACAGACAAATAGAACTGAGTAACTCCAGCAAGTTCTGACTGCAGTTAGGCCTGAATTCTTGCCTGGTTGCACGTTTTTTTCATCAGTTCCTAAATACTTGAGAACAACTGTTACCAGTTCAAAGGCATTTATTTTTAATCTTAATTGCTGGTTTAAGAGAGCAGGAGACACCAAAAATCAAACCAACCTCCTTTTTCCCCAGTCAAACTCAAAAAATCCCCAGCCCTCACCCTGGCAAATTCAAGAATCTAACACGTCAGCCTAATGGCACTGGGCATAAATTAGGACTTTCAAAAGAGATGGTTCAATCCACCATGGCATTGAGTTGACCTCTCTTATATCTAACAATTTCCTACTGCTGCAGCTACTGCTGTTCACAACAGCAGGACACTTTCAAGACAGCCTTAATCTTAAAAGACATAAGCAAGATGAAAACAAACGTATCCTGTCTCGCTAACAGATTCTGAAGGAGCTTCACTGCGCACCCCTATCCCCACATCTGTGATGTACCAGAGCAAATAAAGGGTCCTCTGGGCTGAAATCTGTCACCAGGTTAATCAAGAAGAGAGTCTCTCTAGCCATATATTCATATGGTAAATAAAATCTTGTCAGGGCCCTGACCAGCACAGTTTTAATAATGCAAAGGTACCATTTTCAGAAAATACACCCAAATCTCTAACCCTGCACAATCCTTTTCAGAATAGTTAACATTTCTAGATTAGTATAGGCCATGCACAAAAACCCAGCAAAAACTCATGAGGGACTTACTAGCCAACCAGACAGTCCTTCAGTGCTGTGTTCTCCTGCCGGCACTTCACCACCATCAGAACACCAGTTTCTTGACAGCATTTAGTAAATGCTGGGGGAAAAAACCCAACACAAACGAAACTGAAGTTAGAAAAACGACGATAGGTAAAAAAACCCTACATGTAGGAGGTATCAGACCAGATCTGATTTATTATTAATATAACCATAGCTGGCCTAGATTCTCATACTGTTTGCAAGGTCTTTGTCACTTGTTTAGCAACAACACTTTAATTGGGATTCTCCCCTCATCATGTAACACATTCACACACATACTGCTGTTGCTAATACCATTTCTGAAGTTATTCTTGTAAGCAAATCCATGATTCTTGTGCCTGTTTTTCACATGTTCTACTCAGGGCTATCATCTACATTTCTGGGATCATGACCTTTGGCATTTAATAACAATGAAGTTGCTTAATGAAGTGAAAGTACCTGGTCTGTTTTAAGGATTTCAAGACTTAAAAACAAGTCAGTAAGATACTAAAACAGAACAGCAAAATCATGGCTAAGGACATGGCGTTTATCTGGGAGTAAGTAAAATTATGCCTCATTGTTACCAGCACCCTGTACAGATGTTTCACTGACTAATAACCCTACATAAGAACTGGCTGTTATTTCTATCAGGAGATTTCAAACTGTTCTGTTTTAAGAGGCCTGCTAAGAGGTAATCAGCTACATTTAGCAAAGGGAAACGAGAGAGAAAGAGAGAAAGAGAAAGCCATGTGTCCAAGATCAACCAGGAGCCAGAACAAGCACAAAGCTCCCCCCCCTACTGCATCCCCTTCCAAAATTCCATCCATTCCTCCTCCTCTAAGGTCTTCCTAGTAGTGATTTAATATCCAGCAAATTTAGGGCATACAGAAATTGTTATTTTCTTGCACATACTTAAGAGAAATTTACAGCTAATCTAGTAACATTAAAACTTAATGGTACTACATCATACAACAGGTAAATCACATTACCTATGCTCTGTGTATATGTATGTCAAGACTTAAAAAAACAAGAAAGCAGAGATTTGTGCCTATAAAGGCAGCACTCCTGTCCTTTGCTCATAGCAGATACCCACTGAAATGGGCATTAAGCAATTGTGGACCTCAGTGGAACAAAATGCACCTTGTAGGATCCAGGACACCACTGGCAAGACTTTGAGAACGTGATTCAACAGCTGCAAGCAATCCCTAGGTGAGATTAATCTGTTTGTCCACAGCTATTATTAATTAGGCTTTCACTAAAATAATTTACAAGAAAAGGCAGTGTTTGCTGAAAGTGTTGATGACAGATATAAGTGTCCTTATACTGACAAACTTTGCAAAGAACTGACTTCTTATCTACTTCAAATGTATTATTGATTGATGAACACTTAAAAAACGTGCTCAAACACAGCACCCAGTGTTACACACTGGCATACCCTACATAAAAACCAGATGAAAGTGTGCAGAAGATGGATTTAAATTAACAAGTTAATTACCAGCTGGGAAGATACTGTAACCTGTGTTTAAAGGTAACTCTTAACCACATCCAATTTCTAAGATCTATGTGTTTTAAAGTCATCCAAATGCACAAGCACAACTCTGAGGAAACACCTGGACAACAGAAGTTTACTAAGCAGTGTAAGCTCAGAACGAGGCAAATGTGTTATTAGGTTATCAAAATGTTTCTTTGCTTTTCAAAGGTGAGTCTGACATTTCTTCTGTTCTTTCCTAGACTGTTTATCCTGACTGTTTCTACATCAGCATCTCAGAAAAATCATACCTATTAGTACATTTCTAAAAATGACCTTTGTTTTTTTCTGGAAAAACAACCAAAGCTTTTGAAAGCTTATGGTCTGTCTAGTGACCAGTTTGATTTATACTCTCTACAAGCACTTCTTTAAGTGCTATGCTGAGGTTTTGGGTTGGGTTTTTTTTTGTAGTAGTAATCATTTCCTCTGGAAGCTGTGAAGTAAAAAACCACTGAAGACAACAGGAGGTCCCTCTCACTTGTTAGCTCACCAGTCTTGATTGGTTAAAGGCGTGATGTCCCAGTGAACAAAAAAAGCCTGAACTGCAATTGCCAGCATTGCCTGGCTTCAGAAGACCCTGCCTGCGGTACCTGGGCAGGCACTGTTGCAAAGTGATAAAACTGCTTCCAGCTGTTTAGCTTTAACATCACTGATGCTTAACAACAGAGAGGAAGAAGGAAGGTTAAAGCATATTAGGCATCCTTACACGAGCACACAAAACTTGATTTTCCATCTCTTCTGTTTCGCAGTCACGTAAGGAGTGCAAGACAGGTTTGGTTATAGACACTTACCAGAAACCTTCCAGGAGTCTGGAGAATGTTGTTTTATTTTTAATTGTTCTTTGTCTTGCTCACAGAGGAGCAAGTACCAATCTCTTTGCTCTCATAACCAGTGACAGAACTCAAGGAAACAGCACAAAGCTGGGTCAGAGGAGGGTTAGGTTGGCTATCAGGAAAAGATACCCACCCAGAGGGTGGTTGGGCACTGGAACAGGCTCCCCAGGGAAGTGGCCACAGCACCAAGCCTGTCTGATTTCAGGAAGCACTTGGACAATGGTCTCAGGCACATGGTGTGATTGGGGTGTTCCATGTAGGGCCAGGAGCTGGACTTGATGAGCCTGATGGGCCCCTTCCAACTCAGCACATTCTATGATACTATGATTCATGATCTCTTCCATGAAGTGAAATGTGTCAATGTTGAGCAGCACAAAGAGTGTTTAAACTATTGGTTTGGAGAATGATGTCAGAAATACTGCTCAATAGTTCCAGATATCCCAAACCAAGAATTAATCTCCATCTCTGTAATCCTGACAATCCTTAACTCATTCTTCACTCAGGCAGTGTAGACCAAAGTTTCAGGATGCATAGCAAGACACCACAAAAGGAGCAGATACACAGGATCTGATTACAAACCTATTGTAATTTAACACTTTAGCAGCTATGAGGGGTAATCAGAACACGAAAGAATCCAAACAAACCTTCTTCCTGATACACTGCATATTAAAGAAAGAACAGAATTGATATTTTCATAATCTTGTGTATGATCCAATCTTTATGGCTTTAGCAAATGGCTTTCCATGACTTTACAAGTTCATGGGCAGATATGTTTTCTTCCTGCAAGCAGCAAGCTACCAAAACAGAACCTCAAGCAGCAGCAAAACTGGAGGTAAATTTGGGCCAGTCTGCAAATTCATTGTTAACTGTAACAAAAAAGAAAGACATGTTTCAAACAAACAATAAAAGTTATCCCAAATATTTCCAAATACAAGTTAAATATACTGAGGAACAGAGCTCAACACAACAGAAGTGAAAATGCCTTGTTGGAAAGTGGAAAAAGGCTTGCCCTCCATAAAATCAACCCTTTGCCAAGGCTTTTCTAAGACACCTACATATGTCCATCACTGAATGCTCTGTGCACAGACAAGGACAGATCCACTACTGCGTCAGCGAGCTGCAGGTGCCTACCAGTTACCACGGAAACTGGCTACAGACCCCCCTTTCACCTGCAGCAGTCATGGTTCATGACATCATATCTGACATAGGTTACCCCACAGGCTCCCCTCCGTGCCACAGGCTCTGTCTAAGGGGACGCACACAGAGCAAAGATCTCTTCTCGAGGCTACAGCTCAGAGAGACTTCACTGAACAGCTCATCACTGATTTGAGGCTGGATTTCTTCTTCCTCTCTCACAAAGAAAGCTTTGCATTTCTGTTGCAAGGCAAATCCAAAGTGAGTTTTGGTCACAGTTCAGAGAATTTTAAGTCTCATTACATTTTGGCCATTACAGCCACATAGAGAGATTTTAACTGCTAAAGCAAGCCTGCAATTTAGTACCTTGTCTAAATCAACCAAGTATGTAAGGACAAAAGGTAGCTTTGCCAAGACAGAGGTCGGCTGTCAACTGAACAAAAGCTGAACAGCCGTGTCTGGATACAGAACAATTCAGTTTTGCCAGTTCTCACCTGCTCACTACGGCATGCCAGCATGTGTAGGTGATCTGCCTGTGATGGGAAGACCACATTTTCAGGGACAGACAGGAGGGCTTTTTGGCTGAGGCCAGAGATGAATGAGTCCTTCCAAGGACTGACTCCTCAGCAGGGAGCATCTCTGGCCCTGAGCAGCTCAGGGAAGCTGCTGAGTTTGGTCCTCCAAACGGCACCTCCAGACCTGCCCTGGATCCAAGAGCTGGATTTCACTGGGTCTCCCTACCCCAACTTACCTACTTGGGGAAACACAACACAGAGAACTAGGAGAAATTAGATCCTGACATATGGAAAGCCACAGAACAGAAAAAAAGAGCTTTTTATAGCCTTCTTAATTTATCTATATTTATTTATTCTTAATTTATCTATAAAGCTGTACAGACATGCATTTTTAAAATAAAAATCCTATTCCAAGTCTGCCTGTAATTCCCTTCAGCTACAGAATTATACAAACTATGTTGGAGGTATCAAGAATTAGTTTTGAGTGCCTGACACTATATTTGATGGTTGATTAAAAACTTCTTTAAGTTACAGAGCACTCTTTTAATTAAGGTTTCTTTGATAAATAGCTAGAAGGTAGACACAGTAAAGAACACTTTGTTTACAAAGATCTTTATAGTCCACACTAATCTTTGCTGAAAAAAACAGTATCTAAGAAGAATGTTTTTCTTTAGTATTGTTAATTGCTTTTTCCCCAACTCTGTTTTATGACTTTACGACAAGATAATATGGGAAGCAGATGGAAACTGAAGTGAAACTGGCTAACCGTTCACTTATTACAGAATAAAGACTGGTCAAATTATTTCCCAGTCTGTCCAAGCAGTCAGACAGGCATATGCAATACACACTAAAGTATTAATTTTAAAAGATCAGATACATTACCAGAAAGCTACAACAAAGTTGGTCAGGATCCACCAACAGATGTCCTGGTACATACAAGTCCTAATTAAAAAAAAAGGAGATAAAGAGCCAGCGTGCTGCCTATTTTAACTTTAGAATATATCCATAGGTTCAAGAAATATTTGCTCTGTATGACAAAAATAAAAAACTTGTAGGATTTCAAGTCAAAGGGACAAACCAACATCTGGCGTAAGACAGAGGCACAGCTCTGCTGAATACAGATGATGATTTTCTTCCACACCATTAAACCAGACAAGGTTAAATTTAACACTGTTAATCTCAGTGTCTGCAGGACTACAAACAGTGGACAACAAAAACAAGGCATCATATTTATGATGAAAGTGTTCTTTATGCAGCCTACAACACCATCCCACCCCCAAGCAGAATTAGGCTGGTCTTTTCACCGTGCTGCATTCAAAATGAAATGGTGGAATAGGTGTGTCGGACTGCTGAAGTTTCAGTCATGTGTCTGTAAAGGAAAGACTTTATGAAAAAAACCTGTCATGTCCTGTCCCAAGCTTAAAAACAAACTGAAAGTTGTGAGGTTTTTTTTGTGATTTAATAAAGAGGAACAACCAGCATCAGATTATGTTTGCGGCAGATTTTTAAAGGATTTTTTCTCTCTTTACTTTAAATGTTTTAAAGTATTAGATACTTAATTATTTCTTTATGCAAACACCAAAGTCTTCTCATGTGCAAAACAAGAGAAGAATAAAAAGTGGGACTTATCTCCAGACAAGCAGCTGCATGGAAACTGTGTTGATATAACAACACCAAAGAATCATCCTCATTATTTTCAGTGTATGAACTGTTTGTAGTGGGAAGGCTATTTCTGAAAGTTCATTTTTTGCAGATTCAGATTACAAAAATACTTGGCACTTTCATATTGCCTCATATTATGAAGTGTTGTACATTTCATATAATATTGGAACTGTAGTTTTATCAATTATAACTGTGCATCTATTTTGCAGATGTGCTTGTACACAAAATAAATGAAATATTCCCCATTATCAAGACAAATTGATCCTCTCAGGTCTGGCTCTTGTTTATTTAAAGACTTTACAATTTTACTACTTAAGAGAAAGTCCTACAGAGGTGTTATCTCACCATTTATATTTTCTCAACACTTATGATACTGCTATCACACTCTTAAAATAAGAAAAAAAAAAAACCATCTTGCATCATGATCCAGACCAGGCTTATTCTGAGGTAGGTTTTTTCCCTCTGCACAGAAAAAAAAAGAAATAGTTTTGTCCGGTGTTTGGGTCATTCCTTGAGCTGTACCACCGAGTGGAGGAAAGATGCCCAAGTAACAACTGGGATTTGGAGGTGATGGTAGAAGGAGGAAGAAACAGTTCTCTTTAAAGTGTAAACAAGGGCAAAATTTTAAAACCTTTGTTTGTAAAATGTGTACAAAAACATTAAATGAACCAAAACATTACCAGCAACATTTTTAGGGGTAGTTATTATGCTTTTAATTTTGTATTAAATTATGATTTATTAGCTTGTTACTTTGAAGATTACTCATTATGCACAGAACAGATTACTGGTGCATTTAATGAGCCAGAGGAAGTAGAAGTATGAACATGAAGAGACTGTTTTACATTGTAGTGTATGAGCTATTTGATATTTCCGACACAGTACAAAAGAAAGCTTCTCTGTAGATTGATCATGGTTCAGTTAACATCACTGAATATCTAATACCTCCAACTCAATTAATTCTCACCTGATTAAGATCAGTCTGATATTCAAACTAAATCATCTCTCCAGTCAAGTAGAAATCAATATTTCTGATTTTACTTTTAAATTACAATAACAAATAAAATACATTCATCGTCAGTATGCTAGGAGTAGTTTTCCTATTCTAGCCTACTATGGCATGCATAACACAGCTGATTAAAGAATTATTCTAATCTGAGCAACAATATATATGAGACAGATTAATTTGAATAGAAGGAGATAGCATGAAATAATTAAATGCATCTTATATAGGGCAAAGAGGAAATTGACATAAAATAACCTTGATTCTTTCAAGTGAACCTCTGTTATCAGATCAAATACTTTATCTCCACAAATACTCATTTGCTATAACATAAAAATCATACACTTTCCATTTTCCTGCTCATCACCAGCCCCCCAAAATCTGCTCCATTTCAGCTTTTGTAGCTGGAGGCATCTATCTGTCCCTAGGAGAGATGATCAATACATACTAGCACACAATACAGGACTGGGGAGGAGAGAATCCCAGGAATTCAGGAATTTTAAGGAAGGGGCATTCATCCTCCTGCCCAATCTTTTCCAGGGCACTGTCAGCATAGAAAAGCAGCTTTATCCTAAAGCAGAGTGCAAACAGAGGATCCCCCAGCAGACCACACCATCTCTGGCACTCCAGCATGAAATGCTGAAACATCCCTCGTCTCGTGACTGAGGTGAAGGAGAGAATCACCAGGAAGGCAAATAGCACAACTGTAATCTGCAGAGGACGAATGTTTCCAAAAAAACCCTAGGAATTGTTTGTCTAAACACAATGCCTTGGGATAAAGAAGGCATCTTATCAACACCCTAGAAACAAATCTGAAGACTTTGCTTTAGGGAACATTTAGAGATGAGAAAATAACATACTGAATCAGACAGAGGGCCCACTTCTGTACATCACCTTTCTCAGAAGCCAGTAATAGCTGCTTTAGAAAAATGTGTCAGAAAGTCTACATTATGGAAAAACATCTTCTCAAATGAAGTTTTTTCCTAATCCCTATCAGCTGTAAGCTTGGCTTATACTTTGAAGCATAAAGTTCTCACGTGCCCTTCAAAACTCTTAGGATGCCTTACATGGTGGGTCTAAACTGACAAGCATCCAAAAGAAGAGGAAGAAAGAGCAAAAAACCATCCTGAAACCAAAAAGGTAAATGCTAGCCTGGATTCCTTCAACATCTATCTGCCCTGGCCCACTCATGTCCTGCTAAACTCCCAACTACTGCAATTGTAGTTATTTGCTTCATACCATGCGTGCTTTTTCCATTAGCAGGTTTTCAAAATCCCGCTGCAAAAATTAATTAGCCTTGAAGTATCTCTCAGCTGGATGCAGAACAGGCCAAAGTGAAGGGAGCAAAGGCACTCTACACAGATCAAAAATGTTTGAGGGTTGGTTGAGGTTTTTTTCAGAACACCCTCACTCTGTAAATGCCACCTACCTACTTAGGAACAATAGTCTCCAAAGTTTTCATGTCCTACATACATTGATACTACAAGGATCTAGGTATGGTCAACTGCTTACAGTGGGCTTTTAAAATCAAAATAGGAAATCAATGGCTTATTTAAACATTCTGTTTCAAAAATGGGAAAAAAAAAATAGGGTTTTTTTAAAACCACAATACCGCAGCAGTTCTGAAAACTCATGTAAGGCACATAGGGATCCTCCAACATCAGTTAATTCAAAAGAGAAGTCATTGCTCATCAGCTGATCTTTTTATTACAGAAACATTAGCAGAGTTTCTCTTGTTTTCAAACCCAACAATCATTAAAGACAGAATTTGTGGGGGGAAAAAAAGAGGATCTTAAGAAACTAGCATCAAGGAACAACGAGCAAATTCAGGAAAGCCACGAACAATGAAGATACAGTCCCATTCCCATGCGATACAGAGGCTTGTGCTGAGGGAACCTCTCTCACCAGACTCACTACATGTGTTCTGCACTTCAAAATTTGCTACCATTCAGACTGAGAATTGTGGATGTTTGTAAGAGCCATAACCAGAAACCTCAAGCCACAGCAGAGAAGCACTTCTGTCTGTCCCAAGTAATCCACACTTATCCACAGCATATCGCCAGACCTTTTCTTTCCAACTTCATAACAAGCACCAAGAAACAGGGAACGAAACTGAAAAGCAAAGTCTAAGAAAGAGAAGAATTTTAAGAAAAACACATAAAACAAGCTGAGGAACACAGCCAAACACAGTAATTCAAGCCAACCCAATCAGTTCAACTAACAAAACCCAGACAAATACTTAAAAGTGCTGACAAAAATATGCCAGATTAAAGTAATTAAGAGTTTAAAAAAAAGAGTTCTGAAAATAATATACACATGCAATCTCACATCACATGCAATGGATACTTTCAGAAGCATTTAGTTCTGCCATTTGGACAAGAAAAAGGTCAGCTCTCCTCATTCTATGTCCTGCACACATGAGATCTGACCAAAATGTCTTTTTGTGCATGTGGGGTGGAAAGACTGAAGTTAGTTTTCAGTTTGATATGAATACTGAACGCACACATGAAACTTGACTATGAAAAGTGTTTTCCTAACTAGTCACAGAGTCAGAAAAGATGATTTTTAAAGAACATACACCTTAAAATGTCAGGCAGTGCTTTCCTGACCACTGCTAAATAATGAATTACTGGGGTAGACATAATTTATTAGCAATATACGTTTAGTCACTAGAATTTCAACAGAACTTGGGACTTCAACAGCCAAAGGAGCTTTGGCAGAGATGATACAGAGAAATGTCCACTTGTTAGTTTTAGTGCCATAGACCTGATCTGATCCGGACCTGATCTGATCTTCCATCCTGGATGTACAGAGTTGTCAGCATTTTCTGTACACATGAGTATATACACCTATTTATGTATGTGTGTGTGTGTTTTGCCCCAAACACACAGAAATCTAGTACACTGTCATATTTTTAAAGAAAATCCCAGCAACTCAGCTCTTTAAGAGCTAAGAGACAAGTCCTCCTGCTTCTGACTAAGCAAGACAGGCAGAGCCTGGAAGTACACAGAAGAGGGTTATGTCCTCAGAAGACACAGGAGAAGTAGCAAGGGTATATTACGTATAAGGTTTTACAGTGAGTACTTTGTCAGTCAAGGCAGATTTAAATGCTCAAAGATGACAATCTGCTGGGCTATGCAGGCAGATTTTTTCAAGAGAAGCAGACCTCCTTTTCTTTCTAGTGAAATCTACCCTTTTAAGCAAAGTAAGCACATTGCTTTGAAACAGTTTATTTGGGTGAATCACGATTTGTCCACTAAAGAAACCTGCTTGAGGAATGTTCTTATCAAGTGCAAGCATTACCTTCTCTATAAGGTTTCAGGTAAAGCACGTCCAGCAAGCACAGCCACTTGGTTAAACTGCACTGGTTTTAAACAAATGCTTCCTTTAAGACTAAATTGATGTAATTTTCCTCCCACCCTGCAGTAAGTATCCCTGACATCGAGCTTTACTGTACCAGGTGCTGGAAGAGGCAGAACTGGAACAAATGCAAGTTCCCCCATGGCTACTGTCTGTCACTGCCTGCTTTTATATAAACAAGTGCATCCAACTTGAGCTGTGAAGAGCAGCCTCGCCCCTGCTTATCCTCCTGCCTCCTTCGGGAGCTGCCGAGCCACTCAGGGACAGCTGAGAAGTTAGGATAACAGATGATTTAAAGAAACAACATCCCCCTCCCTCTGTCCCATAGCAACTGACTCTTTAGCTGAACTCCAGAGTCAAAATATATCTATTACTCAAAAACAGAGATTCATGGAGTGGAAGAAGTAACAGTAATGTCCACACGGTGGGGATAGAGCCAGGGTATTTATATAACTCCTGAAGAGGCATTTGCCCAGCTATTCCACCAGGACACCAGTGCTCAGTTACACCGCGCTGTGTCAGGGATTCTTCCTTTCCTCCCTGCCCCCGGTTCAATTTAAGGGACTTCCAAAACGATGTATTTAACTCAGAGTTCCAATACCGAAGGTTGGTGGTGGTAGCAGTAACAGTAGTTTTCACTCCTCCGAAAGAAACAATATATCCTCTAAGCAAATGGAAAACCGGTTCCAGGGTTTCAGCTGGAGGGTGGGGGTGAGACGAGGCACACAGAATAGGGTCAAAATCCCAGGTCTTTTGCGATTGAATATAAAAGTTTTATACAGTTATTAAAAGAGGAAGTTACTTTCCCTCACAGGTCACAATTCATCCCCAACCACCATTCCAACATCTCCAAAACAGTTATCATGTACTTACCCTACACTGCAGTACACGTTCAATCTCCTTTTTCAAAAATGACTAGCCATATGCTGGTGTAGAGCCAGAAATTCTTCACCACGGAAGAATTCCTGCTGAATGAGGTACTACTCAGTGCTAGTAAGGATGACAAAACTAAAGTGCAAATTTTGCAGGGGAAAAAAAATTCTGCTGTGCCTATATTCTGAAGTGAATAGCAAAGAGTAACTTGATGCTTTGCAATTGTGGCCACAGTGCGATAAAGTAAGTAAAATTACTTTTTCAAATGAAATCACATCATTGGCTATGAAGGAATTTAGAATTTCAGACTACCCTATTCATTTCATGATTTTGAAGAGATGACTTCAAACCATGTGACAGGAAAGCACACTACCAAAACTCAGCAATATCTGGAAATTTGGTAGTAACTGTGCAACATTTATCTTCCATCTTCTCTGAAGTGTTTTAAATAAATGACTGCAATAACCAGGTATATTTCTTCAGAGCAGAAATTATAATTTTGAAGATAATAAAACAAAATATGGATAGATGGATAGATGCAAATCTATAAAGCAAAACAAAATGCACCAGAAACTAGGTATGAAAGTCCCTCAAAAAAGAGAAACTGTTTTTCAGTGTAAAGCTTAATAGGCAAATGGCATAAAAATCTGTGTAAGACCATTGACTTTACTAGCACAAATCCAGGTGTAGTTTAGTGTGATGAAGCCTCGGGAACAGTGCTCTGCCTTCTGAAAGTTTACTACACTGTGCTTCTCAAGCTGTATGCACAGGGACTCAAGTTCGGCAGGAGGGGGCTGTTTAAATGCATCTATTCTACCTGCTTCAATTATCTTGTTTCTGATGCAAAAACTTTTTAGAGTAATACAGTGTCAACACTGTTAGGAAAGAGCAGCAAAAATAATCACATAAATGTGGTTTCCATAATTGGAAAAACAACTGAACTCTTACGAATTTACTTAGCAATTGTTCAAATAAGTATATTAACAGTGCATCTGCTACAAAATCATTGGCAAAGGAGATACTAAAAGTTAAGATAAGGGGATATATCCATATATATATATATATATGTAGCTCCAGTATAGAAGCCATTTGTCACACTTCTTCCCATGGCATGAGGATACTTCCAATGAAATATCACACACCTATCTAAACAAGCAAGAACTACTGTTTTTGTCAATTGCTTTCTAGAGGAGGAGATGAAGTTTGTTTCTAACACATTCAATCACAGGACCCATATCCAGGGCTCAACCTGCTGTAAGACCAGAAGTGACAGAAGACCCCTGTGCATTTGTCAGTGGCAGCTGAGGACACAAGACCTTGAAGCAGCATTCAGCAGCTGGGACATGAGCAGAAACTGACTGAGGGTCCTGCTGCTGCCATTACAACCCCCTGTGACTTTTTGTCTTCTCTTTACTTAGGACTGAAAGTAAGGACCTTTCCTGGCTGGAACTTCAGTGCTGTGACTGGTTGACTGTGAGTGCATTCTCCGCTGGTACAATGAAATTAAAAAGAACATAATCTGGCTAAAAATCTTTCCTCCATTTTCTGGGTTTTGAACTAAATGAGTTTTACTCACTGAATGCAGATGTACACATGCCTCTACCACCACAGATTTGTCAGTATGTAAGTTTTTTTCCAAAGACTTGTCTCACCTTTATTCTGAAAGAAGAAAAAACCACCCAAAAGCTAGCATATGCTGTATTAATGTAAAACCCCTAGAGGGCAACTAAGCTTCAATTTCAACCTGCATAAATATTCAGCTCCTTAACTAGTTTACATATTATGTAAACTATTTCCTTCAACCTTGTTTTTTTTCCTCCTCGTTTAAAAGAAATGAATCCTTTTCATTCTCAGATCACATTATTGCGGCCTATTTAGTGTAAGTTAATCACCACTGCCCAACCAGAGACTGAGTCCTCAACCCAAGAAAGCTCAAATGCGCGCAAAAGAGAACAATAAAGGAAACACATGCAAAGGCTTCATTTAAACAAAGACAGAAAACAAGCATATGAAAGTCTGAAATCACTTTCTTTTCATTAAAGACCTTTAACAATACATCTTGTTTATTATTCAGCTTAGTATTAATTTATTGCGTGGCATCTGTTTTCTTGTACAGCAGTCTGGTTGCAAGTCTCAGATTTATGAATTGAAGTTTACACTGTTGAGATTATTTGCCTGTTTTCCCCTACATACCAAGATTTCAGCCTTATATATTTGGTGGCAAAAAAAAAGTGATGGAATAGGAAATAAGATGTCAAATTAGTTATGAAAAATAGCTTCTTTTAGATTTTTGTCATAACTAGATTCCAGGACTGCTTCCAGTGGTGAAAGTAAAAAAAAAAAAAAA
>VZTE01001494.1:2720299-2766957 GCA_013397775.1 Eulacestoma nigropectus
AAAAAGGAAAGTAATTTGAACCATTGAACCATAAAAGTAGAAAACCTACATTCAATTCCAAGTGATCTTCCCAAATTTCAAAATTGGTAACCAGTGTCCAGCTGAGCCTTGTTTGCCATGAACCAGCAGGCATCAACTGCCTTTCCCCTACTCCCATCAGATCTTGTTGGGAGCTGAAAGACCCTTGCTATCCTGCCAGTCCACACCTGCACAGAACCCGCAGACACACTGACGCTTCATGTCAGAGAAGACACTAAAAAACCAATGGGATTCCCAAGATATGGAAGCAACCAGACACAGACAGGAAAGAAACAGCTCAAAGGAATCCTTAGGAAATACTTGCAAGGGTTTCTACATGGCTTTTGCAGGAGTTCAAATACCCAAACAAAAACTGATAGCGCTGCCATCCTTGCTTTATGCATATCAACACGATGTCCCATATGCTTTGATCATGACAGTTCTCCTTCATTTATGGCCTTATCGCCATTTACATGTCTGAACAGAGATTGCATGACTATCAGTGGAATTCACTTTATCTCATTTTAGCCACCTAAAATTTCCATGTACCACCCAAAGCTAATTCTGCGGGTACCTTGCTGTCCTTGTTGCCTTGAGCCTTGACAGGGAAGGGGTAGGGGACAGAGAGAGAGAGAGAGAGAGAGAGAGAGAGAGGACTACTACTGGGATGTCTCCCATCCTACATGACTTAACCAAAAATAAAAGGAGGAGTTTGAGGAGCTGGCTCAACAAGGGTGTTCCACTTACAAGGGTTTTCTTTCTGAATGCTGCAGAACAAGATGAAGTAACTTCCATCCCCCTTGAGCTTTGAAAGAATGCAGAAGGGAGAAAAAGAAGGCTAGACTCTGTTTCTTACTCAGATTCATCCCTTCTGATTGCCTGAAATACAACAAGCTTTAGGTGTTCATTCTGATTTTTTTGCCCCAAGTTCAGCCAAGGCTTAGACACTTGAGGACTTGAAAACTACTAGTACAAAAATGCCCAATTAAAATGTTGCTGTACAATCAGTTAGTCTGGACACACAAAAGACTTGTTACTACCAGATCTCTTTATACGGATGCCCACGGCACACAGTAGAACCCAAACATCAGTGTACCAACCTTACAGACATTGACTATATTACATTAGAAACAAGGGAATTCTACCTGCTTCACACAGAACAATTACAGTCACTGTTACAATCTACTGTTTATGTGAAATGTATCTGGCTGAACCTGATACCACAACCCAAACATTATTACCTTTAAGTACTCACAGGGGTGATTATTTCTCCTCTTTATTAGAGTGTCTGAATTAGCTTTCAGGCAAGTCAAGTCATTGCAACTCAAACAATAGGGCCACAGAGATCTGTAACATCAGGTCTGGAACAAACAGCACTGCACTGAAACCACTGCAGAAAAGAAAATGATGAGACCAGAACTGTTCATCTGAATTACTGCTGGGAGAAGGTAGCCAAAGCAAAGTTTGCAACTCTGTTAAGTATCTTCCTTCTATAGAATTGCAAAAAAAATTTTTGGGGGGTTGTAATTTACTAAGTATTCTCTGCCCAGCAATGAACGTTTCTCAATGGTTTATGCAGTCAGTAACTAGTATTTGCATGAATTTGACAGCAGAATGAAGAGGACAGATTCCCCCAACAGTATTTTGGTTTAAAACTGCTGAAGTTTTATAGTTACTCAACAGATGGAGCATATCAAAATGAACTTACACAACAGCTTAGCTGAAGCAAAAGCATCTTTTCCATTCTCATTCCCCACAAAGGACTCAAAACTTCCTCAAGCTGTTTGGAATGTATAAAATAAAAAAAATCATCACACATACATACCTGAACATGCTTTTTAATTTCCTTAAATTTGGAATAGTTTTCAAAAGTATGGGGACATTCCATTACAAAGAGAAAGCTGAAAAACCATTAATACTATTACTCAGCTGTCATGGAGCATTGTTACGCATAGCTAATATAAAATATTTTAAACATAGGACTTTTAATATAAGTCATTGAAGACACCAGAGAAGCTGTGAGCTCTTCTAGCACCCCATTAAAGATTAGTTAATTACCAATTAAATCTTAAGTTATATAACCCCAAACAGTATATATTCTTTTATATTCCTCTTTCCCATATTCTATGGAAAGCAATGGTAAGTTTCTGTTCATTAACTATATATATGCTGAAGCCTACATTAAGCATAAAAAAACCAAACCCATACAAAGAAACGAGAGGAGGAAAGCAGGACAGATACAAAATGACAAAGATTATTTACAGCAGAGAAAAATTAAGAGTATTTTTCACCATTGGCCTTAGGAATCATTTTGACTGGGCTGTCAGATTCACTGTAGAAAATTATCACCCCAGAGGCAGGAAAAAAAGTAATGTGCAACAAAGTTTGAAATTGCAGACTGTGGTCACTCTTGTTTACCGGATATAATTTTCTTCAACCTGAAAGCAAGAGTTCTCCCTGTGAATTTACATGTCTTTTTTAACATCAAAGATTTTCGGGGTTTGTGTTTAAAATTCTTCATGCTCCTGAAAACAACTCTGGAATCTCAGGGTTCAACACCTTCCCTAAGCCATTTTGGGGACTCTGATAGAAATAGTTTTCCAGAATGGTGACTGAACAAGTCTTTTATTTTTCTTTTTCCCTTTTGCCTGTTGATCATAAATCAGATCATCCTGTTTCTTCCGTTTAAAGTCCTGCTTTTGTTCAGATCACTACCAGGAATCTGCCCAATGTCTGAGAACATAAATTGCTTGATATACAAAGAAAAGTTAGTTTAGGCATTAAACCCCTCAAAACTTAGAAAGCAAAAAGCATTCTTTGAATGATAAAATAAAACTAAACACTGAAACAGGCTGTCTATAGTAGCTGAAACATTAACCAGATTACAGGACAAACATAGGCATACTAGATATGGCCCCAAGAGAAGATGATGGCCCAAAGGACTTCTCAAAGTCCTTTCCAGACCTGCATCCCTTTTATGCTTGATAAATGTGCCCTCCAAGGGCACTTAGGTTTGATAAGCATTTCATAGAACTGAAGTTCATGCTTTTGAAGCATAGTTAGACCAGGCCAGATTGCATCAAGAAGTCCTACTTTCAACTCTCTCCTATATCTTTCCACATTATCCACTTTCTGTACACTTCCCACATATTAAACCATAGCATTCAGAAGTTCTTTTTGCCAACATTAGCTGTGTCTCCCTAAAATAACTTTGAAAAAGTCTGACAGTCTACAGCCATAGCTGAGATTACATCTCAAGCCACAACTTTGCAGTGCTTTATTTTCATGAACTTCATGAGCATCCCATTATATCAAAGAGTATGGAACATTTCTGTCACCAAGAAACAAAGCAGGACCTGTATCAAGCCTGCCATGCAAATGTAACAATAAATTTTTGATTTTGTGCTTCAAAAAGGACTATTTAAATATCCCTGAAATATGTTGCTGATCAGAAAGCTTGAAGGGCATATTTAGTGTATATTGAAGAGGGTGAAAAAGAAGAATGACTAACACCTCCTTGAGAGATTCCGGATCACAGCCAGAAAGAAAGAAAACTATAAAGTGTACGACATTGTAAGTGATAAAAGTGATACAAGGAAATTCTGAACTTGAATATCAGAAGTCCAAAAAAAAGGCATTAGAGACTTAAAAGAAATGTTTCTTTAAATTCATTTTAGGAAAAAGGTAAGAAGGTAGATTTCTTAATATCATAATTAAAGTCCCAAATTCCCTACAACCATTTCAACTCCTTCTCAGTACAGTGGATAAATACCAAGAGAAGAATCTGTTCACTCCATCCAAGGGAAATTTTCATGCACAGGTCTTCTACATTTTCTTCTTCAAAATTCCTAATATAAGTTCCTTTCCTACTCATTATCCCATCAGAATGATTACCTTCCCTCTGTCCCACAATTCCTTTCAAACCCTTAACTAGTATCCCTCTCAAATCTAGAACACAGTAGCTAAACTGCTTCTCTTGTTCCCTGATCATAAATTTAAAGCCTCATGCATACCTCCAAAGCTCTGTACAGCTCTAGCACTCCTTGACCATCCCCTTTCCTATCCTCTGACCAGCTCTGCAGCTCTTGATTTCTCATCCAAAACACTTCTCACCTTCTGTTATACAATTACACTTCCTGTAGAGGTATCTATCCTGATCTGAGGCAGCAAACGTTCCAGGCGCTCTTTTCTGCAGGACTGTTAAAAATAAAATTCAGGGGGATGACAATACAGCACAAGTGTTTTATGATCTTTCATTATGTAGCCTTTACTCCTTTCTTAGGCATCAGACCTTTCAGTAGAACACTCTTCAGAGCACAAATCTCCCTACTCTTTTTCTATGCAGCACCACAGAGCAATTACAAGAGCAACAAAACTGAATTTGGGGGTGGGAAAGAGGGGGATTATTTGTTGTTGTTGTTATTAAAAGCACCTGAAAAATAATGTACAAGAACATAGTTTCATTCATCAACAGACAACATTGTTCCTGCTGTAAAAACAACCTTGTGCATTGTCAGTGTTGTTACAACAGGACCCATTAACTATTACATCAAAGAATAAGTGCTGGAGGGACAACTCACTCCGTTTGAGCTAAGCAATCTTTACAACTACTGTCCTACTTTGAAAAAGAAGCTTTAAAAGTTTTCATCCCAAAACAGGATGAAAACTTGAAATTTCATTGTTTTCAGAAAGCAATGAAGAAGATTTTGAACAAAAAGCATGAAGAACACTTAGAACACCACATCTTGTTGAAAGTGCGTGTATTTGCCAAACTATAGCTCAACTTTGTGTTCCCTTATTGCCTGGTAAGACCAGTGATTTCTGCCCCTTTTTTTTGACTGGCTCTGCTGACTTATTCTACACAAAGATATGTACAACACGTATACATCTCCAATCTACAGGAAAAAATGGAGATCAGAACAACAACTCTCATAATCCACTGCCTCATTAAATCAAAGCATATTAAGTAAAATCGCAACTCCTATTCTGATTTCCATTTAGTATTAATTCCTGTTGAGCTTCATTTCAATTTCTGAGATTTAGATAAGCAATTTTCTTTGGCAAATACACTTGTCAACTTCATGTGTTTTCTAAAGAATGGACAGAAGCTTTCCCCTATCACCTTATGCTGAATACAAGGTCAATACGTCGCTTTTAGGCTACCTGAATGCTCACTATTTACTGTATTTCTGAATACAAAGTAGCTACTTTTTAACTAAACTAAGTTTTATTTTTCACTGCTGAACCTAACGGTACCTATACAACACATTCTGACTTCAATAGTTGAAAAATAACCTATTGTCTGTGTGAAAGTAACCCCAAGGTAATCTTAATAATTCATATACAACATAAATATTTATACACAGGCAATGGGAATATGGCATGACCTCTAAAAAGTATTAAGATTCATTTACACTAAGTGCTAACTGTATAACTGTTGAATGTAGTATCTAAGAGGGGTTTATAAACCAAAATTGCAGAGCAACTACTTAATACACTGTAAAGGAGAGACAGCTAAAATAAACAGCCACTGTGAGTCACATATACTGCCAGGAACAATACATTGCTCTGTCCGCCTACGCCACAGTAACAGCTCACTGTAACACTCTAACACTGCACCCATAGGTTATCATCACCATCAACAGAATGGATGCAAAAAACCCCTTACAGAATCCCAAGTTTGCGCTCACTTGCCGCTAAAAAGAATGACTGACACAGAAGAATCAAAATGTGTCAGCTGGGAAAGAAAACTATGAGATCAGCAAATACTGTATGTAACACCTGGGAAAAGGCATTAGTAAGTGGCTGGAACAGTAACCAGGCTACCCTCGCCCTTTTGCTGGGAGAAGCACTTGACCATGTCTCCTCCACTATGAACACTCCCCTCACGGGGTTCCCTAAAGACTGATCTAAATACCATGAAATACCCCAAGATCAGTAGATAAAGGCAAGGTTGAATTTCTCTATTTTTATAGTTTGTGCCAATCTTACGTCACCAGGACCCTAAGACACGAAACCAGCTATTCAACCTACCACTGTAGACTGTACTAGCAGAGAACTGGAAATAATTAGAGCACATAAAAGCCGTATACATCAATGCTAGCATCATTCCTGAAAAAACAAGTTTGGAGAAATTATGACAGAGAAAAGACTTTTACACTTTCTCATCACTGGGCAAAGAATTTTCAGGTACAGAAGTCAAATGAAGACAGCAACAATGATTCAGATTTAATGGGGAGTTTGTCAGGGAGTAGTAATATGACTAAGGGGTAGAGACAATTGATGATCCTGATGCTTCAAGTTCAACTCTTCCAACAATCCAAGAAATTATACAAAAGGACAAAGGCAACTGGTTTTTTCTTTTCCTTATATACAGTTAAAAGTACTCCCATTCTGCAGATGTTATAACACTATGAATCTACAGTCTGGAAGAATAGTTTTCCTCCAAAAACTGCATTACCAACTAAACACCACAACACAATAATTGTATCTCACCATAAGAGCTGCAAAAGAATCAATCCTGCTGCTCAACTTTCAGCAGCTAGCTTGGTGAGTGCTCTTGTAGCAGTACTACCATGTACTACAACAATCCAAAACCACACAGGTACCCTCTATTTAAACCAGCATTTACTAAGAATCTATGCTATGTTAATATATTTATGCTGGACAGGGAAATCAATCTGAAATTCAGGATCTTAGCTGGAAACCAATAAAATCTGTAACCTGAGACAAGCAAATTGAAAGACTGGACAAAACACAGGTAACCTCTTGAGGTTCTCATCTATGAGCTCTAAACTACCAGTATCACTTTAATATCTATACATAAAAATCTCTACCAGGTAAGAGAATCAAAATCAAGACAGGGCTTGTAAGATATGGCAACCTGGCTGAAATTGATATTCATTAGAGTACTCTTTGCATGAATAGGAGCATTTGGACTCTGTGGTCTTTATCAGAGCCCCAGCTGGTAATGGTTGAAGGTTAATGCCTTACCCCATTCTGTTCAATTTTCTGTCCTAATTAGTCCTCTAAATCTATAGCTGTGAGCACCAAGTGTCTGTGCTCAAAAGAAACTAATTAATGCTAGCAAATTAGATCAAGTCCAAAGATCCAACAGCCAAACTCTTAAATGCTCCTTGTTAATAGGAAGTGTAGCTGTCAATAACTGCTGTTGGTGGCTATAATGAGGTCTCTTTCTTTCACTGAAAGTGATTTCATTTCTCTTTGTCCCTGTAAAAGCTGTTCCATTCCCTAATAAATAAAAAAAATAAAAAAATAAAAAACCCCACACAACTAAGTTGCAGTGGTAAAGCTAGCAGTCTGACCCATTTCTTGTCATCAGCTGGGTTGAAATGACGTGGAGGGGGGAAGAACAAAAATAATCAAACTGGCCAAGTTTCCTCCTTGAACATTTTCTCCAAAGTCCTAAAAACTAGTTAGAACACTGAAATTTCTATCACCAAGCAAGACAACATGCCCTGATATTTCTTTTCTATAAATTAGCTTAGGGTAGTTAATGCTGTTATCATTCACTCAAACAAACAAATCAACCCACACAGATCTAGAATCTCATTTCTTCAAATTCTAATTTACATATAGCTGTTCTCTCTGCCCAGTTTGTTGGAGCAAAGCTCAGTATACCATAATCCCTCTAGAGATTGTATTAATTCACATAGTTAAATGTGATGAGAGTAAATGTTCATTGGAAATATATAGCGGTGAATAATTTTTTCCAAAATAAAAGCTATTGTGTGCAAACAAGAGCATCATATAAAAATCCAGCATCTTACTCCTGAGGAACGCTAGCCAAAAAAAAAAGCACATAGTAATTTATTACCAGTACTAAATATAACTATCAAAACATCTAAAAGAATTTAAATAACTGACAACTGCAGAACACATACAATATAATGTAGTATCAACAGCTTCATACAGGGTCATGTGGTCGCACACAATATGACGATAATATACGTCAATATTCAGATAATAAATAAAGCAACAGAGGACAACAGTTTTCTTCCATTCTCCACCTGCTGAATTCAAACTATGTTCTCAAATTATACTAGCCTTCCTCTCACAAAAATGAAGTTGCAGATAATAATGCAGCATTCTTTTTTCATCCTCATAAGAGAAGGCAATTGTGGTCATAACAAATCTATGATTCCTCCCATGTAACCTCTCAGACTTTCCACCAAACTGAATAATATGGACATAAGCCCATGTAAGCAATTTCTGATCACAGCAGCTCAATCTAAAAAATGGTACCAGCAGCTGTCACGTTAACTCATTGATTTTTATCAGTCACTTGATCTTTTTGCCTTGGTCAATTAGAAGTTCACTGTGTTCCCAGATACTGCTAAGACATGTGAACTTGAAAAAAAAAATTGTAAGGACTATACTTTCACAATGAGGCAAAGTGGATGAGTGAAGTTCAGCTGTAAATGGTGACTTTAGTTTTAATTTGCTTTAAAACAAGACTCATAGAAATTTTGAAGTAGAGCTGTCATGTTAGTTCCCTCTACTGTCATTCTTAGCATCTTCTGGTGTCAGAACTGTAGGTACCAACAGGTTAATCCTCCCTCAGCATTCAACAAGAGTTGGCAACAATTAACAGAACTTGGCCTGCAATACCAAGAAAAGCGAGCAACATCAAGCAAAATTTGCTAAGGATTTCACACATTTCATTATCTGCATTTCTGACAGAAAAGTATATGTAAAAATAATTTTTTTTAAAGAAGGACTATCTATAGGTGTGCTTGGGCATTTAAATGTACAGCACCACACGTAGTTCAATCAGAAATTTCTTTGGATTTATGGGCCTTGATATGTCAGGTGTAAGGGTCATGGTCTAGAGCAGGTGGCCCCTACGGGGACAGAGATAATGTCAGTGACAGGACTGTTGAGTAACTGCACATTTTTAAAACTACGGATGACACTGGTCATGCTCAACTGTAGAGAAGCCTGCAGTAGTGTTGCATCCCATCACCTTCACTAAGTATCAACATGAGCCCTGAGGAGGAGAGGGCTAATGGGAAATCTGGAGAATGGGAGGAGGGTGGTTGCTTGGAAATGTGCTTTTCCAGCCACACCTTCCGAACCATTTCTTAAGGCCCTGCCAAGTATCATGAGATTTTTTCAGCAATGTGACTCCAGTTGCTTTAACTACACAGCTCCTACAGACAACAGAATGATGACAAGAGTGTTCTTCAGTGAAGGTCCTCAACTTGGCACAAGTTAGAAATATCTTCCTTGTGTCTCGCTCACAAAAATTTTAAAATTAATTAATAATTTTTTTTTAAAGGGACAGAACAACTTGTTATCTTGATCAAGTGGATGTCTCTCACAATATGCTTCAAATAAAAAATGCCATCTTTCTAATGGCAGAACCAGGCTGAGTTGAACTATCTATCCCTGTATTCGCCCTGAAAAGCACGTAGTTCCATTTCCTATTCAAATCCTTGAGCCTTACAAAGGAGTGTCAGTTACAGAAGATGTCCGCAGGTCCCTCTTGGTGACCTTAAAGGCCCAAATCCAGATGATGTACCAGTAACAGACAACAAAATTCAGAGGAAAAAAGTTCAGAACTTAAACCACTTGTCTCTGGAGCAAGTTGTGCTTCTCCCAGAAAAAAAAAGGCTGTGAGGTTTTGGAAAGTGGGCAGAAATGCTTTACAATACAACAAATACATAAAACATCTACAATAAAAACACAGAATTAATTTCATGACTGACTCTGTGACTCAGTAATTCCTTTTTGGGATCTCAATTCAAGACAACTTCTTCAGAGTCTAAACCCACAACATTGCGAAGTCAGTCAGCTGTTTCTATTTTCCAAGCCAAGCAACCCAAAATTAAACCAAATTAAGTTGACAGTCTAAGTTTGTGTATTTCTGTTACCAAAAAAACCCCCATCAAGTTCAGTTTCAGAATCTGTAACTTTGAACAGCAGAGTAAGTGCTCTCAAGAAAATAGACAAACTTTTCTGTAGAAATGATCAAGAATCAACCACAGCTCTTGCAGTTTCTTCCATGACTGTCCCTAGTTTTAGAGCATAGAGTCATGGAAAACAAAGCACAGCTGGATGAAACTACAGAACTTTTGATATGGTAAAGATCACTATTCTGATGAAGAATGCTAACTCCAGGTTCCTGAAATTTGTTATGATTTTGCTTTGAAGAAGCTTATCCATATTTAACTTTTATTACTGGAAATTAAAGCAAAACAGGAAAACAACTTGCTTCAGAAATTATTCCATAAAAGCAATATGTGAGGGAGGCAATGGCTCGTAAATGATCCTTTTAGTTACTTAGGTTTAAAATGCCAAGAACATGCTGATACAGAAATATATACTTTAATATTATTTCAGGCAAATTCATGCTACAGTTTGTAAAAATATAGTGAAACATTCCTGTATGACAATGTTGTTGGGGTTTTTTGTTTGCTTGTTTTTGACACTTTTGCCCACAATTTCACATACACACATACAGTGCATGGATATGAACACAACAAAGCATATCTACATAATGGTCACAGAAAATTGACTAGTGTTTCCCACAAAGCATGTTAACAGAATTACTACTCAAGTTAACAAAATTACTAATATATCCATTTTCACTGTAAAAAGTGCTTGAAAATCTTAAATCACACAAAAATTATTCTAAAACTGAGAGGTACAAAATTCTTAAGAAACATGCAGCACACACAAGAACTTATACTGGAACAATCTGAAAATAAAGTTGTAAGTAAATTTAAATAATCTAAGTAAAATGAAATATGACCAGACACGATACTTAATTGTTCTTAAAAATTAGCAGGTGGACATATTTTCCATGGCTATTTCATCCCTAAGCCATTTTGGTAGGCTAACAAGCAAGCACAGCAATGAGCCACCCATTTAACTGTGCACTACGGTAGCAGGATCACTTCTTAAGTTAACAAAACCTTTACTTTCTATTTATTTTTGTAACCCTTGGGGTTTTTTTTCCCTGGACGGCTCTGGAACACGTGCTGGACAGGCTGTCATTACTTGCATTATTAGCTCTGATAAGCACACAGCTCTAGGTGGTATAGCTGCAGGCTAAGGTACCGGGCTGGGTACAGATGGACCCCTGTGCTCATGCAGAGCACTATTGAATGTACAGGGGCTCCCCATAGGGACACATGTGAACCCAGACTGATCAAGCCAATTGTAAAGGCCCATACTTGTGGAATAGCTTTATTTCTTATACTACCGATGCATTTATCACCATTTCCTAAAGACAAAAAGAAACAAAGGTCTACTAATAGGAGTTTCTAAAACAGAAACTTAACATAAAGCAGAAAAATCCTACATTGAGAGCAAGTTAAATGAGTATCTCTGCCCTCAGTGTAAACAACTCCATTTCATGCATGTGTATACACTCCACAGCACACAAACCAAGTCACAGGAGCTTTGATTACTTAATTACACAGCTTATGTTCATAGCTTATAATTGTTTACAGCATAAAAAGCATAGACTATTTACTCTGATTAACACCTATCCCTGTGTACTAACAAGACAAATTTATTCCAGGAATAATCTCACAATGGATTTACGAGATGATAAATCTACTGATTACAAAACTGCTCAAGCTTCATTTCCCACGGTTTGGTCTCTCTCCTCCATCCAGATAAAAAGGTGTACAACAAAATAACTGAAGCTATGCTACCACCTTTTTATTTTAATAGAGATATCAAAGTGGGGTTTTGCTTGCCTATTTGATAAAAGAAATTGTTTCAGAAATACTCAGTTTCCACTTCTAACTTTCACACAATTTGATCAAAGCTGGCTTATAGATGACAGAGGAATGATGGGGAGATAGATGCATCCACAAACCTTATTTTCCTAAAGATACACAACTAAACTCTATACAGGAGAAAGAAGGAAGAAATTATAGTTTTGCCTAACATCACAGAAAGAAAAACCATAACATTTGGCTTTAAAATGTATAGAGGGAAGAAGATGGAGAAGCTGCAAGGTAATGGTCCACAGCTCACAGCTCAAGAACCTCCAACACTGGTTGCTGCCACACAAAATGAAGATGATGAAACCAAAGTCCTCATGTTACACGGAGAAAGCTCAGAGGAGAAAAACACATATACACTGTCCCTTTGGTCAACCTCAAACAATATTATACAAATAGCAAGCTCTCAAAATACTTTCAACCGACATCTTTTTTCAAATGACCCATATTATGCAATTGCTTTTCACCTTCATTTTTTTTCCCCAGAAGGTATAGAGTTCAAAGTAAGAATTATTCAACTATTGTTCAAATGAAAAAAAGGTCTGTTAAGTCCTTCTGGCAGCACTGGAAGGTACCTGTTACATGATGCCACTTCCCTTTGGCAGATATTACTGTAACACTACTTTTTAATATTTTTTTGAGAACCTCTAAAAGCAGCTGCTTAAAAATACACTCGTCCACTTTACCTAGACTTGACTCTAAACCTAGGGATAAAACTCCAGAAACTTCCTCTGAAGTTTCTCAGATAATAGCGAAACACAAAAAGCCCCATGCCATTGGGGAAACAATTGTTCTTCCTGCCATGGTAAAAGTCACTAAAATAAGTCAGCGAAAATAACACGGCAACAAACTAAAATGCACTCCTTTGTCAGTAAATACTGTTGGAAGAGCACAAAACACACTGCTGAAGATTTGAAGAAGTAAGTGTGAGAGCAAGTTACATAGTGTGGGAGGTTTGCTATACAGTTGAGTGAAAGTACAGAAGTTTCTAACTTCTCTTACCTTGTGGTATTTCCATTTCAACAATGAAATGCACCAAGACCGTTTTTTGTTTTGTGAGCCACCGAAGGAAAGATGTACTGGAGAAGATCTATTCTCAACAAGAAGTGGCTTCTTGAATAAAAAAGAATGTATTATGGGAAAACTGTGCAAATGTAGCCACTGATGGAGTGGCTGCTTTGACTGGAATAAAAAAGGGATTCCAGACCCAGGCTACAGAGAGCACTGCACATGAAACTCCCTCACTGCATCACTCAGGGGTGAACTATTGCACCAAAGTGGTTGGACACAGGAGTGCACAAAATGCTACAGGATGATATCAATGTTATAACTTGACAAAAACAAGCGCCTCAAACAGTGGCATCTTTACCAGACTTTGTAATGAGGTGGGGAGGGGCCATGAAAATCCCTGGCACCACGCAGAGGTTCCTTCTCTGGAAAACTTGTGGCAAAGCACTTAAAAGAGTTGTCTTTTGTAAAAAAAAGTGTCAGGTCTGACAAGTGCTCCAAATTCACTGACCTTTTCGGTGGTGACAAGTGGCTGTGAGCAGTTTGCTACCTAGCAGGAATTTCCAAAAACTAAACATTCAATGTGTCCCTTCAAGGTGAAGATGTCATTTTAACAATGAGTAAGAAAGTAACTCCTTTGCAAAAGAAACTTGTGCTTTGGAGAAAGCATTTTGAAAAAAGGTATTTGGACATGTTCACCTAATCATGTAATTTTTAGTTTGGTTTTGTTGGTGAACAAAATGTGTGTCACCTACAAAAACTTCCTGTATCTGTACACTTTAAAAGGATATAAACAGAACTCTCTAACCTGTTAAAAATCTTCCCAAGGAGAGTTTTAGGGGGTTGAAAACACTGACATGCAACATTTTCTCATTAGTTTGGAAGAACAACTGATTGACATCAGGGGAGAGGATCATTTATTAGCTCAATTTCAAGCAAAATCTTTGCAAAACTTCTGGATAGGACTGAAAAATGAGTATGATTAAGTAAAATTTGCTAAGTGCAAGCAACTATGTACTTCTTCCATGGGGATCTATGCATCTCTGTAAGGTATCTTTTTCAGGGATGACACCCATTAAGATCAAGTATTGAAATAATCTGAACTTAGAACCAGACATTCCAATTTCTATATCACAGTGTTACAGATTTTTAAAATTATGATGCATGTTCAGTCATATAGATCTCAGTAAAAAGTACTGTTTTTAATAGTAACCTTTTTCGATTGATAAAAAGCTTAAAAATATTTTCAAGTACTGTTTATTTCACCTTTATCTCATCCTTTTTTAACTTCTATTTTTATGTTTTATAAGGTACATAACATACAAGTACACTGATACATTTACATAATTTACACATGAATATACCTATATTGGGATTGTGCAGTCAGAAATTTTTTACTGAAGGGGTGCATGAACAAAAGAAGTTTAGAGAGCACAGATCGAGATGACTGGATGCAAATGCCCTCTACTGAAAGCCAACACTTGTACAGAGTAAACCTCTGGCTCTTCATCCATTCTTACGTCCCTCTTATAGCAGCATTCTTGGCTAACCTGTGTGTAACTAGCTCTCAGCAGAGGTGGTGATACCACTTTAAAGAGTTATTGTCCAGTACTTTTCAACAGAAAATGAAAACAGAAGTGCACTGCATCAGCCTATTTCAACATCTATCTAGTAACACGTGTGTCTATGTGCATGGACCATTTCGATGCTGGGGCTGGGAAAGGATGCAGTTAGTTGGGAATATTTAAACAAATTTATTATAACGAGAGACGCCTTAACTGAAGGTTTACATAAGGCAATTTAATTTATAGAAGTATTAAATACTACATACAGAAACACAGTAACTCTTGTGCTGCTCTGCCACCACATAGTCCAGACTGAGATGTGAAAAGTTTCATATTAATCATACTAAATTCTACAGCCCTTGAGAACAAGTCATTTTGGAAAATAGTCCACATCACCAAGCAGCCAAAGGCAACACAGCAGATTTATATGCTTCAACACTGGTTTCACAGTGAACTGATAAGATGCAGATCACACATATTAATTCTCTGACTACATGATTTCAAAACCAAGGATTATATTCAGGGCACAAAAGTGAGTACATCTGATCTCCTAATGAATATTTGACTCTTACCTTGCACCTTATCTGAACACAGCTCCTTGGCTCGATCCCTCATTATTTGTGGTATCAAAACATCTTTTTCTACATGTCTCAGCTTAGAATTTTCTGCAAGAGTGAAAAAAAGATAATTTTGAAAAAAAAATTGTTATATATCCATCAGAAAAAGTCAATCTAAAGAAATAACACAGCACTGTTTATATAATGTACATGAGTACACTAAAACTCACAAATAGAAGCAGAAAGTACCATGGAAGGACCACATAGATCAAAAAGATGAAAAGTCAAAAATTTGCTCAGATACAAATATGAGCATTATCCTGAATATTTCTACTCTGTTTAATGCACAATGAACCAAAAATAAAGGAGCAAATTCTGGCAGCACATTTGAATTTCTGCCTTACTAAATAAAATACCTGCACACAGACAGCATAGCAATTAAATACTTTTATTTCAGGATACTAGTATTTTTATACAAACATGATCTGTATGTACTCTTTTATTCACTGACACAAAGCTGAAAAACATAGCACATACTAGAGCACAACCTACAATTTGTATGTGGAAGACTTCAGTTCTTCAGAAGAAAACAAAGTCTCTTCAATGGAGGATCTAGGAGCTTTTTCACTGAGAAATCCAACTTAAAAAGAAGAAATGCTGCTGCTTGACTTTTATACTTAAAAGTATAGTTGCAGTTTGCTTTTGGTTGTCTCCAGAATTCTCTCGAGTAGAGCTAGTGATTTAGAATAAACAACACAGACCATTAGGAACAAAAATACTCCTTTTCCAAATCCACTTTCTTCAAAATGAAGGGACGAGAATTTATCAAGAATAGTTTTTTACTGCTTAGCTTCTGAGTTTAAAACTCTTTAAAGGATGTTTGCTCAGAACACTGTATAGTCCAGCGCGGTTATACCAAATACCTGGTTTTCATCTTCAAACACACTATTTATTGATCCTTTGATGTTGACATTACATTTCAGAATAGCATTAGTTGGGATGCTCACACTATGAAAACTCTACTGTCAGATACTGTCAGTTATTTTGGGTGACAATCATTTCATTTTAAAATCGCTAATCAAAAAAAAAAGGAGGTGAAATGAAGAAAAAGTGCAATGTATTGAAATGAAGGAAAGAAGCAGGTTTTAAGTTACCTACAGCTTTCAACCACACTATTTTTCAGAGCATTTTTGGTTACTTCTCCATAAAAAACCAACTAAAACTAACATTAGTCATTCTCAAGTTATCATCTTTTAAAGTTTACTAATGATAAGAGATTACATTGTGAGATTACACAGTATTGCATATGTGATATTACTAGCGGAATATGGCAACAAAACAGAGGATTACAATGAGCAATATACAGAATCTGAATTAAAGACATTTCTCCACAAAATATCTTTCTTAGTATTTCTAGAGCAGGAAAAGAAAAAGTCTATTCTGTACATACAAGAAAAACACTAAAAACAAATAGCTCATGACTTAGATTTGTTTCCATGCTCTGATTTTCATGAGATACAATAATTACAAATATCCTTCATTTTAATTTTCTGCAGAGTATCAGTGCAATTATTGTACCAAACACTTGGTACAGTACATAGGCTACAGACAACACAAAGCTGTCAGAAAACTTCCAAGCATATTTTGTAAACAGGACAGATCAGTTCAGCTGAATGACATGGCAGGAACTGGCACCACTGAGCTACGTGCCTCAGCTTTACTCACTGCAGTCAAAGCAAGCTGGCACTGCAGCCTGTAGAGAATGAAAGGGGAAGCTAATTTCATTTAAAGGTAAATAAATTTCCTGTTAGGCAATTTTTCAGCTAGATAAATTCTCTGAACCAGTTCACTATATAACTACAAAGCGGCCCATACAAGGGAATTCAGTGAGACTAGGACAGGAAGACTTAACTGTCATGAGTACCACTGGCTCAAATTACAGCCTGAATTTCTGCTCCCCACACTTTCTTTTTCTAAATGTAACTTGGCTATATTGCTGCTTGGAGTACACAGAATGACCTACAAATGCAGATACAGTTAGGCGAGTGGGTTGCTACCCGCCACCAAATGGGAAGTTTTATCAGTCCCCCATTGTCCTCACTCATCTCCATCAGATCATCATCATTATGCACCTAACCACGCAGTAAGTGAGCAGGTCAGAACAGAAAACTAACTCAAAGACATGTAAAAAAGTGCTTCTCAGCTGATGTACACTTTGGAGTAATTAGTCCTACTTATCTACCTCCCATAATTAGCATCATAGAATATCCTGAGTTGGAAGGGATCCACAAGGATCATCAAGTCTGACCTGTGGCTCTGCACAGGTTCCACTTTTATAACACAGCACACATGGAAATGTAGCAGAGAGGAGAGAAGTCTTTAGGGTCTGGGGAGAGCAGCTCGGCTTCCCTCGCTAGCAAAGCTGGCTGGAAGCATCCACGATTTTCACAATGACAAAGCACAGGGCTCCAGTGTAAGGATCAGCTAGCCCTCTATTGACAAAGAGAAGTGGGTAGGAATGCAACTAAAGGCTAGAAGGGAAACAGGATACAGGGCCATCTGGAAAAAAACAAGAAACCAAGCAAGCAAGCAAGCAAAGAAAAAGAAATCCCAAAAGAGAAGACCTCCCTGATAGCCCAGAACAGTCAGAAAGGATTTTCAGGTTTTCTCTTAGCTTACACACCCTATTTTCTGTTTGATTATTCAAAAGAAAAGGGGCGTAAGACTGATAGCAAGGAGTGTGTTACTGGTGTTAACACCAGCTCAACCAGAACCATGACAGGATCTGTGCTCCAGGCAAACTCCTTCTTTTCAGTCCCCTGTTGTCAAGTCTACAGAGGCTGAAAATGCAGGAAGGAGAGGGCACATCAGGACACTGGGCAGCATCCAGTAGGAAGAATGAGAAGATAGCTGCAACAGTAATTCAAAGGTAATTATTCAACAGTATAAAGAAAATGACAGTAAAGACTACTTATAAACTCATCTACAGTTTTTAGAAGAACTTCTGTTGGGAAGTATCAGTTTTAAATTTTTTTAAATTTTAAAATGTTTGTATTTACAGGATTTTGCTTTTGTATCTTTAATTAGAAAATATTTAGTGCTTAATAACAGTTGGACTCGATGGTGTTAAGCCTAGCCTAAGTGACTCTATGAAAAGCCTAAGCGATTTTAATTACCTTATACTGTCTAAGTTTCAGGCTCTGGGTGCAACTACCTCTCCAAACAGCTCAAATGCAGATGTTCAGTTTGGGCAGTACTGTATTTACTTCAACTGGAACATCTTAAGTATTTGAATATTCTTCCTTGATTCTAAACTCTCCATTGCATTACAACTACAGTGTTTTTCCTTCAATAATCTTAAAACACTTTACTGAAGCCAGTATCCCTGCCATTTAAACAAAATATTTAAGAAAAATGAGGCGCAAATACTAAAACCAGCAGATACCAGCTAAAGGAAATGTGTTCGTGTGCAAAGTAACCGCATTTCTAATACTGATGTACAAGCACTTGCAAGATCATCATCAATCCAAGCTATTCATCTCTGCAGTAACATATATGGCAACAACTTTCAAAGAACAACACCTGAAGATCCAAGACTTCGTCAAAACCCATCAATTCCTTCTGCCTTTTTTCAACTATATTACAGTTTCCAGAAAAAGTATTTTTTTCCCCTTTTGAAAGTTCACTATTCTGCACTAAGAAAGGCAATTCTTACTCTAATACCAGATTTGCTGCGGACTAGTCCCTACAGAAGAATGTGCATTTCAACAGTCTTACTCCTGTTTTATTTCATCTTGAAAACATTATTCCCAGTCAAGTAAGAAATGTATTTTCCTACAGTTTGCCTTCTGCATTTGAAAGCTGATACCTTTGGTTCCCACTCACATTCTTCACTCACTTTTCCTGGTCTTCTAGGTAGGCTGTTTGAAGAGATCATGGCCTTTCACCACAAAGTGAACCAACAAGAGCATGTTACCCCTCAGCTTCCAGAGGGCCAGATAAATGTTAGCAGCAGCTTTTTCTTCTCCCTCTGCCAGCCCAAACTTGGGCATGTTTGTTAGATCAATTTAATAATCTGAGTTCTTACCCTTACCTTACTTTCTGATAAAATTTCCAAGTACCATTAAACATTAAAAGGGACAGATGGATCACCACAGCTAATCAAGTAAAGGTTACAAAACACAGACTAAATACTATTAATACTAAGAACTACGTATTTTGTAAAAACATACATAGACCTTAGCCAGAATTAAAACCAAATGCAGCCTTCCAGGGGTTACAGCTAAGTCACTAGCTCCTTGAAAATGTGAGTAAGTCTACAGGCAAGGAATCTCTGTGATAGAACTACTGAATGTTTCCTAAAAGTGATCAGCAGATTCCAGAATGCTCCTCTTCCGGACAAGGGACAGAGGGGGATATAAAGAACAGTTAAAGAAGTTACAAGCTTGCAGGAAGAAAAAAAAAAATACAAAAGGGGAGAAAGCTACAGAAAAGGAAATACCTTCGTAAAAGAGAAATTGTTTTCCATAAAACCTCAGCCCAGTGTAAAGAATTAAAGAGAGATTACTAAACGGGGAAATATCCCTCCTCACCAAATCACTAACAAACATTTAAGACCTTTTTTTTTTTTAACAAATAAAATCTGTGGGTTTTGGCAAATCACAGTGCTTGTGGTTCTCTTGTTGCATACAATATGTAGGGCACAAGACTACAGTTGTAATAATAGTGTTCTGTGGTTGAGCAAAACTCTCAGCTGCAAAATCTCTTTATTGCCATGGAAGGCCAAGGACCACAGCTGGTCTGTTTAAGTTTTCATTATTTTTGTAAAAATTACCAAACCCCAAAAAACTAATATACATCAATCCCAACCACTAGAAGACATCAAACTCACTCTGTATGGAAGCTGGGAAAACAGATGACAAATACCTTCCTGACTTTCTAGCCTCTGACCAAAGGACCAGGATGGCCTGGAGAACAACACAAGCACAGTGCTGCAGGCAGCAGACCTTTAACCTTTAAGAGGAAGAGGAGAATGAAATACAAAGCTGCTTTACAGTCCTAATAACAAAAGGGAGTGTAGCAGCTTCTCATATTAATTAGAAGACTATTACAAGAAGAGGATAACAAGACAAAAGCTTTCCTAGAAGAGTGTCCTGAGAGAAGTCATATAATCTCCCCACTTCATTCAACACAGCTGGTAACTGACTTACTCACCCTTCACTACATCCTGCTGGCAGTTTACAGCTCTCCTTTCATCTCTCTTATGACTTCAGGTAGCAGGGGCACAGATTCGTCAGAAAAGCTGAAATCTACTCTACCCAGATACTTAAAAGAAGCTTCACACTTTCTGCATCCAAGATGAACTGAGTAAAACAATTCCAGTAAGAGTCTTTGAAACGTGCGTTTCTAGTTATACGACCTATAATTTGGATTTTCTTGGGATTTTTAATTATCCACATTCAAAAAACGCTCAAAACAGTACTTTAAATACTATTGCTTTTTCATTAAGATTCACAGTATATATGAAGAACAGAGAAAGCTTTGTAGTAACTTTATATCATTTTAATTAGCAACTGTAACACCTCATTTTTTTCTTGAAATCCCCGTTCTATCAGCTTTTAAACATCAGTTATGTTATTTGCAAAAATGCTGTAGAAAGTTTGATCAAGGTTCATGAATCCAAGTTAAAATACAACACTCCTCAAAATACATAAATTTTAAAAACAATCACTTTCATTATTTTGGGAGCTTGGTTGAGAAATGTGGAGCCATAAAGGGGACCTTCTTTTTTAATACACCTTACTATTTTTTTCCTACTAGCTACCATCAAAGGTAAGCAGTTGTGAGTAGACATTTCTAAGATGCCTTTTTTAAGCTAAGAAATAAAACTTGAACAAGTATCAATGAGAACTCCAGCACTAGAAAGAGCAGAGATACTAAAGTGAAAAGGGAAGAAAACCAAGGAGATACATGCAGAATTACCATCCTTTAACCTACATCACATTAAAAGAAAATCTCCATTGTAAAGAAGCTGTTTTCCTGGAAGGGAAGGTCTTATTTTCATCTGTGATGAGTCTACTAAAACTTGAATTTAACAGCCATTCTTTCATTTCTTCCACATGCAGACCTATAGTATACACAACACTTGAGATGGTTTGAAGAATGAATAACAAGTTTATAACCAAGTTGCAAAATTGCTTTAATTTAGAGGATTCAGTTGTTCTTCTTATCACTTGGTTAAAATTGTTTCTGTGAGGTAAATACTCCATTTCATTAAAAAGTTTTGCTTTAGAACACTTGCCTATGAGCTAGTTAGAAAAATACACTGGAAAAGTAAACTTTTCTTAATAACAGAGGGAGCAGCATAGTGTCCACTGCCTGCTTATTGGCAAACATTCCTTTCATTAATCAGACTATTGGTACTAGACATTAAATTTTTTTTACAAAAAAATCAGATCTATTTAGTGCACCTATAACTGTGTTCTGAATAAGCAAATATAATTAGAGCTTAGTACTCCTCCGGGAAAAAAATGCATTCAACTCAAAATTTTCATCTCCATTATTTTGCCTAGCTTATTCCCCTCGTACGAAATAAAAATTGCCATTCTTAGGTTAATTCATGTGAATCATTTATGCATATGTGCATCATAAAAACTTACCCAAAATGTCTGTATCATTGAATATATTATCTACTACTCAAAACCTCTATTTGAAAACACTAAGTCACACATTGGAACAAATTCATTTAGAGACAGACCCATTAAAGTCATAGGAGAAAAAAACCACTTATCTTTCTAAAATCCTAGGGTCTTTTCCTACAACTGTAATTTGATATATCAATGTAATTAATACTTCAAGCATCCAATCTTGTAGCCTTTGGGAGGGCTTCTGTGCCTTTACTAACAAGGAATTCATGGGATCAAAGGGACAATATAATTTCAGCATCCTGCTTTGTAAACCTCGGTCCTAAAAACCCCTGCAGGATCCTGTTAAAGGTAAAGCATTTTATCAGTCAAAAACATCCAGTGTGAACTGACAGATGATGGACCAGGACCAAACAAACACCTTTATACATACATGAAATGCTACTGAGTTCAGTAATTTCATTTGCACATCGGTGTTTACATACAAACTAGAGTCTTAAGTAGTGACTTTCTACTGAGGTTTTAAAGTACGAAGGACAATATGAAATGACAGAAGTGTTATAATCCAAGGGAAACTAGATCTGTGATACCCTGAAACCCTGATTTAAAAGCAAAAGAAACTTATCAATGCAGCTTTTCTATGCAGTATCCTTTTTTCTTTTTATTTAAATGTATATGAATAAATTTATTTGTATGAAAAAAAGTTCCAGATTTTGAGATCTTTCTAATACTGACATCATTTTAAATTAAGATGGAGTACAGGGATGACAACACCAGGGAAAATTTCCAAAGCTTTAACTTCTCACCATTCTATCATCACCTCAAAGTCAATTTTCACCTTTTTCACTGGCTGAATTTTTTATCTTACATTTTGCTTTGGGGCTCGTGTTCCTGCAATATGGCAGTACTGGATTACAAGAATGCTGTTTGCTAAAAGTGAACAATGGCTGCATTACAGCAAGTCTGTAATACCTAGAAGGAAAAGGAAAAGCAGACCCCACAAAGCACACTTTCTTGTTAATTACATGCAGATTGCAAATGCTCATACATCTAGTGAGTAATAAGTAAAGCCAAACCAACACAAGGAGATATTTTTACACTGCTGATCACACAGCAAATCCAGTTACAGGGCCTGAAAATTAATTACAGATTAGGACTTAATATTTATTACTGGAAATAATGCTGCTGGATTAATATGTAGCCTCTTCAAGTATGACAGACCTGTCAGTTAGGAAAACTTAGGTTGTGAGCTACCTATGAAGTGAACATCTCAGCCTACCTCACATCCCATCTGGTAACAGATAAGAATTCCAGCAAAATGCAAAAAACGCAGAGTGAGTTTTAGGGCTGTGGACTGACCAAGGATTAAACCAGCAGAACCAGGCCTAATTCCACCACTGTAGAGACTCTGAGTGCTTCACTTGGTAACTGACGCAAAATCCTCAACACAACTTTCTATCACTTAAACAAAACACCACGCAGCAGGCTTTCAGCACCCAAATACACATTCCAGGTTTTTTTCTGAGATGCCAAAATGTACTAACAACACAGACACAATTCAATTCCCACATATAGGATAGGGTTGCACGCTTTTTAAAAAGACAAGCCCACACGTTTGAGCCCCTCTTGTCTGAAACCAGTCCCAAGTGTACAACCTTATTTCTTCTACACCCTTTCTAACTAACAGTGAATGCTGTCCAAGAATTTATTGCTTACTTCCACTTGGAGTAAGAAACAGAGAAAGGTCTTGAAAAAAAACCAAAAACTATCTGAATTGTATAAAGCAAATAGATCACATAAAATAGAGCTAAGCAGTGACATAAAAAACTGCGCAATAATTTGCATCAAAAACAAGACATGAGTAAGAGGTAAATCTGACATAGAAAAAGCAAAGTACCCAATACAGACGGAGAAGGGATGCAGGAAAATCTAACAACCAACAAATCCCCCAGTTACTACAAGAGGATATGTTAACCACCTAAGATTTGCCACCATGCCCAATACCATTAATCAGCTGCTCCAACACTACACAGTCCTCCTTACTAATTTTCAGAAGTGTGTGACAAGGTGCAATGTAAAACAATGTAAATCACAAAGAAAAAGTTCATGATAGAAAAAAATCTGCCCAAACTCCTTGAGAGCTTGAATATTTAGCTCTTTAGCCACTCCTTTTAAGATAAAATTTACACCTTTCGTTCCAAATAAAGAACATCACACACAAATGAAGAGCAAGGCTTATGAATAACAGGACCAAATACCATTCCTCCTGCGATTTTTAAAAAAATTTCTTTAACTGGAAGTAAGGATTAAGAGACAAAAAAACCCCTTACCTTTGACTTTTGTACCTATGTAGTTAATGAACAATCAGTACATACAATACAAATGAATGAAGATCTTGAAACTAACATCAGGAATACGATCAAAACACATCAGTGTTTTCTTAAGTTCCAGAGCATGAGGTGACAAGACTAAAGCCTTTCAGTTACATTGACACAAGGTTTGCAGATGATATTCTGGCAACTTTTGTTATTAATCACAAAACTTACCTAAAAGAAGTTTAATTAAAAGATGAAAAAGAATAGCTGAAAAGCAACGTTTCCTTTTACTTCTATATTTCTGCCCTTTAAACTCAACATTGTGTTATCCCCCATTATTTTATCCTTTCTATTTTTTGAAGCTATCATTTCATTCTTTTCAGTGTATTCTTCTAGCTCTAGTCTTACCGCCCTTGCCACTTTGAAATAAGTCACATCCGTTCTGCAAGCCCAATTTTCTCCTTCCACTGATAAAACTGCTGTTGTATTTAACAACCTAGACTTCCACACGACATGAAAAAATAGCCATGTTAAGCAGCTTAGGAAAAACACTAAACCAGTCTTCAGCCCCTCTGCTTTTAGGCCTTATGTCAAGGATAGGTACCAAAACCTGTACTGTCTATCTCAGCTATTGTCAACGACTCCACTTTTCTCTTTACATGTCTCTTAATCTTCAACTAGGGATCCAGACATCACCACTTGAAAATGACAGCTATAACCAAGTGCACATTAAAAATAAAATGAGCTTTCTCACAACCCATGGCCTCTACTACTAAAAACAGCACCCTATATAGCTTTGGAAGTGGTGCATACAAAAATCATGTTCAATGCTGGGCTGCAGCACATTCATTTTAGAGAAGGATAAAACAAAATAGCAGAACATTTTCCTAAACTGGGAGGAGCTGTTGACTCCCGCATAGGCAGAAAGACCCTCCAGGAAGACCTAGACAAATTAAGGGCTGGACAACCACCAACTATGTGAAGCTTAACACAATTTAGCACCTGGGATGGAGCAATTCTGGATGTATAGACAGACTGGGGAATGAGCATCTGGAGAGCAGGGCTGAGGAAAGGGACCTGAGGGTCCTGGTCAACAGGCAAGCTGAATATGACTCAGCAGTGCCCTGGCAGCCAGGAGGGCCAAGCATGTCCTGGGGGGCATCAGGCACCCAGGCAAGGGAGGGGACTGTCCCACTCTTCTCTGCCCTGGGGCAGCCTCACCTCGAGTGCTGTGTGTTTGGGGCACCACAAGAAGGATATAAAACTTTTGGAGAACATGAAAAGGAAGGCTACAAAGTTGGTGAGGAGCCTAGAGGAGAGGAAGGGCCTAGAGCCACTCAAGGAGCACGTGAGGTCACTTGGTTTGTTCAGCCCGGAGACTGAAGGGAGACTTCATTGCAGCCTACAGCTTTCTTGCAAGGGGAAGAGGAGAAAACACTGATCTCTTCTCTCTGGTGACATGCAGAGGGAATGGCATGAAGCTGAGTTAGGGGAGGTTTTAAGTTGGATATTAGGAAAAGGGTTTTCACCCAGATGGTGGCTGGGCACTGGAACAGGATCTCCAGGGAAGTTCTCATGACACCAAGCCTGACAAGAGTTCAAGGAGCACTTGGACAACACTCTCAGGCACATGGTGTGATTCCTGGGGAGATCCTGTGGAGGGCCAGGAATTGGACTTGATGATCCCTGTGGGTCTATTCAAACTCAGGATAATCTATGATTTTATGAACATAACATTTTGTGAACATATTTATCTACCAATTTATTTACTGGATATAATCACCTAATGACACAACCACAGTTCCTTCCCAAACTGGCTATCAAAAAACTCCTCCCATATAAATCACAGCATAATTCACAGGTTCTACAGTCTGAGTTTCAGAGGGCTCCTTGATATTCACTCCCTACAGCCTGTCAAAGCCATGAGAATACTTGTGTCTTTTGTGACCATAAAATGAAGTATCAGTCACGGTAACAATTTACAGAACTGCGATCCTCCCTCTTTTTTCTCGTATATGAGCCAAGAAGCAGTTAACAATGATGACATTAAAACCTACCACACCAGGGTATTTGGGTTAACACCTTACTAATACAAACCAGGGCAGCTCACACCTCTTGCAGCTATTGTTCCAGTTTCTCTCCAACCTCACTTAGACATCTCCACTTTTAGTTCATTCTGAGGTTTTCAACAGAGCTGTAACAGCCAGAAACTGATGGGGAACGGGGGCAGGGAAGCAAAAGATAGTAGATAACAAGGTAGCAGATTCAGAGAGGTGTCAGTAAGCAATGACACTGCTCAACAGATGAATCTCAGTATTGGTGTCACATAGCAGGTACTCCAAGTACACCCTCAGCAGTCCTACCACAGCTAACATACAACCACTGTATGGTTTCGGAGGGACAGGTAAGGTCATGATATACATAAATAGGGAAGCAGAATGCTGATGACTTCACCATTTGGTGCCATCCTTTTTGCTGTACACTGAAATTATAAACGGTTGAATCATTGCAATTAGCTCATCTGGTTAGAGCACGCTGCTAATAACACCAAGGTTGTGGGTTTGATCCCATTACAGACCATTTACTTAAGAGTCAAACTCAACGATCTTTGTGGGTCCCTTACAACTCAGAATATTCTGTGAATCAGCTAATATAATAACTAGGATTTTTTCCAAAGGACAACTGGGAAGCAAAACTACGCTGCAGATGAACATCCACCACTTGAAATGCGGCGGTAAGTTTTATAACATTTTCTTAATTTAGTAACAGATCACTGCTTAGACGATACAATCAAGAAACCCAGAACTTAACTACTCCATGAACACCTTGTTTGCAAGGCCTGGAGAGCCAGGTCCAGGACAGGTTTCCATCAGAAACCGAGAGCCTGGCCTTGGCCAGCATCCTTCGGCTTTTGGAGAAGCAGCCACAGGCTGCACGGACCGAGGTGCACAGCCACGACCACTGCAGTTCACCACCACCTATGGGAGTCTCAACACCTCGCGTTAGCTGAAGCAGGCCCACACCTCGCTGGGCTCGTTGTGACAGGGAAATGGCCTTTTAACACACCAAGCCGAGGGCACCTGCCTCGGGAACTCTGGGCACATGAGCTAACACTACATGGGTATAAAGGACCGGGGCTTACATTCATTCCCGTGGACACGTTTCTATAACCATTCGGACAAGATCTCGGTAGCACGAAGCCGAAGACCACATAACCTTGGTGCTTTGCTTTTACGTTTGTTACACAGCCAGAGAGGCTACAGCAGGCACCCGCGGGCACCTGGGCCCCCCCGGAGCTGCCAGAGCCCCGTGTCCTGCCGCTGGAGGTCACGGCGGCGGCAGCAGGGCGGCAAGGAGGAAACGAGGGAGGTGGCGGCGGGGACGTCGCAGTCAGCCGGGAACCTCGCGGAGGACGGGCCGGAGCCCCCCAGGGTGGCCCTTCCCAGCACTCACCGGGGGTGCGCCGCAGCGCAGGCCACCGCCCTCTCCGGCGGGTGTGAGGGGCCGGCGGAAAGCGACGGGGGTTTCCCACAGGAAGCCTTGGCGAGGCGAGCGGCGGTGGGGGAGAGGAGGGCGGGGGTGAGGTATGTCTGGGGGCCGCTCCGCCGTCCCCCCTTCATCCCTCCCTCTTTTCCTCCCTCTCTCCCGCCCGCCCGTCGGCGGCCCATACCTGCGGCGCCGGGGGGAGGCTCCATCTGCGGCCCCGCGCGCCGGCAGCAGCTGCGCACCCTGCGCCGCCACTTCCCCCGCCCTGCGGCGCAGGCGCGGCACAGCCCCGGCCGCTCCTCCCGCTCCTCCCCGCGGCGGGCCGGGGGCGGGAGCCGGAAGGGCGGAGGGGGCTGNCGAAGGGTGCTGTGGGTGCGGGGTTGTGGGCAGGGGCGTGGACGTGAGGCGGCCCTGAGGGTTTGGTACTGAGCCGTCACCGCGGTGAGCGGGGCTGAGGGACTGTGGGTGGGCTCATACTCTGGGAGTCACCGAGGAGTCACAGAATGGGTCAGGTTGAAAAGGGACCTCAGTGGGTCGTCTGGTCCAACGTACCTGCGCAAACAGGGTCATCCTACAGGGTTGTGTCCAGAACGTGCTTGAGTATCTGTAGTAAGGGGCACTCCACACCCTCTCTGGGCAACCCATTCCAGTGTGTGGTCACCCACGCAGTAAAGAAGTTCTTCCTCATGTTCAGGTGGAACTTCTGTGCATCAGATTCTGCTCATTGCCTCTTGTCCTATTCTGTGGCACCACCGCGTAGAGCCTGGCTCCATCCTCTTGGCACTCCCGCTTTAGATATTTATATGCATTGATAAGGTCCCCTGTCAGTTGTCTCTTCTCGAGACTGAAGAGGCCCAGCTCCCTCAGCCTTTCCTCGTAAGAGAGATGCTCCAGTCCCCCAGTCATCCTCATTGCCCTCTGCTGCATCTACTCCAGGAGCTCCATGTCTCTCTTGTACTGAGGAGCCCAGAAGTAGGGTCCCGACAGGCCTGGGCACAGAGAGCACCAGGTTCCCGGGGAACCTCGGGCAAGTTTTTGTGTGTGTGTGCAGCCTCTGACAGGGACTGGTGTCACAGCCTCCAGCCCTTGGAGTGCCCGAGGCTTCCACAGCTAGGACTTGAAATGGCAAATGAGAATTTCGTTGGTGGCTGTTTTTATTGACGAGTTGGTTTCTGACCATACAAAGGGCTTCCCAGTCAGTGGGCAAGAGGTCCTCTCTCATGCCTCAGTGTCGCTGGGATCACATTCCTGTGACAGCTGTGTGGTTGACAGGAATCAGGAAATCCAGTGTCTCACCAGCAACTTCTAGGAGTCTGCAGTGTATTTAACTGACCAACCTTTAGTTATTCATTGCATGGGGCAAAAATGACCACTTCGGGACACAAAAATGGAATTAAAAAAATAAATTTGAAAAGTGATAAATTGCCAGAAACTGTCATACATTTGAAAACCCAAGAACATGATTCCATGGAAATTAAGAGAAATGAAAAGCAAGGAGATATATCTGAAACTCAGGACTTGTTTTAATGAATACAGCCCAGAATTTTCAAAAAGCCCACCCTCTTTTCCTGTCTTTAACATTTTAGACTGACAGGTGATATGAAAAATCATTCATTTTATTCAGTAGCCTCTCACAGGAGGCTGCAAAAATTCTTTTAAATGTAGCATTTCCTTTGTTACCTGGCATTGTTACCTTCTGTTCAGTGGAAAGGTGAGTTTTAAACATTACACTCTCAGGGAAGTGAGAAGTCCAGGAGCCTTCCCTAAACACCAGATGAACCTTGTATGCCTCTGGAAGATAATAAGCAGTCTAGAAAATTCCGTACGAGGAATTTTGATAACACCATGTTATTTATTATTAAAATGAATTTCCATCAGAGTTTCAAGTGCAGTTTTTCCCCAGATTGACATTATTTTCCCCTTATGAAAATTTAGTCCCTTTATTTGGAAATATATTGTTTCAACTTGAGGCCACACTAAAAGCCAAGTTCTTCGTGTTGATACATTCACAGAAATTAGTAGAGCGTGATGTAGGCAAAATCTTACACACGAATGCTTTTGGCCTTACTGATCTAGAGCATTTCTGCTTTATACCATTAAGTGCATTTATGCTTTTCTTTTTTTAACCACGAGTTTGATCTCATTGCTTAGAATAAAATGTGAATATTACAATTGTTTTCTGTAACTTTATACCACTTCAGTTAATGTTTATAAATTGTTTTGAGAATTTTAATTGAACAGAGCTGTGCAAATGCAACATGTCAATTTATTTGTATTTGTTTTATTAAGGGATTTTGGCTATGCCACTTCTGCAATGAATATAAGAGAGTGTTAAAAAAAAGATACCAGCCAAACTGCAAAGAGATCTTATACATATCTGCAAAGAGAAAATACAAGAAAACACGTTACAAAGAGGAGCTTTCAGCATAAGAGCCAAAAAAGGGGAATGTACACTTTCAACAGTAAGTTGAGTTTATTTAAGTTAGTAATTTTTGCTGCTCTTAAACTCTTGGCTACTGGTGTTTATATATGCTGTAAAAAATTAGAACTCTTAAAATTTTTTTTACTGATGAAGATCTTTGAACTTACATGTTAGCTCCGTGTGTTGTGTTAATTTGATCAGTTTCAGGCCAGAACTTTGCTGCTTCTTTCATGGAAACAGTACATGCAAAAATAAATGTCCAATAGCTTCATAGCTTGGAGAAGTTGTCCTCTGCTGCTGCTTCTTCCAGTAGCAGGCCTGGAAAACAGGAATAGGACTTTTCTGGGAGTTTTATTTCCAAGTCTGACAGACAAGAATGATGAAAGCTGAGAACTGCAAGGGACTAAGACACATTTTGAAGAAATAAGAACAAATACAAAGGAAAAAAGTTGATAGAACAACTTTGTTCTGGAGATTTGAGGGTCAGAAATAGTTTTTGAGGGAGGGCATATGCAGCTGTGAGTCTGATAACAGTCATGCTATTTGGGGCTAGTAGAAATTATCAGAAATGGGGAAGTATCAGAGAAAGTGTTACCTTGACAGATAAGCAAATGAGACTGACGTTATGCAGAGCAGGAATGGCATAAGACAGTAAGGTAGAAACTGTCCACAAAGTGCTCTAAATGAAGATAAATAGCTTGTGTCTGACGTGGGAGTCAGTGCAGTGATCCCAGGAAGTGGCACAATGGCTGACTTAATGACACGGGAAAATTATTTTCTTACAGCAGCTTGAATGAATAGAAGCAGAAAAGTTTTCATCACCAGAAAAGACGAAGTTAGTATGTGAGAGGCATGAAGTGTTAAGTGCCGTATCAAGAACTTTAGTAGCACAGATAAAAGAGCAAAACACTTTGTAAATACATGTTCTTCATGCTTTTATATGCAGTCTTGATGTTAATAAGATTATCAACCTATATAGAGAAAAGATATATTTACTCCACTGATGTGGAAGTGCCTGTGAAAATAAACTCCATCCTGTAGGAACATCCAAGGGTATAAAGGGATGGTTTCATTAAAATAAAAAAGAAAAAAAAGTGCAAAGTGGGTCTTCCATAAACATGAGGTGTAACTTATATCTTATCCCAGGAAAGAGTTTTGAAATGACATCTGGCATATGCAATTTGTGTTTAGTCAAATCTTTTTTCATATGAACCTTGCACAACTTGGGCAGCCCTGTGACGTTGTGCTGAAATGTGTGGGGCTTCTGCCATGTAGCGCTTTGATACAAGTTCGTACCGTATGCTTCGTTTAACTGACACTTATCCAGTAAACTTGCTTAACTGGGACATCTCCTGGGGCACTGATGCAAGACCAGTACTACTTAATACACAAAACCGCTGCTTAACAGGGCCGTAACAGAACAGTGGCCACTGCTTAGTGCCCCTGGTTATTCGGTGCTGCTTATGTCATCTCTCAGCCACAGTTTCTTGGAACTTGTCCATACAAAGAAAATATTTCCTGCAATTAATTCCCTGAGGGTAAAATACTGGGTGCGCTAGGGGAAATAGACTGATGATGGTGGTCATGATTTCTGCACTGATTGTTACAGTGGGGAAGATATGGTAATTTCCCTTATAGTCTGGAAGGATGCTTGAGATAATATTTTTCTTATAAAATTTAACAAACCTTTATAGTCAGAAGAAGTGTTGGGTTACAGTAATTTCTGTGTTTCTGAGATTCATATTTTCATTTGATTAGCTAATCGCCCGTTTTCCGAAGTGTGAACATATTTTCACACTTCGACCAAGACAGTGTTAACAAAGAAACTATAGATAGCAATAGAGATTAATTATCTATCCCATGAGTCTCTACACCTTGTTCTTACTAGATAAAAAGAGCCTATCTGTCTGCACACAGGTGTGATTTTTTTTTTTAAACAATAGCCTTGGTCAAATGAATTCAAAGGCTTATTTTCAAATGGCACCTCTTTGACATATTTGTTCGCTGTTGACATTTTTGATCTCGTTTCATGAAATATAACTTCCAGTAAAGGGTTGTGATTCTTTGCTAAGTTTGCCCATGTGCAATACATTCCTTCATTGGTGTGAGATGTGGAGGAACTTTAAATGAGAATATTTAGAATCGAAGAAACATTTGCTTCTCTTCTGGAGGGAACGTACTCTTACTGAAGTCACTGCAAAGTTGTTGAGGGCCTTATTTGCAATTGCCATCTGAGATTTTCACTGACTCAAGACATATTTTCCAGAATAGGGAAAAACATGAAAGAGGAGTTTGTAGTGTCTTTCTCTTAAACAAGTTGCAGCATTTTGTATTTCTTCTTCCACAGAATTAAACCCATCCATATGTCTTTTTAAGGATAGGAAGTCTATACAGCAGAATCTGTTACTGTAGGAAGAAGCATTAGGCAGGTTGAACTGTTTCTGCCCTGTCCTGTGAGCATCTAATTCTGGGTGTTCTGGATATTAGTGGATGCTAGTATGTTGCAGACCTCTGAACCTGCAGCCTGTCAAGGCTCACATAAGTGACATGAGGCTTCTGCAGTATTCTCATGGCGCAGGCACTGGCACTGCATTGCCTTGGCCTCTCTCTTGCTCTAGAAGGACCACAACTGGCATGTTGCTGGGTGGCAAGCTCTGTGATGGCAGTGCCTATCTTGAGTCCTGTGGACTGTTTCTTACCACTTCACCAAGAATGAAACCTTTCCCTTCATGGGCCTGGCCTTTCCACTCATCTTTCAGGGCAGTTGGGACCATCTGATCAGCGTGACTACCAAAACTTGCTGTCTTTCTAGCAGGATGTCACCGGAGTAGTATATAGGGAGCTGGCCATCTGCTTAAGTAGAAAAATAGCATCAAATAATAATTCTGTTTGCCAGTCACTACTAGATTTGATTGGCAAAGTGAAAAACAGTTCCGTTCCTTTTCTGAAATCTGCATACAAGAGCACAGTCTTTCACTGGCTTTTGTGTCCTTAAAAATTCCTCTTTTATATCGACAGATTCAGATGTATCCCAAAGTTATAAACTCTATAGCAGATGTAGATCACTTGACTGTCATTAAGATTTTCGGATATTATTAGTTCAGTAGTGTAAAAGGAAGGGAATGTTCACCACCAAAACAAAGCAGACTGTAAGCTTTCATCATTTAAATTAGCCTTGCTTACAAGAACATTTATTTTCAGGCTGTGGTCAGAATGGTTTTCTGTCTGGTTACATTCCCTACAACTATAGGGTGACTCTCACTTGTATTAAAGGTTTTATTTAGAAACTTATTTCGGTCATTACTTGAGCTTTGGATTTTCATTTTCCCTCCTTGCAGCTCTGCATCCAGTCACAAGTTTTATTTCTGTTCATGATGTTCTTTGAAAAGCTACTTAGCCACTCTTGCTTTACCCTTTCCCATTTTTTTTACAAGCCACACAGAGAAGGCCTAGTCGATGATAAATGTTAAAAAAGAAATGGTTCAGTGTTCAATGTGGCTTCTAGGCCACAGTAACCACTGCGTGGCGCGGTTCTCTAGGTACGTGAGCTGGCACAAGAGCCCTCTTGCTGTCTTTCCATCAGTACTAGCCTGGGTATTTCCTAATCACTCCTTGGTCTGGTTTGCATTTGTTTGGGATTTTTTGTGCCACAGCAGAGAACATCTCTATGGAGGCAAGCTCTGAAATTCTAAGGTACTTTCCAATCCATTCTTTAACGCAGACAGAGGTTACAGCTCCACCCTTGGTGTCAGGGGTTATATTACACGTACAGAAAGAGTAAGCCTTTAATAAATGAAATGCGCTACATAGTCAGTCCTGTTCGAGTGCTAGTCTTGTTTGTACATACTCATTTTGTTTAGTAAATCCCTGCTTAGAGACATAAATCCTCTTAACTGCTGGTTGAGCCTCTTAAGAATCATTGTCTGTTTCTTTACTTCTGAAAATGTTTGCTTCTCATATGGCACACCACCCTGTAATGTAGGATCACCATTCTGCCTTGAAGTTCAGCTGTAGTAGTTGCTCCTTTCATCTCTAAACCTCAAAGAACCTTAGAGATAGGAAAAAACCATCACAAAGAGCTTAAGCAGTTTACCTGGCACTGTGGAGGAATGCTAATGTTAGAGTAGAGATCTGAAGATCAAGCTCCTCAGTTTATAGTCCATTCAGATTACTTGAGATCATAACACTACTCATAATTCAGGAAATTAAGCCTAAGTAGAATCCGTACTTCTACATTTGGATTGTCATTATTGGAAATGACAAGATCTGAGTCATCACAGCAGAAAAAAAAGGTGATGAAACAAAAGCTACTTATCAATATATGTAGAGAAGGATGCAGAAATGAAAGAGAAAAGTCTGTCATTGCTGAATGTGATCCTGATGCTATCTAAAAGACTCCTTCTGTCAGCAGATGGCTTCTTTTTGCATGCACCAAGCTCTCAGTATTTAAGTTACAGTAAATCGTCACACCTATCCAACCAGATTTACAACAGGATAGTGTTACATAATTATCTAAAATGTTATGTTTGCATACCTACTTAGTTTACATTGTTAAGAAGTCTGTGGTTGGTTATCTCCTTCTCCATGAAATAAAAAATACAATCTGAGATACGGGGATTTATTTTCCTTAAAATTTACAGTAATTAAATATCTTTACTACACTTGTTTCTAATTCACATTTGTCACTTAATGTCTGATAAACAGAATTTGAGTAGAGGAAGATGCTTTTCTGCCATGACAGATATGGTCAAAACATGGGTTTTTTGTAAAATCTTTTCCCTTCCCTTTAGTTTTTAGGTGCGTAAGAGTGATGCAACAATAATAATGCTGAACACTTAGCTTCTCTATATTCACCAATCTGGAAAATTCAATGTGACTTTAAGTTTAACACTACTCTGCTAAGGAACCTCAACTGACCAGCACTGATTCTGTGGTTTTAGCTACTGAGATATGGATGTTGTCAAGAGGAAGAATTGGCAGTCATAAAACTCCATAACCTGAAATTCAGTAAGGGGAAAAAAGACTTACGTGCTTCTTTGTGTTCATCCATTGCTTTGAAAATCAACTTCTTAGTTCCTACTATCTAATCTATGTTGTGCAGTTAAGCGTTTGCCTGCTTGTGAGTACAGGAGACTTATTGGTGAAGGCAGTGAACTTATCATGTCCCATATTTTTGAGCTGAGAAATAAATTCTCATTGTAGCTGCAAATAAATGTTATTTCTACCCTCATCTCCCTTTCTCTTCTCTTTTTTAGGTTGCTGAGTGTGATATATTATAGCTGCTGTACTTTCATCTACTGGCATTCATTTCAGTGTTAAGTGAACGCTGAATGCAGCGGAGATCTGATTTGAAAACGCCGCTCTAGACCTGTATTTCCCTGCAATCTGATTCTAGTGTGTTCCTAATTACCCACCTCACTGGGATATTTACGTGCCTAAGTAATACAGGCTTCGTGTGACTCCAGTTCTGATGGCTGGCTGGTGAGATTGCAGCCAGGGTTTGTCACCGCTGATGTGTTAAACTATAGTATTATCTAAAGAATCATGAGATATGTTTTGGACTGATTAATGTGACGTAATACGCAGAATCCAGGTGAAAACTCAAGGGATTTATCCCGTTGATTCCAGTTGTGTTTAGGAGGCCGTAAGAGCCTGACAACTTCTACATTCAAATTCTTTGCTGCAAAGCATTTGATTAACCATCTCCTTTGCTTTACAACCAATGTTCAACCTTTACTCACAACTGAAAGTTATATGAGGATATGTAATGTAATTGAAGCTTGATACAGAAGTGGATACTCAATGGAAACCCGTGGCAAAATTAGTTAAACAAATCTTTTAAGATCTAGGAAGAGCTAGACAGTTCTGAAACTTCAGTGACAATGGTAACTAATTTAGGGCAAACTGAAACTGGGAGTTGAATACAGATACTACAATTCAGGATTTCATAGTTCTCTCTTTGCTCTTCAATTAAACAAGTAGTTAAGGTGTATCCTATATTTCTAATCTTTTCCTAATAAGATGCAATTTTGGATTGTGGATTTTGCTGCTTTTATTATTTACTATTCGTTCAGCATTAGTCTGGTCATTGTGCATTACTAACATCAGTATCAGGGATTTGAGTCTGTTTGTTTAGGAATTGTCTGCATATCTTGCAATATAAGCAATTGAAATGACCTAACAAGCAGAATTAGGGGCAAAGACAGCAAGAAGACATTACAAATGTCATGTTTAGTATGAAGACATCTACTGCATATCTGTTATCATTATACATTGGTAATATATGTGAAATGTAGTAGAAGTTTCACATATACAGATATTTAATTCTCTTTCTGACTTATCCTACAGAATTAGAAAGGAGCATAGCATCAGGCGTGATTGAATGGGGGTGTGTCAAAAGAAAGTGTCACTTTAGTGTTTAGCTTTCTGTCATGGTTTTTACATAACGGGCTAAGTGTTAACTCAGAAAAGCAGGGATTTTTGGCCAAGTAATTTCGAATTCATTCTTTCTTGGAATTTTTCTTTTTTGCCCTGCTTTTTATAACACCTTTTATTTAATTTCAGCGACTAATTCACATTTTAGAGAAAAGAATATTCAGTGCTCTAAACTTTCAGTAAGGTTCATAACATCTCTGAGATTTCCCAGAACTTCTACAACAAAATTATGGGAGAGCAAATTTGGTGTTTCTGGTAAGTCAAAGGATTGAAACAAACAGAAAATGATCCTTTTAAAAATTAGCAGTTACATAAATTAATATAGAGAAATAGAAAGGCAGAGAAAACAATTAAAACACCCATCCTCTCAATCTTTCTGTGCTTTATTTTGAATAGATATTTGGATATGTAACTGAATCCCTGCAGTGGATAAACCAACTTTTTTTTCATGAGTACTGTGTTCTATGACACAAACATGTAAATCTCCCTCATTATTGTAATTTGTATTCAGTTAAGTACCAAAAAGTTGATTGCGGTGTGTGATGAATCAATTCCCATGCTGGGATAAGCTGTAGAAAGGGGAGGTTGAAGTTTGAATTTCATGATTTTCTGATGTGGAGCAGCAGATTAGGATTAACAGCAAGATTTTAACCCCTGAGTTCTAAAGAAACATTGCATTTGGAATGTCAGAATAACTCTTTTTCATTTGGCTATCTGTATGCTGTACTGGCATCTATAGAAATAAAAGTTCTATTTGTTCTGAGAGTCCTTTCTTGCTACTTAAAAAATAAAGTTTTGAGATGTGGAAATTTGCATAGCTTGGTTTTGATTTCCTCAAGGATTTCCTCTCCTACCAAAATGGAGACAGCCAAGTTAGATGGAGAAATCATAGCACCTTTAGAGAATTACAATTTTTTTTTTAGTATGTTTTTACTGGGTTCTTAACAAGTGCTTCTTCCACCTTCTTGTTATGCTTCTTGAGTTTTTATTCAAGAAATATATACTGTAAGTACAGTATCTTGATGTTGCATCTTTTCTACCATTGATATATCATGCGGAGAAAACCATTTGTTATTATTTTGTTCTCTATTAAAATATGACAGCTTGGCCTTTCACAATGCATAAGGATCACGGTTGGTCAATTTTAGAAGAAGAAGCAGCAGTATGTAGAAAACTTTATCTACCACCTCTGGAAAATGCTATTCTTGCTAGGATTCCAATTTCAAACCCATTGGTATGCCATGGTTATACTGTCATCCACTGTCTTTCAATTCATTACTATAACTTAGTTTTCATCACAATTCGTCTCCAGATTTGTCATAATTAATTGTCTTTCTTGCCATCCTTTGTTGTCCTTGAAAGTTTTGGTTTACTTTTTTTATATAAAAGGTTTGGTTGGTGAGTGACATCTGATCTTGTACCAGCATTGACAGATGTACAATATTAATCAGGTGTGTGGCTGAGCTGCAGTTTCTGCAGATGCAGCTTTTACAGTTACTTCATATTCACTGTTTAGCCATTCACATGCTAATTTGCCGTAAAAAGGAATCTAGAACCTGGAATGTCATTAAAAATACTGTATATGCATCGATGCTACCTTTTACAAGTATTTAAATGTATTTGTACTTTAACAAAAATTATGGTAGATAGTAATATTGTAATTGAAAGTACATAAGTACCATTGTAATTCAGTTCTCATATTGTTTGAATTGACTCAAAATTTTGTTGGCCAAAAAATTAGGGAAAATTTTGAATTTAATTTTTTAAGCTCAATATAGTTTACACAAGCAGGAATATATGTCAATTAAAAAGTCAAAGCAGTTTGCTATAGCTTCAGGCTTCTAGAGTAGTATGATGTTTAAGGATGTCTCACATTGATTTCAGTTCTGTATTTCATTGTGGAAGACAGAGCTACTCATATGTAAGAGATGTAGAATATAATCCTAACTAGACACCCGACGTCAGTGCGAAGTCCCTCTAGGAAAGTGTAACCAATTGTGGTGTCAGTTTAAGCTCTATTCATGTTCTAATCACATCTTCAGCAAGGATCAAAATGTAAAGGATTGTTCCAAAGAAAATATTATGGTACCTAGTTTTGTGTAATTAAAATATCATTTTGAACTCTTCAGCATTGAACTAAAATGACTCTCCAGATGATGGTTAGGACATCCATCTATTGAATGCAATTTGCCTTGAATTCTGTCTTACCTAACCCGTGTTCTGTCTGAGCTAACGCTCGGCCAAAGCATGGCAACTGCACTGACATAATTCTCTCGATATTGGGGCAACATACAGAGTCCATTTGATTGGCTTTCTATTCATCAAGCCTGTTCTGCCTTGAAGGTAAATAATTCAAATGTTCCCTTCAGCATAATTTTCCCCCCATAATTTCCTTCCATCGGTGCAGCAAAGACCCCACAGTGTGTCACTATCTGCAAATTGCGGATACCAACCAGGTTAGGGCGCTGCAGGCTTCCAGCCGAGGAGCTCTGCTTTCTTGATGAGGTGACACTCATTCTCCAGGGCCGAGGCCATAGAAGGCCCCTTTGGGAGAGCTCCTGCTGTGGTGAACCAGCACTAGGAGGGTGGGAAGCAGCTGCAGGCAGAGCTGCTGGCCAGGCTGCCTGCCGGAGGGACACGGCCAGGGCAGCACAGAGCCAGGGTGGGGAAAAGCAGCAGAATCTCCGCAGCGCGGTTCTTGCCAGGTTAGGGAATGTGTAACGGAGCAGCTGTTGGATATGCAGTGACAGCTAGCACGACCACCATGGCTTTGCTGGCTGACAGCATGTCTCCCAAAGGGGGGTAAAGCATGGGCTACTCTAATCAGATGTTCATTCAGAGAAAAATGAACTTTCTGTCATTCAAGTCCTTGCGGGTACTGCAAAGAGAACAAAAGAATACAGTCATTAAAAAAAAGTCACTGGATACTGACCTGCCTGTCAATAAGCATTAAAGAAATGTGATGCTACTGCTGAGAAACTACCAAATTTGTTTTAAAGAGCAATGCTAATGTCAAATACAAAGTCAGAATTGGTGTTGATCTGTAACAATCATTGTAAACCAAGAGATACTTTTGGTTTTATTGTAAAGGAAAAATCCTCCACAACAGATACTTGCATTAGCGAGAGAGAAAATCTACAGCTAAAATAGGGAGAGAATAGAGGAGGGAAAAAGGTAATTTTTCATTCCTCTCAGTTTGGACATCCTCGCAGTTCACAACAACAATTAGGCTTTTGAAATTGGCAATAAACCCTGGGAAAGGATGAGCATATTGTCGGAATAGTTTTTTTTTTAAAGAGGTACATTCAGTCTGACTCAGGGAGGAGCTGGAGTCTGCAGTGAAGGGAGAGCAGCAAGCACTAGCATTCTTAAAACTCTTCGGAGTTAGAGGCTTTGCTACCATAAAGGAACTGTTTTTCTAGGAAGGATCTGCAAGACCCTCAAAAGAAGACATGCACACACCAGTTCTGTTTCTGCATAATTAAATTCATATCCTGTTTCAGAAAAGAAAAAGAGCTTTGGGGTCTCACTTCAGCTTTTACTGTGTTTGTTGTACATCAGAAATACCCTCCTAGCTTTTCACACACTTCTAGTCAGAAGACTACCGTAATTCTATAAGTACTGTACTGTTCTGGCTAGGTGGTTTTGCCATAACCTCTTCTTAACACCTTTTCATTCAGTTCCTCTCTCCTCTGTCATTTACTCCAGACCACTTCTGCAGTATGAAAAAACGCAGCTAGTAATGTATATAAGTATGAATCATACTTGTTTAAAACAAGTGGTTTTTTCACTTCTGTCTACTTCGTTGTCATGTTTGAGGCTTCTACATTTTTCTTGTATATTGGTGGTTAGCTGGAAGGACATATAGACATTAGGGCCTTTGGGAGAGATTTTCCCTGCTTTTCATTTGAAAGCAGGTCACTGCTCTTATTGATTTCTGGACTACCAGATATTGTATTTGTCAATGTCAAGTTTTAGGTCTCCTCTTGGGTTGGTATTGGTGATGAAGAATTCAGTATTTGGGGTTTACAGGGGCACACCTAGGTCATTTTACCTTTAAAATTACTAGAGGACCAGAAATACTCTCTTGTTTTCAAACCAAATCTCCAGATTGTTCAAATACTGTTAGAAAGGAGATTTGTGTAATTGCTTTGAGCGCTGGAGAATTTTTTCTTTTGTATTTCCAGGAAAAACTTAACAAAGGACTTTTTATTCTCTTACTATTTCGTAAGAACTAGGCTCATTCCTGGAATGTTAGTATTGGTGTTATCCATCTTACAGAAAAAAAATTGAGATTAAGAGAGAGTGAGTTATGATGTCATTGAGTAATTGATGATGAATGATGACAAAAGTGTCCATGGGAAATACATAAAACTAGTAAGGTGTGTAGGAATTAAATGGTGTTTAAGATTTGTATAATCTGTTTGACAAACAGAAAACTTTAAAGAATATTGCTAAATGTTTAGCTAGAAATTTCTAATTTTCTCTCCAGCTCTTATTGTAAATGTTAAAAGTAATTTAGACCCACATTTGAAAGGAAAGGTCTTGTATTTTTCATATTAAAATATTAAAATATTTGTTATTTTATTATTACCTTGAAAATTTCTTGATAAAGCTTATAAAACTGAATGCTCTTTTGGCTGGGAAAACTATCTTTTCCCTTTCAAGCAGCACTGAATATTTTGCGACATCCAGAAGTGCAGACCAAGAGCAGTCTCTTTGAGGAGAGATTCTCAGAAGATTCAGATCCCTTGAACATGCTCAAACCTAGAATGTAGAAATACAAACCACAAAATAAATTGGGTGTGTTTATTAATGACAACTGTTGTTTTTTATTTCCCCTCCTCACTTTCCCTGTCTGGAGACTGTAGCAGAAACCACGTGACCAGATGCCTTTCAAATAAGTTCTTAAATTAACCTCCTGTTCTTGAAAACAGATGCAAAACTAAGAACACCTTGAGCAACCCCAAGTGTTTCCAAATGTACACACAGATTTGGTTGGATAGGCCTGTACTATTTCTTCTAAGCATAAATTAGTATATCGCAAAAGTGAAAAGTAAACCTAATACTCGTATTTATAAATTTAAAAAGAAATCATTGTAAGCAGTCCAGGAAATGGTCATTCATCTGTCAAGGTTGAATGGAGTTTGCACATGAGGTGCAGTGTGTTGAACTTCTAGTATGGAGTTCATGCAGAAGAGAAACTACTTCAACAATTCCGTTCAGGTATGGAGATAGAAAGGGGCACATTCTTTTTGACTTTCTGAGCTTGGCTTTGAATTGGCTGGTTTTGTACTGTAGGAGCAACCTTGTGCCGTATCAGTTTACCTTGGCCCAGAGTTCACTTTCTCCAGTAGAAATGGGAGAAAGTTACCGTCTAGGTACTCCATAAGCCATCTTGATGTGGTTGGATTGATTCTTTTGTTGTGTTAAGGCACCTTTCTGGACTGCTTGGGAAGGAGCTCTGACAGCATCGTTGCTTTAGAAAGTCCAACGGCAGGGTAAACTCTGCCTACCTTTAGCAGCTGTCTTTACATTCTTTCATTCCCTCTTAAGCAGACTTTATTTGCCTTCTGCCTGTGACCAACAGTACCCAGTGGTCTACTCTTCACAGTCACAGGCTTTGAAGAGTGTCTCTACACACTCACTGTGCTTGATGTGTGCAGCTGTACTCAGACGAGTGGCTTAAGGGCAGATATAATTATTTCAGAGTTTTCTGAAAATCTGAATTTGAACATTCTGGGCACTTTTTAACATTGTTGGCTGTTATACTAGGTTACCTTTTAACAATAGCTGGCTTTTTTTATGTCGTCTTTCTGTTGTAACTGTTCCATATTTGCCAAGGGATTGTTTTTCTTCAGCAGGAAATAAAAATGGCTCTATGAATATGGGTTCTCTAATCTTAATATTGTATATGTAGAAGACAAGAGAGAAACAGAGGAGGCAGGTTCAGCAAGGAACAAAGAAGAGCATTAAATGACTTACAAGTTCACCAGGATATCACACAGCTCTTGACATTACTACTACCAGTCTTGTTGAAGACATCATGTGATCCCAGCAGTAATTACAGTGGCCAGACAGCTCTGGTTTTTGGTGTGGAAGAACAAATTCTTCCACCAATCCTACTCCAGCAAGGCAATATATTAGGCCTTCTACTCAGCTGGAGGGGAGAGCAAAGACAATTACTGTCCTGATCCATGAACTAGCATTCAGATGTTTTCCTACGCTGTTAAATGTATTTTGACAGTGTTCCTGTTTATTGCTGAAGTGTCTTAATTTATAAAAACAATTATATACTGTGTGTATTTTGTAAAAAAACCCCTGTGAAATCCAAAATCTAGTCTCCCTAAATCTGTGAAATTTACCAGCAGTTAACCAAAACTCTTGAGCATGCCTGGGCCATGGTGTTGATGACAGTGCATTGCTTGACTATTGTCAGTGCTTTTAAGACCTTTCCTTCACAGGTTAGCTCCTCAGTGTGCTTTGCCAGAGTGACCAGGCAACCACTTCCTTTTTCCTGACAACATGTCCCCCTCTCCTCCTGTAGCTTCATAGATGCTCTAAACCCAGCAGGAGTATTTGTTCTAACTGCTATGTCAGTCCACCAAACAAATACGCAATATGAAGTTATAGAATAGAGAGAAGGGATTTTAGGACTTTCTACTTCCCTTAGAGGGGAGATAGTAACATGGGATGCTTTGGGAAAACGTTCCGGAAGGCAGTGGACTGGCCTGAGGAAAAAGGGACTCTCAAGCTAAGTACTCCAATAATGGTTCTGGTTTTTTGTTTTCAAGCCTCTTAATGTAAATAGGAATATGCTTGGTGGTGTTGGTAAGCAGAGTGAACATTTCATACACTCTAGCGAGTTTGTGGCTGTCTTTCGCCATAAATGCATGGATAATGTTTTATCATTTAACCATTTTTGGTGCTAGTTTCAGTTTGACTCATTACTACTCACAAAAAGACTTACAGTAATGGAAACCTTTACAGTTATGAGAGACGTTATGTAATCTCATGAGTCATTTTGTGTTTGCAAAGTATATTGTAGCATTATTTTTTAATAATTTGAATTCTTTACATTTACATATTCTTTTCTTTATGTTGACAAAAGTTTTGTGTCAAATTTTATTTATAAATAATTACAAAAACCCGGTAAGTTACTGGGTAACATAAAGCTGGATGGAAAATCTGGATGGAAAAATCTTTTGGCAAGAGGATACCTTAGGACATATTTTATGGGCTTGTCCAGGAGTACCATATTTTTGGAAAAAAGATAATTAAAGTCATTAGGAAAATTGAAAGACAGGCAATTTGTGTTGAGTAGCAGCAGAGAAAAAAAATCCATATCTAATGAAAAGTGGTTCAATTTTTCTTTTTATTAAGTTTTCCTTTTAATTGTATGAACGATTTTGAGACTGTGTTGCCTCGAGATAAAAATGTAGGAGGCTGAGAGATTTTTCTTTGATGCAGGAGAGAGGCAGAGACAGAGGAAGAAAAGAATAGTGAAGACTTTGGCAGAAGATATTTGGCATCCTAAAATCGGTAATATATGAACCTCCTCGACTGAATAAGTGCACAGTATTTTCATATATTTACCCTTTCAAATGTCTGCATTTGAATGAGAGTGACTTTTTATATTTATCTTTTTATGTCTGGTCTTATTTTTTGACATTAAATATTTGTGTTGTGTGTGCTGACTGAACTTTGGAAAGTATACCTCAAATACAGTGACAATGGTGGTTCTGTGAGGCTTACTGAGGTTACCAAAGTTCTGTGTCCTTTGGATAAGATCATTTCATGTCTCTTTTTTTTTGAATATTTGCCTGTTTTCCTAAAACACTAAATAGCCTGTGTCAAATTCTGGTCTGCAGGGCAGCAAAAGTGCCTTGCTTTGGGAGCACCGATTAGTTGTGCAATAGGGAGCAGAATTAGTTCATTGCCCTGTGTCTGTGTGCCATTGTCTGTTGCTGTTCCTTCGTATTCTCCATGATTTGTTTGGCAGCACATTAAGAAGTCTTATTTAGTTGGTCATTTAAAAGAACAATGTACTTGAGTTTGCTGAGGAAATAACTACTGTTTCTAATTTGAAGATCCTGACTGCCCCAAGATGAGTCCCCCCACAGTTGGTTGCCTTACACATTAATGCCCAGTGGAAGAAGAATCTGTGCTACAGATAGTTGCCACATCAGAAATAATTCAAAACTGCAAGAAAGAGAAAAATAAAAAATAACTGAAGCTCCAGACAAATTGGCAGGCTGAGTTGTGTAAATAAAATGGCCAGCTAATTGTATTCCCTGGTGAATCCAGTCCAAATGGACCAGACGGGTTGAGTGCATAATAGAACACATGCACCACAGTTTGAAAATCTCTGGGAATACTGAGCTGTCTTGTGCCACCCCTGATGGAGCTGAAATTGTAGTGAACAGAATGCTGGAACCATGTTGTATTATCAGAGGACGTGGAACCACTTATTTGAACTAAACACTTAGTGCTGTCATGCTGGTGTGACAGAAAATGGCACTAAAGCACAGCTGAGTGGCTATTTTTGTCTGGATAAATACTCCAGTTTGTCAAGCTCTGTCTTCAGGTCTGCTAAAGCACAAAGATAGAGTTCACAATTAGACATTAACAACTTTATATTATGTTAGCTCAGGAAGAAGAATCACCTCATTCCTTTTCTTTTCTGTGTGCAATTGTAAATGTCTAGTAAATTAAAGAAGTGGGAATCAGGTGATTCAAAGAGAATGCTTAAGCCTATGTTTCATTTTGTATTTCCACAAAATAAATTCTGTGTAAATGTACCTCTTTCTTTATTTCAGTTCATCAGGTTTTGGTATTGCTGGTGGTGGATGTAGTCTCCAGTTTAAAAAGCACTCCTTGTAAGAGATTGGCTTCACTAAATAAGTATGCCTGTAACTCCCACTTTTACAATTATCCATACTGTGCTGGAGCACTTCGGATATCTGCTTTTGTGTTCCCAAACTAACAGCAAAATATTAAAAAAAATTAAAGATTACAGATATAAAGATTAGAATCTTACTGACTAAGCAACCAGGCTTGGGGTGTAAGTGGGAGTTCAGGGCTTCCATTATTGAACTAAAAGTCTAAATTTAATACTAATTTGATAATTCTGGGGAGGAATTTTTGTCATTAAACTTGGCTAAAGCTGGGGTTCAGATAGATCAGGGGGAAATAATAAATTTAGGGCTCATGATTTCTTTGAAGGATTTTCTGCAAATGTGGACCATTATCCCAAGATGTGTTCATGGCACCTTGCAGCTGGGGAATGCTCTGTGGCAAGCTGAAGAGGATCAGCGTGAGGCTGGTGTCTCCTGTTGGGGTGAAGAGCCAAAAAAGATCAGAGAGAGGGTAGAGAAGTATTTCAGGCATATCCCAAGGCACTCCAGGGGCAGAGCTGTCAGGATACAAAACTTAACAGGAAACCTCAGTATATGGGCTACGCATATGGAAGGACTGTGCTGCTGTGCAGCAAATCTCCTGGCTTTCTGTCAGGACTGCTCAAGTGGAAATTTTTTATTTGATCAATAATCAGAACTGTGATTTTGTATTGAGTTAGTACACAGAAGTTAGAGAAAGGGCTCGGTAATACTGTCTTGAGTATAACTAATGGGTGTTCTTGCCAGACTTGTGGATGAATACTGCTCATGTTGCCTTGAAGTCAGGAGTGCTATGCCCTGAGAGAGCAATGGGGAAAGGTGAAAACAATGTTTTGCCTCTATGATCCCCTAAAGGCAGTGCTCTCAAACTTTCACTACCCTCTTCCTGCAAATTAAGAGAAAATTGTTGGTCAGTGTGTGTTTAGAAGACAAGAGACGACCAGAGGAGGCAGGTTCATCAAGGAGTGAAGAAGAGCAATAAATGACTTATAAGTTCACCAGGGTATCACTCAACTTTTGAGATAACTAAGAGGGCTACTGCCAGTCAGTTTGGTCAGTGAAGAGTAGTTCTCTCTCCCTCTTAGTTTTCTTTCTTTTCATCTGAATTTTTCTTTCCTGAAATTGATCCATATCATGTAAATAGCAGTATCCAAGATACCAAAGTTAAAAGCTGAATATTTCTTTAAAAATGCAACTGATTCAAAACCTTTTACCCTTACAATTTTAAGAATTTTTATAATACATTTTAAACTCTTCGTGATACTCATACTGATTCACAAGTGCTGTTTCTGAATTTTCAAGTCAAAGCATATTAAGAGGCAGACTATAATCTAAAAAGTTTTGTTTTGGTGTAAGGCATACATTTATACAGCCAGCTTGTGCATGAATGTCTGGGGAAATTCTGAGGCTAGAAATAAAAGCAAGACAAATGAAAATGAGCAGCATGGTCCCATTTTTAAAAAGACAGGTAACATTCAGTATCAGCTACTTTTTCAATCAAAATGTTTAATATTTTTTTTTTTTTTTTTTTTTTTTTTTTTTTTTCCAG
>VZTE01001494.1:2766965-2927131 GCA_013397775.1 Eulacestoma nigropectus
TTTTAGCTTCTTTTTTAAAAAAAATGTTTTATATTTTTTTTTTTTTTTTTTTTTTTTTTTTTTTCTGTGTAATCCTATAGCCCAGTTGGGAACTTTAGTCTTATTTTTAGAACTGTAGTCTTCTTTGCTCAGGAAGCCAGGCACAGTAGTCAGAAGGATTCCTTCAAAGTATGTATATAAATACATGAAAGTAGTGGAGTAGGTGTATAATCTGTAATAGATTCATTACCCAGGTAGACCAAGAGACCTTTGCAACACTGATAGAAGCAGAAATAGATCTGCAAGAATGCTTAACTCGTGAGAATATCTAATTTTACTACTACCTCAAATCTGTAATTTTTCACTTTTCTACTTTGTATTTAAGAACAATATTCTTTCTTTAGTCTTTAACATGCATCCAATTTAATATGAAAGTTATTTATATTACAGTCACAGCAGAAGTTTCATTGTGCTGTGTACACCGATCTGGTCACCGTGTGAATATGCCTTTAACTTTGAGATATAGGAAGCCATACAGTTTGAAATTCTTTGTGGTTTGAATCTGCTTTGAGTCTAACTTGGTTTTTTTAAAAGCAGCAAAACAAATAAAATCAATCTGTTTTCTGTGGAAAGAAAACAAACACAAACAAGCAAACAGAAACACCAAAACACAAACAAACAAAACCAAAATAAAAATAACAACAAAACCACCACCACCAACAACCTCCAACCAACCCAAACAAACAGAAAAAAAATCCTCCCCCAGAATCCTACAGAAAAAATTGGTTTTTCCACTGTGTATTTGTTTGCTTGGCTGCTGTTCTGCTGAGAAGTTCTGTTGCTTTAACATTTTCAAGCAGCTCTTCACAATTTTCAGGGATTTTTCTGTGTACAAATCTGTTCAAGTTTGATGGCCTTTTAGTTGGGTGTATGTGTACTGTAGTCAAATATGTCTTACCGTTTCACTTTTTGTGTTTTCAAGATACAGAAAAATACTGAAGTAAACCTAGTCTTTCTGCTGGTGGGATTTATCCCTCCCCGCCCCCTCCCGATTGTGGACACCGTTCCCTTTGGTGCATATCAGAAAACAAACTACAATTATATGAGTAAATCAGAGTACAAGACCCTGATCAGTTCAATTTTGATTCATTCTTATAGTTAGGTCAAAAGGGAGTGGGCTGAGACTACAGCCTATGCAAACCTAAAGAAGCAGATAGAAAAACACTGGTTTCATTATGAATTTTTTTATCCTACCCTGTAGTTTTAACATCTACATAATAACATTATTTTTCATTAACTCTGGTAAAGCAGGCATTTAATTATTTTTAAGGAGAACCAACTGATAGTATTTTGAGACAACCTGTAAATATTTAAGTCCTTGTTTTCCCCTTTGAACAGGAAATAGACTCCTATGCTACTGAGCTGCATGTTGTAGCTAGTAACACTGACAGAAACTGTGTCAGAATTGCTGTACATTCCTCAGGACAAACCCAAAGCAAGTGTAAACTTCATTATGTATTGTGCTCGGTACACGGTTTTACATAGCTTTTCCACAGGCTAGATAGACATTTCCAAATGAATTTGTTGAGATGGTTCACTCTTTAATTACATGATGCCAACCTAGAAAATTGACAGGAAGCAATTATTCAGATTCTTTTAAATTTTTAATTTTTAAAGCACATTGTTATGTATTTCTCTACTAGGTAGGGTAAAGCATCTTCCTGACGATACTGGAATGCCCTGAGGATCCCCAAAAGCCTTTTAAAGAATATTTTATTTACTGTGAGGAGGACTTGAGATAACCCTTTTAGGAGCCTGCAAGATTTGTAAAGTCTGGTGAGAACAGATTGGCAGTGGATGCCTTCAGCTCAGACTGTACTACGAAAGGTTTGCTGTGTATGGTTTCAGGCTACTGGCAGTACTTGGGGCATTAAGAGTGCCATTGCAACATTAGTGCTGATGATATGGGAGCTCATATGCGTGGCTGAGGCTGGGTCCTGTAGAGGCTGATCCACCCCAAACTCAGAAGTAGGTTTCTTTCTTTCTTTCCCGCTGCTCTGTGGCTCCGCAGAGTCTTGTTTTATGTACTAAATCTAAAGAAAAAGAGGTGCTGGACAAAGCACAAAGAATTTGGTTTTGACTTTTTGAATTTGTGGCAAAGCACTTCTTGTTTATTTGCAAACAAAAGTAAATTTGCTTTCGTTTTTGATCAAGAAACAAATTTTCTTACCAGTGCTCAACCCATGGTAGCAGGAGGTCTCTGTGTGGCAAAAGATCTGAGCTGGCACAAGAAACAGGATTTAATCTGGGCATGCATATCATTGAAAATTAAAACGTTTTTAAGTTTAAGAGGAGTGAGCCCTGGAACAACCTCTTTAAAATAGCTGTGGAGAGAGCAAATGGGGTTGATTTAAAGAGGACATTTCACTGGTTCATGAACAGGATTAGAGGGCCCAGCTGCCTTTAGCAGCAGGAGTCTGACATCAGTCATGAGTAACATAGAAAGACACTTTTGAGGTCTGTATATTACCAGTCATTATAGTTCTGATTCTGCCTAATCTGTTTTCTTCCAAATCTTCTGGTTTGGGGATACCATTTTAACTGAGCTGACAACATGCTAGACTCACAGTATTTGTGATCTGTATATAAATGCATTTTCACAAAGGAACAAATTCTGCACAGCAGGATCAGAGGAATTCTACAGTCCTCTGGTCTGTCAGCACAGAGTAGATTTCTTTCTCTATTGAGTATGAAAACCCATAATCAAGGGGGTAGGCTGGTCTGTAAGAGTATTTGAGCATGAAACAAACAATAGTCATTCTGTATAAATGGCATTCAGAATCATCAGATGCTTCTACTTCCAGTATTTGAAGGAAGATTTTATGAAAAATAGGAGATTTAAGTAACATCTCTCTTTTGTGAATGAGTAATGAAGTCAAAAGTTGAATGTGCCTAATTAAAGTATCGATTCATTCAGTTTAGTCACAGGATAATAGAAAAGTTGTTTGGAAGCAACCTGCGGAGGTCACCTACTCCAGCCTCCTGCTCAAAGTGGGATGCATTTGATGAGTGTTTTACACTTTCCTGCATGGCATCGTTGTCACTAAACTGGAGAGACATGGATTTGATGATTGAGCCATGCAGTGGATAAGGAATTAGTGGGATGGTCACATTTGAATTGTCATCAATGGCTTGAAGTTCAAGTGGAGCCCAGTGACGAGTGATGTTCCTCAGGGGTCTGTACTGGCACCAGCACTGTCTGACATCTTTTTTGGCAACATTGTCAGTGGCACTGAGTGCACTCTCAGCAAGATTGCTGACAACATGAAGCTGTTTGGTGCAGTCAACACACTGGAGGGAAGGAATGCTATCCAGAGGGATTTTGACAGGCTTGAGAGGTGGGCCCATGCAACTTCATGAAGTTCAGCAAGGCCAGGTGCAAGGGCTTGCACCTGAGCCAGGGCAATCCCGAGCACAAATACAGGCTGGCCAAAGAATAGATTGAGAGAGTAGGTACAAGTTTAAATTGAGAAAACTGCCTCAGGCTTTTCATTTCTGTTTGATGTCTTTAAAACATAGGGAGGAGTAATTTTCTGTATGAAATATTCACTTAAAATACCTACTGCCAGACAAAATAAATTACTCCTAATAGGTAGATAAGTTTCCCACAAATGAAAAGGAAAAAAAATGCTTCATAATGAAGATATTTAATCTATGCAACATCCTGCTAAGTGAAACTTAATTGTACAATGTAACCAAAAAGATTTTGAAAAGATTTGTTGCATCCAATTATGCTTAGTCTATCAGGGTGCAGTTAAAATAACTTCATTCATTCTGTATCTTCTCAGTATGTTAGGTTGGTATTATTAAGGAAAGAAGGAAATATGAGTCCCTTCTATAAATCTCTTCTCTTTCCCTTAGCCTGAGCAAGAGTCAGTTTCTAATTTTCTCACAGATGCTTGCTGTGCCAAACTTCATGCGGGTGAAGCACCACAGGTGTTTGCACATTTATAGATTTTGGAAAGTCTGTGATGCTCGTCTGCCGTTCCTGTGTATATTGAGGCCATAGCTGGGTTCAGCTAGAGGATCAATTAAAAATGTCAGCTTGTAACTCAAAATATAAAAGGAAGCATACAAAATATGAAATCAAAAGTAGAAGTAAATTTCTCTTTCCAAAAAAAGAAAGTCCTTTATCTGAAAAAATATAGTACATCTGAGTATCTTAAGCATACTAACAGAAACAGATGTAATTCTTTAAACAATGCAGGCCAGAAACTAAATCTGATAGTTCTGTTGTGAGCACGGATTGCATAATGTATTTGCATTATCTGAGACAAGTTTGTTAATGAGCACAGACCACAGGAAAAGATCTGAGTAGGTACAGAGATAAAATCATGAGAGATTTAACCACCTCAGACTTGCAGGTTTTAGCATCAGCAAACTGATGAATTGTCCCCTATTTTGCAAGTGTGAACCTACACATCTTGGTATACAGAATGTCGGTAGATTGACTGGGTTCATGATATGCAAAATGAGGAAGAGTGATCCTATTTAGATAACAAATGCCTGAACTTTCTGTCCAAAATTCAGACCTTATTTATAAAGGTTCGATAGCATACAGTGATCATTCTGAAATAATACGTACTGCTTTATTTTCAGTATACTTCTGTCTAGATCTAAAAAAGAATGAATAGCAAAAATGGTGGTTGTTCTGACACAAGCAGAAGAACAAATGGCAACCATCTTACTGGAATGACTCCTTCCATTCACTTTTGCACATTCAAAAAGAACTTGTAGTGTGGGTAAAATTCACAGAAGTAAAAATATTTAACTGGGTACCCATCAAAATTAGTTTAACTTGGATAATTCTAAAATTATCAAAAGTTAGACATATAAACAAAAATTAAAAGATCATGGCTTTGCATGTATGTTGCTTCTTTTATAGTAAATACTAGATAATCTTATAAAGTTTGTGGAAATTACTGTTAGCTTGGGTGAACTTATTTTAGGCTCAACATAAAAACAAGATTGTCAACACAAGACAAATTTAGTCATCTTCAAGTACATGAAAGCTAACTGACTTATTGGTAGCAGTCAAAATAAATTTTATGTACTTGTTCAAATTGATATAAATAATAAAAATAATTATGTAATTCACAGATGTAAAAAAAAAAAGGCTAATGATTTCATAGCTACGGACTTACAATAGTAAAATATCTTCTGTACATCTTCTTAATGGAAATGCTCGGAAGTACTTTTAGAGGAGAGCTCTGCTTTTTAAAAATTCAAATAGACTTTTGTTCCAGGTGGTAAATGTCATTCATTTAGATACCTAGTCTTGCAAGAACTGCATACCAAGAAGGAAAAAAAGACAAAAAAATGCAAAGTGTAGGAAGTCAGTACCTGATATTCAAGGTACAAATATTTTTGGGTTTTTTCAAAGAAAAGTTCGAAAAAAGTTAGAATAAAATCCATTCACTTTATTAGTAAGGGGACCCTTTTTTTCTTTTTCTTGGCTCTTCTGAACCTCTCACAAGTGAGTTTCAGAATCACTAAAAATTCAGATTTCTGTATTTCCACCAGTGTTGTGTATGCTGAAATACCTTCTAGAGTTTAAAGATGTGTCAGGACTGCCAATATGTATTTGGTAGTTTTTTCAGTTTGAAAGAGAATTAGCAAAGAAACTTACCTCCCTGATTATTTGAATAAAGTCTGACACTAGATTTAGCTAAGATATGAGCAGTTCTAGACTTTATTCTACACTAATTCATATTCAGGTTCCATTTTAGTTCAAATATATTATTTCACTGCTTATTTTTCAAAGATTCATACACTTGCCAATTAATATAATACATACTTTCTTATTCACACACTTGTGTATTAACACTATCAATATATTCTTTCTCAGCAGATGATGGCAAACATATCTTTCCTTTTCAAATTACTATCTGCTAAAGGTTTCTTTAATTATAACTTTTAAATAAGCTCTTGGTAATAACAAAAACCAGCTGAATAAAATATTCCTGTTCTTTAGCTTCAAAACTGTCTCTCAGCTGGCTTGCATGTACTGTATGAGTCAGATTTAAAAAAAAAAAAAGATGTGCAAGTTCTTTGACTCAGGCTATACAGCATATGATTGAAGTAAAGAACATCATCTGCTTTATTCACCAGGGGGTTTTATTATTATTATTTCTCTCTGGTCTTCTACTTTTTTGCTCCTCAAATAAGGCTAATTACAAAGGAAAAAAAGTTGAAACTGGTAGAGAGAGATCCTTTAAAGCCATTCCTTTTGCAGAATGGAACAAAAGAAAGTACCAAGGGCATGGATAGGCCTTGAAAAAAAAGAAAAGAGAAAAACCATCTAATGAGGATGCTGAGATAAGTGCTTGTGAAGAAAACTGGCAAAAAAGGGCTTTTAGTCTAAAATCCATAAATAAGTGGGCATTAGATGGGTACTAGAACATTTTTAACAAGAGAGGCCACCAAACTGTATCATCCTATGCAAGAGCTACTACCCCAAAACTCTTCTTCTTAACAAGATAAGGGTTTCTCCCTTTGAAATATTAATTTGAAAAAGATATACTTGAAAATTAAGGAGTATTATTCACGTCTGTGAATCCATTATAGAGGAAGATATCATCAAAGCTGCTTTAGATATAATTATGAATGCTGTAGACTTTCTAAGGTCAAAGATCCTAAACAGTATGAAGAAATTGTTCACAGCATATGATGGTTCAGACAGGGTTTGACCTCCAGTCTCTCTTTGGTTCCTCTAGTCTGTGCTAAAGAAGAAGCATGCACAGCGTCAACTACAGAAGAGTTTAAGAATCAAATCATTTGCCCATCCTCCAAACCTATTTCTTAATGCTCCCGGGTAATTGGGCACTCAGATGTGCTTGATATCCATAGATGTGCAGGTCAGGTGTTTGAGGCTCGGTCTAATTACCAGAGAATGACTGCCAGCTAAGCATTGTCCATTTCAGCTCTCAGTGCTGCTCTTGTAACACATAAAGGAGAAAAACAAATCTGAAAGGGAGAGAAGATAAAAGGACAGAGAAAAATAAACTACAGGACCTGATCCAAAGACTGTAGAAGTTAATGGAAAGTCCCATTAGCTTCAGTGAGGTTTAGATTAATCTCGGTTTTTAACAAGACTGGCAGTTCTTTATCCCATCATGCATTAGATCTCCTTTCACCCATGTGTAGCAGGAAGTTTTCATTTAGTACCAGTGGTCTGATTTTTAACATGTTCTGACAAACTAATGAAATCAGTTGGGAATTTACTTGGTTTAACTTTGGTTTTTTTCAGAAGTTTTTCTTAATATGAAATTTTAAGGGCATTGAGAAAAGATTACAGTACAACAGCAGTAGTCCCCAAAAATATAACAATAATAACAACACCACCACCAACAACAGCTTGTAAATCCCATGACTAAAAATCTGGTGTTTGTCTTTCCTTTGGAGCATTCTGATTGTGAATTTAAAAAGTAGTAAAATATTTTGTGCAGATTTATTAACTGTTTCTTAAACATGTGGTACACTGCACTTCTTCCTTATTACTCACTTTCAGTCACACTTCTGGCACATGTTCTGTGCCACAGATGGACAAAGAAAATACACATGTATCTAGTGATCAGGTGTTTGAACTTGGTTGCCAGCTAGCAGCTTTTAGTGTGATAGAGGATTCACCCACAGGTGTCCTACACACGGGAGAGTAATTTTTTGGCGCTAACTTTTCACAGCAGGTTACCTGTGTGGCTGGTAGCCACTGGCTATTTTATGTCACTTGCTGCAGCATTTCCTAGGTATCATGTGTGAATGATGAAAAAATCTAGCACAATACTTCCAAACGGTTTGTAGATGTCCTGCAATAATTCAGCTTTATTTATTATGATTTACAATTTGACTTACTGAGTAGTGAAGCTGAACTAATATGTTGGGTGGTTTTCTTTATATCAATGATTTTCTTTTTCAGTCAGGGATTTTCCTCAACCATCACTCATAAAACTGATGTTTTATGAGTTTTTGATAGTCTAGGTATTATGATAACACCTTCTGCATAAAGATTAATAAACCAGCTACAGCTGCAGAAGAGATGGTAAGAGGTTTTTTTTACTAGATTCAAACTAGAGAGATAATAATGTTGTTTACTTGTGAGACAGTCTTTTATTTTGCTTTACAAGGTGCACTCAGTATAAGTGAAGTAACAGACATAATTCCATAATTAAACTCTGTTGATACTTGCTTTAAAAGCAAAATTATAATCCTTCTGTTTCACACATTAAAGATTGAGTTTGGTTTCTGAATAACGCTGTAACTCTTCAGAGGACACTTGAATTTTCTTTATCACATTTTAAGAAAAATAATTACTGATTGTAGCAGAGAAAATGTATATAAATGCTCTCTTATTGACGTTTTGCAGAGTTTTCTCACGTCTTTGAGTTCAATTAGCTAAATAACCACAATTCCCATGAACTGCAGACTTCACAGACTCAAACGGTGTCTTTGATATGTTGAGTATCTTGAAATAAATATCTGGCTAGATGCAATAATAAATACATAGATGGAACGTGGTGTCACCAATCAGTGTATTTGTATGCTTGCCACACAAATTTCGAACTTGTGATACAGCCCTCCCTTCTCTCCTGTATCTAAATGTCCGCTGGAGTTGGTGTAGAATGGCAGTACCCAGCATAAGCAGCCTTTTGGTCTGGTTTCTACCAGGTGGGAAATAAAGGTCTGTAAAAGCTGCTGCGCAGCAAAGGAGCCCAGTTACTGCTTTGTCATCACATCTGCCCATGTCAGGAGTGCTGGAACCTCTCTGACATCTTTCTCTGCTTAATGTAAACACAGGGCAGCTGGTTCGGGAGTCACCGGCTGATGTTCCCTACTACAGCGGGCATTTCCTACAATATACAGATTATACGGCCATGAAGTGGCCTTCTGTTATTAGACAATCCAGACAGAAGATAAATTATTAGAAAGTAAACATTTTATTATAGGAAGGGAAAAATTTTCTTTTCAGTAATCTTTCATATAAGCAAGCTGGACTATATATTGTCATCTTTACCCAAGTCAAAACCAGAGCAAGTTTAGCTAGTTCAATGCAGAAAAATAGCTTTTTTTCTTTAATGAAAATGCCAAGGCAAGGGTTCTGTAACTGGAAACGGGCTTCTAAAAACATAGTAGAACATGTCAGATATATGTCTGTAGAGAAAAAATGGATCACAGAAAATGAATAATTTCCCAAAATATTTCACTTCTGTAAAAATATGTGGAAAATGTGCAGGATATATGATATTAAAGTGTATACTGAAGCTGTTGTTTAAAGCAGAATGTCTATTACTTCAACTTGTTCACAAGGAAAAATGATGGTATGGGCCATTCAGTTAAGAGTTGGACTCAATATTCCCTTCCAACTCAGACTATTTTTTGATTCTGCGATTCTGATATGGGGTTGAGTGAGTAGGTGACAAAAGTGGCCTTGCTGGAAGTTTGGTTTGATTCTTAGCTGTAGCCTGGCTGGTTAATGGAACACAATTGTGGAAACAAACAGAAGTTCTCTGAGAGTAAGAACTAGACTGTGGTTAGTACTGCACTTTGTGCTCTTGTGGTAACTCAGATAGCAAGCTCACATATTTGATTTCAGATCCCATAAATACCCACTGTTGGCTCACATTCAATCTCTTCTTTGATGCAAAACAGCTGGCTCCCAACAAGAAAGCTTCAGCTGGAAATACAGAACATATGGAAGAGTTGCCCAGACCTTTGTGGTTCTCTTAAGACTTCAAAGGGCGGGTCAGTAAATTTGTCATAGGCCCTCTGAGGGCTATCATGCAAGTCTCAGGAGTCTGCCTGGATCTAGACAAATATAGTAGTGTCCTTGCTGGGACTGTACTTAGGCATCATCTCAAGATGAGAGTAAAGAGCAAAGAAATTCTGTGTCTTGTAACTTCAGGGGTGTTGGCTTCAAGGCAGGGGAGACACATCTCAGACTTCATCAGCTCATAAATGCTTGTGCATTTTGCTTGTGCAGGGAGTTCAGTCCTGACTGAGCCAGTGAGATTCTCACAGAGTGTGCTGGGAGATGGTAAGATGTGTGAAATGCACAAGAATCACTTCATGTTTAATCCTGAAAAGACCTCTCATTGCTGAGTGCAAAAGCAAATGAGCCCAACAAGCCTCTTAAAAGTGAGTTGAATGCAATGGGCATCAGTTGTGAGTGAATGTGGGATGACAGTGAGGACACAACTGGCTTTAACCATTTGTCTTGGGAGCTTAAATCTGGCAACCAAGAGCACATAGACATGCTCATAAATTGCTTCAAAAAGATGTGAGATTATTAGCCACTTCTTTCTGGGTGGTGCAACAGATTTACAGTGGTACACTGGAACAGATTCATTGTGTCCAGGCGTAAAGAAAATCTAAGTATATTGTGTGTTATAATTATAAAATTACATTTAGAGATGAGTCTGCTTCATTCTAGTTTTTCTTACTAAAAGGATCTAAATTGTATAGCCTATATAATATTGTTAGCATCTATCTGGTAAGACACTTGCAGGTTTATTGCACTATCTAATGTAAGCAGAACTTTTAGGTCTAAGTTCTGCTTAGACATTTTAGTTGCTGTTAAAGGACTGCAATAAATACTGCTTCACCTGCTTTCAGATTGATGGCTAAAATAGCAACAGGAAATAAAAAATGAGGGAACAAGGCTAAGACTGAGTGGCAAAATGAAACAGAGAGGAAGACTGTGCAGATCTCTTTCCACCTGTACTGCAAGGCTTCAGTCATCATTGCAGTTGAGTCTCTGCATCTCAAAGTTGATTGTCATGAGGTATTCAGACCTGGGACTGCTTTACTTCTTTTAACTGACTGTGCAGATAAATCTGCAAATAGTTATGTGAGTAAACATCATTTGTGGAAGCAAACTGTATCCATGTACACATGCTGTTGTACCAGAGGTATCATATGGATAACTACACAGCTCTCACAGTAAATGAAAACAGGAACCAGGGGGACAGAAACTGTTTCCTGAACATTTGGCTTGAAGACTCCAGGAGTCACAGTCCTTAGGTATAGCACTTCATAATGAAAATATATCTTCCAAGTATATAGTACTGTATTTGTCTATAGATACTAAAAATATGTACAAAAATGTATAGATTAGATTTTTTAATTGTTTATGCACAAACTTGAGAACATGATAGGGCCAAAAGCATATATACATTTATATACTATGTAAGCTGTACTTGCAGTTAGTGAATCACTACTTAGGCTAACATATTTAGCTGAGCTTTTATGTTTATATATATCCAACCAAAGGTTTGAGAATATCATTGTGGTGTAGGAGATTTTCACTGACCATCCAAATATGGCTGCTTTGAAAATAGAACTTGCATCAACATTAGCCAGTACGGTAGGACAGAAAGTGAAAGGAATGCCCTATTCGTGGGGTCTGAAGATCTTCCTCTCTTAAAATGTACCATGTATTAATTATGTATGACATTTCAGGGAGTGAGAGTTGTTTGTAGCCTATGGCAATGAGTTACTGAAATGAGACAGAAAAAAAAGTGTCAGCATATCAAATTACACAGATATTGGTAGCCTAGATGTATTTGCTAGTTTGGAAAGCTATGTTTGATGTTGTGAAATTAAGGTACTGCGCACTGGGTTTAGATGGCGGTACCACATTTCTTTTAAAATGACAATACTGAAATAGTTGGGTGAAAAGAAATATAATTCCTATCTCATGGCAACACTGCAAAGAGAAACAATAAATAAAATATCTTCTTAAAACTTATTCTGGAGCTAATAAAAATGATGATAGAAATACTGAAGTGCATTCTCCCCCACCCCACCAAAAAAAAAAAAAAAAGCTTAGCAACCTCCTTCTCACTCAACAAAATAAGGGAAAAGCTTGTTGAGGATTTATATGCTGGGTGTAAATATTTTATTTGTTCTTCCCCTTCTTTGGGAGAATATCTTTTTCTAGTAGTGATCTTAGCTACAAAAATTCAAAATGAACTCCTCCTTCACATAGGGGAAGGATCTTCAGCATTCTGATGATCAGGTTTGGGTTTTTTTAAATTTAATAATGCTCTGTTTTACAGTATGTGGGATGTTACATACAGTATTTGCTGTATTTTTACAGTATGTCTGGTTGTTATTTTTGTATCTTTTGATCCCATGGAAAGAGAAACTGTCTGCCTCACAGCCAAAGACAAGCTGTTGAAATGGCTGCCAGCAGAACTCTGGTGCTAAAAAAACCCCAGCAAAACCAACCAAAAACAAACTGGAAATGGCTGAACCAGTGGGAAATGTTTTGACTTTCCTCCTGCCCTACCCACTTCGGTGCTTGTCTCCTGAAGTGTGAGGTTCGTCAGTATTTACCAACAGTATCTGAAGAAGATTTTCTCCTAGCACCTCTGATTTTTTAAGGACATAATGTTTCCCCTCCTTTTTCATATTGCTGCAATCTTCATTGTCTATTGTAGGGGAATCTAGACAGGACTTTCTCAAAGTCTCAGGACCCGCTGCTACACAGTGCAAGATGATCCATCCTAAGCCTGGGTAAATATTCTCATCTGTGCTGGTACACGCTGTAGTTAAGGATTTGCAGTCCTGCAGCCTGTCTCAAGGTTAGATCAGTTAGGTACATATGGTGCTCTAATGGACTTAACATTCTAGTTTATCAAAATGTAAAAGTACTGGCATTTATCTTAGCAAGCAAAAATTTAAGGTGGGAATAGCAGTTCCTATAATATAGACAAACTTTGGCTAGAACATCTGTGTGCCTTAGTGTTTTCTTTTCACTGCTGCCCCTGTTTGGAGTTCTCTGGTTTGTGCTGTCCATATTCAGTGCTGCAATAGCTTCATATCCGCTGTTCTTATAGGAGACTTTTTAATTCATAGGAAAACACTAATAAATGTCATTCTTCTTGACCTATTTTTCAGACTTGGTAGCATCTTTAGCTCATAGTTGTAATTTCCTTTTTAATATAAATTAATTTTAATTATTTTTACAGTTTCAAAAATACTTCACATTTGTTTTGCAGAAGTAGTGTATATTGTACTGGGATATTAGTCATGGTGCAATACACAAACTATGAGTTCTTTTAATTTCAGTGACACGTAATACTTCACACTTAACAGAGGTTTCTCTCTTCTTACATTTTGCAATGCTAATGCTCTTCCAGTCAATTATATCTGTACTGCAGTATTCTGTCCTCTTCTCCTTAGGTTTTACCATTTTTTCCCTGTGCCTTCCACCAGTGTGTTAAGCTGACTAATGTCTGTTGTGTTTGTTCTTGAACTCCAGAGAGGCAGCAGTGTGTTCAAGTAAAGTGCCTTTATTTTGAGAAGGTTATATTAGGAAGCTTAGAAATATCTACTCTAGCTTGAATAGGCAGACACGAGGTTTGTGATGGTCTGTAGTTCCTCAAGAAGTGGTGAAATGAAGAAGCACTTCATAATCTACATCTTCTGTGCAGATAAGATAGTCCTGATTGTTGAAAGCTGAACTGAGCTAAGCAGAAAATTGTTGTCAATTGTCATCTTCCCGTGTGGGCATTAGGTCATCTTCCGTGTTGATAATCCTTGTGTGAGCAAGTGAATTCCCTAACTTTTGATATTCAGTGGCAAACCAAAACAAGGAGTTGAGAATAGGTTTTATGTGCTTATGGTATAAGGCAGCTGGGAAGAAATGCTGCAGTATTTTGTCCTGTTGATGTCATACATGGTTTACAATTTTGCTATAGCAGTCTAAAAACCACATGGTTAATGCAATTTTGGGGAGCAGGTCATGGTTTAGCAGGATGGAGAAGTCACCTACCCAGCTGAAGATAATGTTCAAAGGACTGGTAGGCAAAAAGTTAGCATTAGCTTGCTAAACTACATACCAAGCCTGTAGAACTCAAGTCATGAATTATGTGGTTGTACAGACAGTGGTTTCTTTATGATATAAATGTTTATAAAATAATTCTTATTCTTTAATGGATGAACTACAGAATTGTTCCACTTGTCTTTAACTGAATGCCCCAGCTGAAAGAGAGGAACTCCAGTCATGAAAGAAGTAGCAGTAAGAGCTGCAAACTGTACAATAGCTATAAAATCTTAACAAAAAGATATTTTTGAGACACTTTGGGCATGTGCTGAAATTAAATGGCAGCAAATGGAATTTAGTAAAGTAATTGCTGTTAAAAGTGAAAATCGTGGTTTAAAAATGCTGTTGGTTCTTGAAAACAACAGCAAAAATCTCTTTTCCATCTTTAGCTGTTCTAAAAGAAAATCTGAACACAATATGAGAGGAAAAGTGACTACACTTTAGGCATTTATGCTGTCATTGATCTCTCTCACATGAAACTATTACTGTGTTCTCTATTACATGTAATACAGAAAAAAAATAGAGCCTGGTTTTGACAAAAGTTAGCAAAATATCTGTGAGGATTGTTTCTTAACAGTGAAAAAGGAAAAATGGTTCTTGCTTACTTAATCTCCCTAGTCTTTTTTTTCTACAAGGACATGCATTTCTTCACTCTTGTTACCATGTCATCTTCCTCCTCAGTCCCTGTTAATGTCTTCTTCTGGTCTTATCCCGCTGTGACTGAGCATTACAAAGTTTTTCACGCCTCCATGCGTAAGTCCATCAACCAATTAGTTTTCAGAGCACATGATACATATAGATGGCATGGCAGTGGGTTCAGACCTAGGTCAGCATACTCCAAGCTTTCAGTCAATATGAAAAAAGTATAGGTCTACATTATCAGTGGTATCGATTTAGAGAGTGGATTGTTCATTTTTGCTTCTTTTTCAAACTTACTCCCAGCTGTGATCACCACTGTTATTCTGATTTTTGTCTCAACATTCACCACTGAATTTCTCACCATGACAAACACAAATTTTAAACAGGCACCTGAAATGTATCAAAGTATGGGTCTCATATTGACTCTTTGTGGAAGTTTGTTGCACATCTTGCATACCCATCTTTTAGAACATTCCAGTAAGATATCCAATTTTTGCATCCAACCACCTTCTGTTTTCCTTTGAAAAAGTTTGGAAAACTTGTTGGTGAGGACTTTTGAGGAAAGTCTGCCTCAGAAATACGTCTTGTTGTAAACTAATGTAGGACATAATGGGTAATGTATTTTAATTGAAGTAAAGAGTCAGGTTTTCAAAGTCTAAATTGAAATAATCAGAGATCAATTATCATCAATTGTGTTTAATGGAGATTGAAACAAATATGAGTAAAACAGTGGGACATCCCAAATTAGAATGGACCAATCTTGGTATTTTGGTGGAGGCAATGTATCACTTTATAAATATACTGAGGATTTGGAATCAAGTGTATCTCAGCAGAAAAAAGGGAAATGCTTTTCAGAAAAATATATTGTCTGCAACTTTAGGAGACAGGAAAAAGCTTTTCTGCTGGTTGCTTTGTCTTTTATTTTATAGTAAAGAGGAACATTATATCTGCACTGTCTCTAATTTTACTGAGCATGCTAAAGCATAAATCTGCATGGCTCTGATCTACCTCTGTCTTGTATTAACTTGATTTTTTTTCTTGTAGAATTTCTGTTTCGACATTATAACTAAACTGAGAAGTATGCCTAGCAGTTTAAAACAAATACACCTTTATATTACTGTGAAGTTTAGATATTAGAAAATTAGATGGTTAACTACTTACTGTAGTTAAAGCAACATAAACTAGAAGCATGGATGGAGATGAAGAGGGGTGTTTGCAATTAGAAGGTACTGCCAATTTGTTCTGTTTTTTTTCATTTCTGTTTTCTCCATTCTTTTTCTGCTGTGAGATAGATGAGATTACAAGATCCCCTGTAATCAATAGAATGGAAATTATTTATATTAATTTTGAAAAAAATAAATCCAGTAACTGGGATATACTGATATCAAAGCTACCTAGGGTAGGTAAAGATACCATATTTATTACATTTTTGCTCTATTTTTATCCATATGATAATTAAGCTCTAATGATGATAGTGTCCCACTATCATTTATTTCAGTGGCAACAGAAACATAACTTAGATCAGCCCTTCAGTACATACCATGAGTCAAAAGAGGAGGTTTGCAAATTTTCACATTCCAAAATCTGTTGAAATCAATGGATTTCCATCTTTTCTAGACAAATAGTCTCTTCTGCTTTTACTCTCTTTGACAGAGGTGGAGCTATTATAATTCCATAAACTACACTGAGTGACTGTAGTATAATACAGCACACATTTTAAAATAGTTCTGATACTACCAAATAATAAAATGTTTTACGTATCTTTTTCTACAGGAATGTTAATTATCAGTGACTGTGATAGAACAAGGTTGGTAAAATATATTTTTTCTGCAAGTTTAAAAAAATGGCTACCCAAGATAAAAATCTCAATCCATACTTAGCCATCCAAAAATTTTTTTGATATTTTAGAAATAATGATTACTCTGGGCAAGGTAAATGGATAACCAGTAGTGCTGATTATGAGTCTGCCTGACAGAGTCGTTCAGTGTAAAATACAGGCGTTTAGCTTCAGACAGCAATGAAAACTAAAGAAAAAGATCTCGTTTCCTTGTTTAGCCCCAACTGTGTCGTGTTTTGCCTAATTCCCAAGTCCACTGAAATGGATAGTTGTCACCAGTCATCTCCAGCCTGCGTGAACATTGATAATTTGTTCTTTTTGACTAAAAGAGGTGAATTTTGCCCAAAGATCTACAAAAAAAGTATGAAATGAGCTAGATGGGGTATCATTGTGGGAAAGATGGTCTAGAGACAGGTCACTAAAGCCTTTTTTCTTTTTCTTTTTACTTCTTTTGAACTATTGACCTCGTGAAAATATTCAGCTTTCTGTGAGTTGTTTTTTTTGTTGAGATGGGTTTTGGTGCCTGAGCTTTGAAACATGTATGATCAGACCCAGCTTATCTATGAGGCTGCTGGGTTTTCTAACTCGCCGCGCTGGAAAACACAGCGATCTTGGGAAATCAAACTAATGTCTCTCAGCTGTGCAGAAAAAGTGTGAACAGCTCTGTCAAATGAGCTACCCCCATCTCCTTTTTTTCAGGCAGCATCTTGCACTGGAGCAGTCACTTCACATTTGCCATTTGAGCAGTTGTGATATAACTGCTGTTTTATTGCCTATAGGAGAGTTTCTGTGAGGAATCAGAAGCTGGTCTTTCAGCTATCCTGCCCAGGAAAGGTTTTAGTCACAGGACTCCATTACTGGTGAATGCGTAAGGAGTCCTGACAGGATTACGAGAGAATATGAACACATAGCTCTGGCCTAAAGGTTGCTAATTGACCAAATGGTAATACGAGGGGAAGTATTTTCCAGCCTTGAACCTCTGCCCCCAGATAAGTATGTTAAATGACATCAGTTAACCCCTTGAGTGCAATGACCCAGTGCTGCCAGGGACACTCCTGGTGTGATAAACCCTTACATGTCCTAATCAGTGGTGATGTATCAAGTAGAGTCATAGGTCCAGATGAGTCCTACGTGTGTTCCTTTGTTGGATGGAAAGATGTCTCTAGACTTGCAAAAGGTTAAACACAAAATTTAAAGTGCACAGCTACAGTGGCTTAAAAACACAGGAAAATTGAAAGCAAAAGAGCAGTCAGGAATGAAAATGGAACAATGTAAAGTGAAAAACATAATCTAAGTAATTTTGCTTTGGGATTGAGTTGGGGTTTTTGATTTGTTTTATTGGATTTTCACTGTTTTCTCTAAATAGTTTCTGAAGAGTGAATGTGCTGAGTTATCTTCAGCTTAGTTCCTTCCTGCACTTATTCTCAGGTCACGAACATTACTAAATTTCACTGAAAAATAGCAAAGCTACTATGTCAAGTGAATTTATGAACAGTAAGTTACACTTCATAAAAGAGGACAGTTCTGTAAGATATGTTCTATATCCAGTTCTGTAAGATATGTTTTTTTACTTTTTTTTTTCCTCTGGCATCTTTTATTTAATTTCCAGGCAGAATATTTCTGTTGTTAAGATGGTGTCTTCTAAATCAGTGTTTTTCTGCAGTAAAAAGATGTTGAGTTCTGTATGAATTTATGTTTGCAGAAAAGACAGTCTGGACTTCACTTCTATTGTCTTCAAAGATGTTTAAAGTGAAATTGTCCATTATGAGAGGCTGTTACCGCCCTTCTAGTTTAGTAAGTACTGGAATCTTCTTTGTGCTTACATTATGCAGTACTTCACTTCTTGCCTGATTTCACTGAAATTAGTGGGGTTGTTCGTGTAATATGGTTCCAGTCAGAAGATATATCAATGGCAGACTCAGCCATGTGGAAGTTGTAGTTATTTAACAAAGGTTTTGTCTTTACTGGCACAGAGGTTACTTACCTGTATTTTACAATGTGATGAGTAATTCTTTTGTTTATTATGGGTATCTTACAAATTATGTATATTTGGCCACTAGAAACCATCTTTGTTGCCTTGAGGCACCTCACATTGTTGCATTAATGGATGAAAAATTTCATTTGCCATTTCATAATTTGTGTCCATTTTTTTTCATGGTTTAGCATCAGGTCTGATAAACTTAGAAATCAGTAACTCACAAGCTATGTTGTTGACTCTTGGATGTTAAATGTGTTACACAGGCTTAATCAAAAGTAACACTTCCCATTGGAACTATTAAAAGAGCCAAGTGCTGATTTTTCAGGCCAGAGAACAGAGCTAGAAGGCAAAAGTCCTCCTGAGATATGACTATGAGACATTGTAGGTTTTGAGTGTTGCTTCTGATCATGAGCTGGTACATTAATGGATATGGCATTGCCTTTTAAAGAGGGACACTGAAAATTGTAGGGAGGAGAGAGAGATACTCGTGCTGTGCGTTACACAGCAGTGCACATCAGCAGTTCTATAGCATGAGAGGCTTTTAAACCTTTCATTTAAAAAATTCTTCTTTCAAAGCAGTAGTCAGTCCTTTACTGATCATGTGGCACTACATTAATTGAGGCTAGAAGAGGCTGTACTTACAAGCTGACTCTGTGCACCCACATTGTTTCCAGCATCTGGAACATCACACTCTGTGACTGCAATCTAAGCTGAGGCTTCCTACAAACACTAGTTGCCGATCTGGCAGGTGATGTTCTAGGAGAGGTTCCCCTGTTATGTGCCACCTGCATACATGTCAGGCTCCTTCAGTTTTGTGCTGCCTTTTATGTTTGAGTTCTTGGACTCGAACTAAAAGGCAGCATGAAACTGAATTTTTCTTCTGTGTGGACAGTTAACAAGTTTGGACTTTGGGTATTTGGGGGAGCTATACTGGCCGGTTTTCTGCCTGTGATCTTTTCTGGTGTGTTACAACTTTCTGTGCACGCTCATAAGAAGTTTTATCCTGCCTATAACAGCTGAGGAGTATGGCAGCTGGGAATCCACACTTGAGTTCTCACTAGCTGCAGGTCAGTTGCCATTTTTATAAATGTGTGCACATCCCCTACAAAATGCTGTGCTGGTACCAAATAAGAACTGGGCATCCCCCCTCAGCAGAATAATTGTGCTTGTGTTACACTGTCTATTTTGCTTACACGAGCCTGCTTAACAAGTGCAGGTCCATGAGATACGTGGTTCCCTGCCATACAGCTGTTTGGAGTGGTTGGCTTGGAGACGTGCTAATAATGCAAATGAATGGTATCATAATACTAATATCCATGTGTGATGTCCCTCTAAAGTGTAACATCTTAAAAAGGTATGTCTTGTCTTTGGAGTGCTAATAATATGCATGTCAATCCTGTCTTTAAAGTGTACTTTTTCTGGTTAGGGAGGAATCATCACTTCAAATGTAACTAGTGCAACTGGTAGGTAGTCATTTTCTAGGAGGAATAAAATTATTCTCCCGTCAAGCTTTAGACAGAACCAATTCTAGGTTTGTCTTCCATAACCTGAGCTCCAGACCTGCACAAGAGCTGCGTTCTGCAGTGTACATGTACCACCAAGATCCTCTTCACGAGGCATCAGAGCAGGCCAGTCGGAAGTCATACTTTTTATATTTGTATTAATTGGTTTTGGTTTCTGAATTCTAATAAATTTAATTAGATTGCTGTTGCTTGACCCCCAGGGGCTCAATTCTAATTTGCTTCTACTGCCTGATAACTGGTTAACTAGGTCTAGACACGAACCATTCCTGGCAGGGTTCTCTACACATTAGTTTAAGAAGCCATCATTTTTTGTATCCATCACCCTTGCCTTCATTCAATCACACCTCTAAGGTTTCCCCAATTACACAAGAGGTAGAAATTCCCTGTATCAAGTTGCCCTTTGCTGTGTATGCCATCTTTATCCCATCATGTAGTACACATCATTCTGGACTCCCTCGTTTCTCCTGGGGGTAGTGTGGCTTGTGCCATTCCATGGGCCTGCAGAATCTATGTGCATGTACTATGCCTTGCACTAACTGCAGAGCTCTTTGTCCATCACTACTTTGCAATTCATTAACAGAAACTCACATCAAGAAGTGGGGCAGGTAGACAACCTATAAATTCAGCAAGTTGCCTGAAACAAGGCATCTGTGCAGTGTGATAGACCATGATCTACAAGACAAAGACTGCAGTGTAAATTCAACTAAGATTAGAACCCAGAGAATCCACAAAGATGATGTTAGTTAGTAAGACCTGTCACAAAAGAAGCTTTAATTACTGATAAAACACAAGGAAAAACCAGGAGATACCAGTTCTACTTTTCTTGGAATTACCCTTTTTTTTTTTTATAAGTAGTATATCTTACTATTCCAAATAAAGCTGTGTGGGTGATCAGTAAAGAGTATTATCCCCAGCTTTTCCACAGACTTCATTACATAGAAAGTAGCTTAAAAGATGACCTAAAATGTGAAAGAGTATTTTGTCTGCTTTTTAATCCTTGCTTGTTAAGAACATTGTATTAAAAGGAAATGTTTGACTACTGGGTCCAGTCCCTGCTAACAGTGGAGATCCCACTGTGTAATCCTGTTAAGTAACTGGCCAAGCTCCACATGCAGAATAGCAGTGTTTCTTGCCATGCATCTTGCTCTAAACTGGGCACGCTTGATGCATTACCAGGTCTAGTTGATACAATGAAATAAACACCATTTAGTAAGGTGTAAAACTGGTTCATGTTTGCTGCTAATGCCTATTTAACCCAAACACTTCAGAGGGAAGTTTGCTGTTATAGTTCTTTCCACGTTTCATCTCTTCATTTCAGGGCTAAAGCTTAGACATGGGAAATGATCAGAAAAGCTGGAGTTACAGGAATAGTTCCCAGGCACAAAACAAACACTCAAAAAAAAATAAGAACTGTATACATAATGTGGAAAAAAAAACCCCAAATAACCAACCAAAAAACAAAAAACAAACAGGAAATTACAGTGGAGATTGCAAGAATAAGGGGGAAGAAAATGTTTCCCAGTTGCTTGAGACATAATATGATGGAACTGTCATAGTTTATTTTTTTGCTTGTTCACAAATCCCTATATCCACAAAAAAAAAGATGTCCAGACTTTAAAAAATTGTTTCTTACTTCCATCATTTCAGTCTTAGGCTTTTGTGTCACAAGATGAGTTTAATTTTTCTGATATATCTTATTGCTTCTTCTACCAAATGTAATTAGCAAGCAAACGCTTTGTTCTTTTGTCTTCTTTTCTCATTGAGTGAACAGTTGAAAAAAAAGCATTCCTGTTTCTCCTAGAACAATCTGATTTCATTGCCTTAATTAGTGTTTTCCTAATTTATGAAAGTGTTAATGTATTTATTTTCTGATAGTTTATAGTAGATCTTAATGCAGTAACTACCATTCACTGTATTTAATATGTCTGATTATATAGTAAGAAAATAACTTTGCTATCCTACCACTTCAGTCACTGGGAAACCTTTCTTCCTGTTCTCTCTTTCTCTTTTTTAGATGTCTCCCGTTGCTAATTTTAAATCTGCTAGACTCATTTCATCACATCTCTCATCTGGCTGTTTCCTGTTTCTTTCATTAATTTGCCCAATTTGTTCCTGATTTTCCAGGTTTCTGTAAACACATTTGCAGGCATACACAATTGAAAACTGTGTGAAACATCACATTCTGGTTAGTTTGTATAATCATGAGATCGCAGTAGTTATGTGTTCCCTTGAACACACAAAATGAATCAAATTCTCTCAGCAAAAACCAAGTGATTCCTGAATGACTAGTTGTAGGTAGAAGGATGAAATAGTCTACATAAGGAAATATGAAATAGAGTTAAACACTGAAATCTTGTCCAGAAGCTTTTAGAAGCCTTGTTAGTGGGTCTAATATCATACAATAGAAGCCAAAAGGCTCCTGGACGTTTTTTCACTCTTCCTGTACAAAATTTCAAAAGCAATACAATCTCTGAAGATTGGACAGTTTCAAACATGAGACATGGTTGCTGTAACCACCATGACCCTCTAGATCACATGTATAAAATCAAGAACTCAAGAAGAGGGGAATAGGTTTCAGAGACTTCTTAATCCAGTCACTGGGACCTTTCCTGTTCATTGTGCATTTGTTCAGATCTAAACAATGGACACAGTGGAGGAGAGAAGGAGAGGGGAGCAGAGGATAACAGAGACAGCTGGTTTAAGTTTTGTACATATTAAAATAATATAAATAATATTCTTATATGGAACTCTCATTCAATGATCAACAAAAGAAACTTTATAGTTGCTCTGGGCCGCTATTCAACAGTATCTAAAAATGTTATGAATGGTATTTCAAAACTTTAATTTATTTTCAGATAAAAACTATTAATCTGTGCAATGAAATTGGTCTTAGTTCTACAAAGAAATAGATTGTCATCTAGCACTCTAGGCCTGCTCATTCATTTATTACTCCCTTCAAAGCCAAACAAGAACAAAAAAAATAAAGAAACTCCAGGAAAAATCTTGAGGGAATGATGGACTGCTTATATCACAAGGCCCAATCTCATAACCCCTTGCATATATTGTGATACTTAAAAGCTCAAGTAGACCTACAGGGCTATCATTTACACGATTCACCAAATAAAAACATTTTTCAAATATTTCTTTTCTGTGACCCTCAATTCTTTGAGAAAAGAATAGAGTACATTGTCTATATTAGCAATGTATTTCTTTCTCTTCCTTGAGCTTTATCAAGAGTTGTCACGCATTATAGTTTGGTGACAGTGCTAGAAAAAAGTGAAGACAGAACTGACCTCTCATAGCATTTTTGTGACCATGGGGCTCACACGAGCAGCTTGGCATCTGCCGGCACATCTTTAGCGAGTTGGCAGCCCCAGCGCCCTTTGCAGGTTGCAATCAAACCTGCCTTCTACAGCAGCCTCTTTCTGGCTGATTAAGTTTAATGTAATTTTAATTAAAAACCACAGTGTCAAAGGGTTTAGCTGCTCGAGAAATGAGCACAGATTGTGGCACAGTGGCAGCAGTCACTTGGAAAATGGAAATGCATCCTGACAATATTGTGTGGGGGCCAGATAAACAAAGCTGCAGCTACTGTACCTTGCGAAAAGCTGGGAGAGACCATCATTGCAAGGAACCTTATTCAAAAATAGAGTATAGAGCAGTTCTGGTTCTTATCTTTTAACCATTTTTAAATGCACCTCAGCAACTGAGTAGAGTAATAATTGCCAAGAATTAATTTTAGTCTTCCTTCCACCTTTTTACTTTTGTTCATTGGCATGTGTAAATTTTCAGATTTCAGTCCTTATTTATTTTGAACAGCAAAATATTTGCTTCGCACAATAGACTTATACAAGTTTTCTCCTTAGGCTATAGAGAAAAAAATCATCACAGATTTTATCAGTGCTGAAAGCAGGTTCCATTTTAGGGAGTTTTTTCTTTTATCTGTTTCCAGCTTTTCTTGTCCCTTGAAGCAGATCACCAGGAGATTTTAATACTTTACATACTGCAGATATTGAGCAACATTTGGAGAATGACCAAAAGAATCACTTCACCAACAAAAGGCTGCATTTTATCTCTAAGATTTAGTTTTACTAGGTCTCAGTATACATAGAAATATTGCTAAGAATAGTTTCCAAAAGAAGTATAATATTTTATTTTCTTAGTTGTCATAGTTTTTTGAGTAAAGAGAAGTGCTTTGGAGTTGTTAAACACTGTTGTCTTGGCACAAGTTGCTATTTTTTAAACCCATCCTTTGAATGCATGTATTTCTAGAATGAAGGCTTGATCCAAAATCCACTAGGATCAGTGGAAAATCCCCAGTGACTTAGACTTTGGATCAGGTCCTGAGAAATATATGTGCAATAGGTAGGTAATGTAACATTGTTCCCAGGAATTCCTTTCAGCAAGAAACCTTTTTATTGTTTGTAGATGCTACCGACACTCAGGGGCCAGAACCCCAGGAGAATTCCACCTAGTGACGTCAATTCTGTAGAGGAGAACTTCCTCTGTCCCCTTTTAGGTTTGTGGGACATTTTCGAACAGATGGAGCCTATATAGGTGGGATGGGTTCCATCTGAACAGAAGGGTCACAAATGCACCAACTGAGAGGATAGACAGAGCTATGGGGGAGAGTTTAAAGGAGTGGACAGGGGGATGGGAAGTCTGTACAGAATCCAGCAGAGAGGAAGAAGCAGCTAAAATAAGCAGATGGGTAGACAAGGGGAAATAATGTTCAGGATTGAAATATGTAGCGCACCTGGAGAAAAGGTTAAGAGAGAAAATCAGCAGACAGAATTTGTGTTGCAACAGAGTTAGGAGGCATAGAAAAGTCATTATTCAACAACACACATAAAAGGTCTGACAAAGAAAGTAAATTTTTAAAAGTAGTCATGTTCCAAGGGAAGGGTTGTCCTGAGCATCATGTGGTGGATGCAGGTACTAAAACGTATTTAGAGGCATTGAAATTGCTTTGCTATATAGGGGACAACATGATAGAAAGCTCAATGAAGACTCGAATTAGGCCTCTAAACTAGAGTTTACTGACAAGTAAAATGCCTTACCTGAAGTACATGAATGTATGATGGATTCTCTGTCTTTGAAGAGAATAGCAGGGAGGGAGAAAAAGGAAACAGAAGAAAAACAAAGCAACATCCCATCACAAAATCTGAAATGCAGACCACCCTGGAAGTAACAAGCCAGGGGATGCACAGAAAAAGATGACTGTGTATAACCAAATTATATAGGAGAAAGACCCAGTAAAATTGAAAAAGGTTGCATTTCAGCAATAGAAATAAAGAAATGTTTCACTTCCATTCATACTGACCCTGGGTCTAGATGGAAAAAGGTATTTGAATGCAGCTCCATTTACCAATGGTTTTGGATGCTGGTTTAAAAAGGACTTTCTCCCACCCTTAGCCTACCATCACTATTACTTAAATGAAAATTTAGATGAACATAGCCAGCTTTTATTTAGTAGTGGTTATGATGTGATGATAAGATTAACTTCCTAATATAATTTTGCAAAGGGCAGCAATTTTCTAATAAAGCAGCTACGAAACCGCCAGCAGTTTCAAATTAATAATCCACTACCTTACTACTACTACTACTATTATTTTATGAATATATATGCAGTATTTTGTTTCTAAATAAATGCTTTGCCCCAAGTATTTATAACTTGTAATTACAGATGATTGTCAATTATGGAAAGATCTATCAAGTCCAAAATTAATATCTAGCTTTATAACAGACCAGAGTAAACCCCAGAGCAGAGCACTGCCAAACATTTAAGAATAGTAAGGTATCTTCTATTGTTTGTAGCACATTGCTATGTACACAAGAACATTCTCCTCATAGTTATTATCTCCAAAATCCTTAGGGTGCCAGAACCACTCAGGTTTGCTTCTTAGTTCTCTCTATGTTTGTGAACAAGGTTCTAAGGATATTCCATATGGAAATATGCAAGTGGTGCTTTTAAGATCACCAAAGGAAGATGTTTCCCTGAAGCCTTTATATGTTTTCATAAAAAATCTGAGCATCTGCCTGGAGCCCATTTGAATCATATATGCAGTTCATTTCTACATCAAAATCTGACTGTGAATGTAAAGAAAAATGCCCCAAGGGTTACATGACACAATAGCAGGTTAAATACAGCACTTCACTGACATATATATTATCATTTTATTTATGAATACGGAATTAGATGTTTATCTAGGCTTGTACAAATAGCTAGTTATATTTGATGAAGCAATGAACTAATTAATACTTTCATAATAAGAGGTAATTTAAAAATTATGAAGTTTCAAAATATTTGACTTTCAAAGCATGCTGAAGAGAAATGGTGCTATTACCTTGTTAAGAATGTTAGGATAAAAAGAGAGGGTAATCAATATCCTTCTTTATCTAATTTCATGGTGAAACAAATATAATATGTAAATATTTACACAGATTCCAAAAGATTGACTGAATACACTGGTAAATCTTTGTATTCTATCAAGTCCCTCAAATTTTGTTATGAGGACGTACAAAGTTTTGTGTATTTCCAAACTACTGTAGATCTTATATTGCACGATATCATTTTGGGTATGTCCAGTCCTTCCAGTTCTATTGCAGAAGTAAAGCAAATGCAGGTTAACTGGGTGACCAGCCAATATTTATTGAATGTATTTAGCAGCATATAAATTACATAGAGTAGGTCTCAGTAAAACCAGGCATTAGTGGTAAAGCAGTTCAGCTACTAAGATTGGCTGTAGACATGCATGGCAGAATGCAAAGGGTACAACTCTTAGAAGAGTTACACTTTTTTAATATTCAAAAAAAATTACTTGATCTACATCCTGTGTTTGCCCAAGCATAACATTTTATATTTATAGAAGATATTATTGCATAAGCAATAATCTACAGAATATAAATAAGGCACTTTTTCTTTTTTTTAATGCTGATTCTTACGGAAAGTATTCACTAAATTGTTTCCAGCTTTCTATAGCCTATGACTTTTTTCAAATACTCCACTCACACGGAAATAACATTACAATATTGGTGCAAGTTTAAGTACTAGACCACTAAAAATTACAAACTTTAACCAAAACTCATGACTTCAGCAAAGCTTCTTCATTGAAGGGTCTTGGGTTTTTGTATTGGTTGGTTTGCTTGTATGTTTGCTTTGAGGGTTGGTTTTTTTCATTTCCAATATAGCAAAGTATTTAAAATTTGTTTATAATATTAAATGAAAAGTTAATCTAATATTTGTTCCACAGGTACCTCGGTAAGGCTGGGTTTGATGATAATGATTTTGTCACTTGTGTAAGTAAAAATATGCGTGAATGAAATGCCTTCTACTGTCAGTGTAGCAATTCTCTCTGCTATACTGCTTGCAAGGTGGACATTGTATTACTGTGCTCCCATTTAAACTATTTCAGAGGTTTTTCTCATTAGTTGTGCAACCTCCTTTCTGCTTTTCTACAACAATAACAGAAACTTGGCAGACTGGAAAAGTGTGTACTGTATACTATTTTTTCAGCCCTTCTAAAATTAAATTAAATCCACTCAACATAGCAAAAGAGCCCTCAGGCATAATTCTACATACTATGTATTTGCAGTATTAAATATTCAGTATTTTTTCTTTTAAAAGCATATTTTTTACAATTGTCATAAACTTCCATGCTAAACCATATTTGGAGTTGCATTTAACCTTGTTTTTTTCCAGGTTGTCAAAACTAAGCTTTTCATATTCATCAGTTTTTCTGATATATAAAAAAATCAGTTGATAGGGAAGGGAGTTTTTAAGTAGAGTCTTCTATGTGAGCTTACATCCAAGTGTTCTTTTTGCATAATGTAGAAGAGTGAATAAATGGGTAAATTAGTCCAAGCAATTGCATAGGTCCAAGATACTAATGAATATTCATCATTCTAAGCCATTAACTGTTTGTTTGGGTCAGTCTGATCTATACATTTCATATATTCTCTTGATTGACAGTCACTCCAGTATTCATATTGGAATCAAACATACACATTTAGAACTGTAAAAAACCTCAATTATAAAATTAAGTCAATACAGAGGCAACGTAATATCTATTGCTAAGTTTGAGTCATACTTGACCTTTATTTATGTGGCTAATTTCAGTATGCATATTACGCATCGATTTGAAAATCTGCCTTCTGATTTCCTCTAATTATCTCTCATATACCATATTAGTGGGATTTAAGGAGCAATAAGTAGTTTAATATTACAGCATAAAATACCTCTTTGTGGTAGTTCATAAATAGCTTCATTGACAAATTTAATTTTCCAACTTAAAAATGTGTGAACAGAAGCCATCTTCAAAAATGCTTTTTTTGTGCGTCTGCTTTTTTCACAGCATCACAGAATGGGTCAGGTTGGAAGGGACCACAGTGGGGTCACCTAGTCCAAGCTCCCTGTTCGAGCAGGGCCATCTCAGAGCACATGGCACAGGATTGTGTCCAGACGGTTCTGGTGAGGGACACTCTGCACCCTCTCAGGGCAACCTGTTCCAGTGCTTGGTCACCTGCACAGTGAAAAAGTCCTTCCTCATGTTCAGAAGGAACTTCCTGTTCATCAGTTTCTGGCTGTTGCCTCTTGTCCTACTGCTTGGCACCACCAAGAAGAGCCTGGCTCCATCCTCTTGGCACCCCCCTTTAGATATTGGCAGACATTGATGGAGTCCTGTCTCAGCCATCTCTTCTTGAGACTGAACAGGCCCAGCTCCCTCAGCCTTTCCTCCTAAGACAGGTGCTCCAGTCTCATAATCAACTTTGTCACCCTCCCCTAGACCCACTTCAGGAATTCATATCCCTCTTGTACTGAAGAGCCCAGAACTGGCTCTTTTTCCCCTTAGAATTTGTCAAGAAATACTGCCACTGGTCCACTGAATCAGAAATTAAATTTTCTCATTAACTAATTATTCATTAATTTGATTGTGGATTTAAAGCTTTAATGACACCAAATTCCGGCTGCCGGAGTGCAGCAGTGACCAGGGTACTGCAGGCCAGGAAAGCAAAGACCTTGTCAGGCAGGGCCTGTCCCACTGCCCATGGCAGCAGAGTAGGGCAGGCACAGAGGTGGTGGCTGAGTCCCACCATGAGTCAAGATCAAAGAAGCAAAGTCTCTGGTGTACCATCCTCAGATATCCTTGACCTGTGACCTTCTATCCATCTGTAGCAAGGAGTGGAAAATAATAAGTGTGATCCCACTGAAAAATTGATATGGAGATTTGAATCTTTCTTAGTATTGGCTTACTTTGAGATGATGATAATTTGTTTTCATAATGTAAAGTCATAGAGACATTAAGTCAGAGACATTTACACCTTTGTAAATATATAAAGCCAAGCTCTCATTCACAAGTTCCTAACCATTTTAATTTGCTGACCACAGAGGAAGTTGTAGAAAGGATAAGTTGGTTTTATTTGATTTCTCTTTGTTAAATTCTCCTTTTAGAGTAAAATATAAACATCTGAAATTGAAATCCTCTTTATAGGTATAGTTTTATTATAATAGCAAACATTGAACAATATTGATGCTGCATAAAATAAAGATCAACCTCTCTCCTAGGATCTTATGTCAGAATTTCAGTCTGTAATGTTGGCTCTTACGCTATCCAGTTCAATTCATCCATCTCACACCATGATCTTGACGTGCTCTGAAATTGCACCAAAGTATAGCTGGTCACAAATTTCACACTTACCACTTTAGACAAGTGAAAGGTCAGGGGCTTACAACAGTTGAGCAGCTTCTTATCAGTACCACAAAGCACAGACAGGCATGAAAGTGACTGCAGGTCAGATCAGCTGTAATTTACACTAACTGTGTAAGTCCACACAGATCCACTCCACTACCCTCAGACAGCAGAGTATGTATGTTTGAACACTGCTCACTTGTCTCACTTCTCATCTGCTCTGTGCAATGTTGGAATCAAATATACAAGCACACTTTCATTTAGTGCCATTCTTTTGTTTTCAGACTAAACAAGCATTAAGTAGCTCTTCCGATAAAAAGCCTTTCCATATTTGGAGGGACCAGTTTAACTCCTAAGACAGAACTGACATTTAAACCAGCCAGCTAACAGGAGGAAAATTAGGTGATGGAACTAGAAGTGGTCTAGTATCTTGTTGAAAATGCTGCTAGAGGGATAATATAAAATTACACCTTCAGTACATTCTAAAATCTGAAAAATATCTTTGGACTATGGCATTACATATCAATAATAATGAATCTTGGCCTTTTATGTCATTGGACACAGTTGAGGAATGTGTAAGAACAGTTACAGTGTACTGCATGCAGAACTGGAATAGTTGCTGAAAATAGGTATCAACAGAAAAAAACCTGAAGCCATCATCAAAAGCAAATCACAATCAGCTACTCCTCTGGCACTGATTCTTGGAACTCAAGGAGTACTGGATTGTTTTAAGCATGACTTTCCATCTTTCACATCAAAATGGTGGCATAAGTACATGTAGGAAAATATTTCCTAAGAGAAAAGTGCAAGGATTTGCCTCAGGTTGTTGCTCCACTCCATGTGAACTGGACTAAACTTCAAATTGTGAAATATATAATAAATTTGACATAAATTAAAAGTTTATTCTTTGCCTCCCAGTGTGTGCAGTAACTTAAACCCAAACACCAACAAACAAATTGGCAGCTGGTGTTTTAGTCTGTGAGGTGTTAGCCATCTGGTCCCAGAAAATAAAACATTTATTTGATTTGTCCTAAGTATCTAAGTTAAGAGATATCCAATATGCAAAGGCATTAAGATTTTGCTTTCAGAATGCTGGAACTCCTTTTTCTTGAAATTTCATCAAGAGTATGCATACTCATTACTATGTATTCATCTGCTAAGTCAGATGAGGAACTTCAGAATAAAAGTTGTCTTCAGAAATTCCCATATGGTTTTGAGTAACAGCTGCTATAGCACAAGCCAAGTGGCACACTCAGCTTTATATAGCACTACCTACGTGGTGCTTTCTGTTCCAGGCCTGCTTTCATTTGTTCCCTTCCCTGCAACAAGTACGCTGGTCCCATCAGTTAGAATATCCAAAGGAATTTCTTCTTTCATGAAACTGCATTGCTAATGGTTTCTGCAGTACTCCTACTGTCTAGTGATATTAGAAGTTTATTTGAAAAGCTTAATCACTAATTTTGGCTTCAGGAACAAAATAATTTGAAAATATTATCTATCCTTCATGTGACACTGAATTGGTTGAATAGCAATGTAGTATTAACAAGATAATCCAAAATCTACCAAGAGCATTTAACACTGTCCAGAACACACCATTTGCCTGGGAATGTTTCACTGTTAGATGATAGATTACCAAACTAAAACTACTTGCCCAAAATGAGACTTAAAGAGCAAAAAATTCTTCTTTGGTAAGATTTGGAAGTGCTATGTTTCTATTCTTCTTGCTCAGGATGTTGGATATGCACAGGAGCCATTAGTGGTATCCTTGTTTTCTAACACCGGAGGATTTCCCACAAAGCAAAGCAAGGGCTTCTTACAGTGCCTTTTCACTGAGGTTCTGTTGAAATTAAAGGCTTAGCTGCTTCAGTCCATGCAAGTCATACCCTCAGGCCCTGGAAAGTGTTCTGGGACACTGCTGTTCTCTAAGGCTCTTAGGCTTTATTTGCATGAAGCTGTCTAATCCTAGCCAGGAGTTTTTTTGCTGATATGGGTTATCAGTTAATAAAAGCTCACTTACTAGTGAGGAACAAAAGTTTATATACTTCAAAATAACAATGGGAAAAAAAATTCAAATTCCCAGTGCCAGTGTGTTTACAAATAAATTCCATGTAATTTACAACTAGAGATATCCAAAGTACTTCATTTAATGGTTATCCCAAAACATACTGCAGGGCAGAGTTAAGATTGTTGGTTTTATAAACTGGTTCTAATTTTTTTTCAGCCTCATGCTAAACTTGGAATCCTTTCAGATGAACTGCAGGTATGACTGGTCTTTATAGTGTGCAGGGGTTATAAGACACCACATAAGTCCTCAGCTCCTCAGTGTGTTTGCTGTGGGGACAGGATACAGAAAAAATCAAACTACTCTCAGTTCTGTTGCCTACACAGAAGTGTCACAAGTCTAAAGAATGATGATGGGTTGTAATTTACTACACAAAATTTCCTCTCTGCGTTAAGTAAACTATTAACATTTTCCACAAAATCCTTTTCAAATGGAAAACAGTCAAGTCTGCCAATACTAAATTAAAGTGCTTCAATTAGGAGACAGTCACTTATCACAACAATATGACAGAATATAACAAGGCACTGCAGAGAGGGTCTGGGGCAAGAAAACTGGTACTTAAGTAGAGGCTTTCAAAGGTAATAGAGAGATCAGTACATATTAAAGTTAGACAGCAGCCTATAACTGTAGGGGAAAACTTGAAAAGAAAAAGCTTCTCTTTTGCAGTAAAATTCCAAGTGCTGCCTCTGCTGTTTTCACAGCAATGATTTGACTACATGCTCAGCTCCCAGTACCATGCATTAACCATTTTTACATGGGCCAGCAAGGCCCGGAGGGCCCATAAGAGGAATAAAGCCAGGGGTCAGCAGGGCAGGGGTCTCATCAGCCAGGGGCCACCCTGAGCAGGGCAGGCCCAACCAAGAGTTGAAATCACCAGGCAAGTTCATGATGATGAAGCAGGTCTGAGGTCAAGCCAGGAAGTCAATCTGCAGGTTGGAGTCAGGTCCAGCAATTGCCAGGCAGACCCCAGGTTCAAGCTGGGAAGCCAGTCCATAGGGTCAACTGGACGCATTGACAGGCAGGGGCACAGTGGCAGCTGAGCTGAAAAACCAACACTCCTCCAGAGAAGCTTAGGAAATAAACAAAGGCTCAAGGCTTAGCTTAAGTAGATCTTCTGGACTTGTGGGTGTGTGTGGAGATTCCAACTGAGGCAGGCCAGGGCCATTTTGGCTATTAGTGCACTCAGGCACCTTGACTAAGGGCTATGTGTTACCTACACTTTTGCTACCTGCTGTGTTTATTACATCTGTCAAATATTGTTGACCCTTGTACTACGGTAGGAATATTTTAGCATGGATGATTAAAAGAAGTCAATTTCTTTCACACAGGAAGGCCTTTTCTCAAAAACAGTCCTAAAATCTGAATCTAAAATATTCTTTCTCTGCATTTATAAAGGACACCTAGCTCTGTTCCTCTGTTTAAATGCTTAATAAACCGGAAGGACAGGATGAGAAATAGACATGACCAGACAGAAGCAGTTGTATGTCTCGGATTCAGACACTAAAGGCAGGATTTAACTGTCTAAATGCAACTATTTTCCATTTGAGGTGCCCTAGAGTATCCAAAATATCCACACATATGATCTTTGCCAACAGGCTTTAAACCAGGTATGTCAGGGGATGGTGATGACAGCTTGCAGATAAGTAAGGGAAGAGCAGTCGGGGCAGTAAATACATGGGACAGGGTGACAGGAGCAAGAGAGCCCTCAGGAAGGATAAGACAGGTTAAAAGAAGGTTTGCCTCAAGTGTTTGTGCACAAATGCACACAGTCTGGGAAGCAAACAGGAGGAGGTGGATCTTTGTGTGCAGGTGCAGAACTGAGGCAGCCTAAGAATAACTGACATGTGGCAGGATCTCTGCGTTGTAAGGAATACACAAGTTCTTTAGGAACAACAGGCAGCAAGGACAAGGAAGAGGGGTGCTATCTATGAGAGGAAGCAGCCTGGATGTATTAAGCTCTTTTGTAGAACAGTAGAGGAAGGGTGACCGAGGACTTGTGAGTCATCATCAGAGGAGAGGCTGGTAAAAGCAGCATTGTAGTAGGAATCTGTTACAAATCATGTAGTCAATATTGGGAAATAGATGAACTTTTCTTTAAGCAACTCAAGGAAGTCACCAGATCACCAACCCTTGTTCATACTGATTGCCGCACTATCACTGAATGATTCTGGAAAGGACCTGTGGGTCCTGGTGGGCAGTAGTCTGAGTACACTGGGAGATTTTAACAGGAGTGTAGCCAGTAGATCGAAGCGTGATTATGCCCCTCTGCCACTTTTTGAGGCTGCCTTCAGTTTTGGCCTCTCCAGAACAAGGAAGATGCTGGTAAACTTCAGCAAGTCTAGCAGAGAGCTACCAAGATGGTCAGGAGGCACATGTCTTGTCAGCAGAACCTGAAGGGACTCTGCTTTTTTAGAGAGCAGGATTGTTTAGGGAAGGTGTGGGCCATTTAGTAGCAGCTTTCTAATACCAAAAGGTGTTTTTTAAGAAGCCAAACACAATTTCTTTACTAAGGAGCACAGTGGGTGAATGACAGCTATAAATTGAAATAGGAAAGGTTATAGCTTGTAGGAAATAAGGAAAGATTGTTCCACTGTAAGGATAATTGAACACTGAAAGAGGGGCCCAAAGAAATTATGAGATCTCCATACTTGGAGTTTTTGAAGACCCTAGCTGGACGAAGTCCAGAGCAACATCCTCTGCATACTGTGTTGATCCTTTTTTGAGCAGGGTGTTGGACTGAAGACCTCTTGAGGTTCCTTCTAGTTGGAAAGACATGCAGTTCTATTGTATATGGCATATATATATATATGTGTATGTATATGTATATGTATATGTATATGTATATGTATATGTATATGTATATGGTGCAAAAACCACAGGAGACACTAGCTCTTCTGGAATGGTGAATATCCAGTATAGGGAAAACCCAAGGGCATGTCATATGGCTTTAAGGATTGTGTTTAGGAAAAAGAAAGCCTGATTGACTTCGAAAAATGGCCAGATGACACACTTATCTTCCCACAAGAAGTGAAGTTTATGCAGAAGAGTATATGCCTACCTCTTCTTTTTCCATATCTTGTTATCTGTTTTATCATTTTAGAATTCATTTCAGGGGAGTTTATCATTATGGTCTTTTGACCAGATGGAAAAACTTTTTTGGCAATTCCTAACAAGTAAAATTCTCTTTTCAAAATGCCATTCAAATTAAGGACCATGTTTCAAGGTTGTATCGGCACATTCCTCATTAATTTCAAGTCTGTGCAATAATAGACACCACTGAGGCTAAAAATAGGGAGAGGAGTAAAATGGACTTTAAAATGTTCAGTCATATAAGTAATAATCCAGTGGAAAATATAGTCTGATTTATGATACACTGTGAGCAGCTCACACTCAAATGTTTATTCTTCTTTAATTTAAATGCTGTTGGGCATGTGGTCATATGTTGCTACATTAAAGATGTGTCTGATACAGTTTCCTTGCCACAGGTCTTGTCAGGGTTGAAATTTCATGTTCACATCCCAGTATATGCAAGTGAGATGGGTAATTACTTCCAAATGATTTTTGTTACTTATGAAAATATAAAGGAGAAAATGCAGAGCAGGGATATTCTAGCTTCAACAACTTAATGTAGTTCATAGCAGATTCAAGTTTCATTTTCGCTATCTATATATTATGCTCTAGAGTTGCCTATTAAATTCAAGCCAAGCAGAAGGAAAGGACGAATTTGCATATCCATTTCCATTCAGGTTATGGACTTTTAAATCCATGTTGCTTGTGTCTATAGACTAATGAGTGCACCATTATAGAGGAGGCTTAGTATGTCACTGCATTTGGAATGTCCAGATTTTTGCTCGGCATATAATATTTTGAGAGCCATTTTTTTCAAGCATAGTGTAATAGGCTTTAACTTTGCTAAGCTTTTCTGCCAGGCCTCCAGTGCCCTGCTGTTCTATTATATTGAACTTGTAAGCAGGATGCTCTGCCAGGCTCACCCAGATTACTGCTGCAATAAGGGCCCTGCTGAGTGACTAGTGTCATGATAAGTGCTAGGGAGGGAGTTCACCATCTTGGCATACTGTTCTCATCTTATTAAATTCAGCTTTGTGGAAGCAGGGAGTCTGCCTCTCGGCCTCACTGGCTCTGGCTCAGTCCAACTGCTACTGTCAGACAATATGAAAATAGGAACCACCACAGCTAATGGCAGGTGCTGCACCACCACAGCTGAGGAAAAAAAGAGAGCTTTTTCTTTTTTTCTTTTTCCTTTTTTTTTTTCTTTAAATAGGTACTTGACTGGGTTGATTTGGAAACATTTAGCTATTTAATATTATCATTATAGCCTTCATACCCACAGATACTTGCTGAGATACTCTTCTTTTTGAACTTTGTCTGCTTTATACAGACTCCTTTGTTCTTGCTTACTTGCAGTAAGGAAATATAATGTAGTAAAGCCTTTGGAACAGGTCTGATACCATTCAGATTTAGTAAAGGATGGTATTGTAAAGATCCAGTCCTGACATCCCTGTTCAGACAAAACTCCCTACTGGGTGTTGCCTGAGAATAATTTCCCAAATTCCAGTCTTGGATTACTACTGGAGGTGAAGTGAGTTAGCTGTTCAATCCCTGCTAAACTCAGTAACCCCTGCTTGCCTAATCCTCATATTGCTTTTAAAAATGTAATGTTTACTTTTGGATGGAGGATTCAGAATCTTGCCAGTGCCCTGAAATGACCAGCTGTGATCTGAGTGTAAGCTATGCTGCTGAATGCAGCGGGGAAAGTGCAACATTTAGACGGGAGAGAGAGAACAAGGGGATATGTATTTGCAAGCCATACTCATGGAGAGGAAGAAAATGAAAATCACTCATTTTGTTGTATGAATTGCAGTAAACCACACCTTAGTTCTGAGTGGTCAGAGAGTATTTGACCATCTATTTCTGAGCCTAAGGCTCTTTTGAGCTACAAATGAAAAAGGCTTTTCCACGGGCTTGTAGAAGGATAGATAAATTATTTCTGCACTTGGTGGTGTCTGAGCACATATAGAGTCTTCCTTCACATCAGCAAATACATTGTTTCTCACTGTTCAACAATAAATGTTCAAATAACCCCATCATTGTCACTTTAATGTTTTGTAAATTGAACATGAACAACACATGCAGTAACCTTTCTGACAGAAATATCGATGAGGTCCAGCTACAGAAGTCAGCTTATAGCAAAACCAAGTTGGGATCAATAGAAAATCCAGGTTTTCAATTGAGTTTATGGCAGGAGTTGCTAAGTCTGGCAGGTTGCATTTCAGCAGCACACTTGTTGGCCATGTCAGTCTTCGTAAGAGTGACAGGTTTGATTAGACTCTTTGAGAGAGGCTGATTCAAAAATTCAGACAAAATAATATCTTTCTGCCAATTTTCAATATTACATTCACAATCCATTCCAGACTCATCAAAGCTAAGGAATAAAGGACTTAGCATTTTAATCCCCCCCTGAGAAAATGAATAAGAAAATTATGTCTCTGAAAAGGGTGATTTTTTTCTTGAAAAACAGGAGTGGAGAACTATTAGTGAGACTTACTACCATGAATGTTGTGTGTCAGACCTTTCAAATCTCAGGCAATTAGCATGCAAGAGAATTCATATCAAAATTCAAGGTCAAATGAAAGGATAAAACAAATCTATCTAGTCACGTTCATATGTAAGACAAGTCTAATTTGTTTATACCTGTTCTTCATTTCTGTATCACATTCAAAGCTGTCATTTTTAAAGGTTTTCAAGTGTTTCTTCTAAATCACGATTTTTTTTTTCTTTTCTTTTTTTTTTTTTTTTATTCCTTGTTCTTTCTTGTTGTCCNTTTTTTTAGTTTTTTTAGTGTTTTTTCTAAATCCCCATTTTTTTTTTTTTTTTTTTTTTTTTTTTTTTTATTCCTTGTTCTTTCTTGTTGTCCTGATTCACTGTGATGTAACTGGGAGGAGCATGGGTGGAGTGGCATTTTTCTTGCTCTGGTCACTGTGTGATCCACACAATATAACTTGCAAGAAAAAAAAAAAGATTCATTTAGAAGATGTTTGAACCTTCACTTTTCTCTTTTTTCCATCTCTTTTACTCTAGCCTTAAAAAGTTCAGTTGAAATTCAGAACACTGCAGCTAATGAGTGAATTACAGTGGAATGGCTGCTGGAAGTCGTCCAGGAGGCAAGTAGAGAATTCTAACAATCTGAAGTTTTGCATTATAAGAAATTGGTTTTATTTTGTTTTACTTGGAGAAAAAACCAAAGACCTCAGGCTTAGATCTTTGCCACTAAATATAGACTTGGAATCAATAAATGTGGGATGATCATGGCATGATTCAGGAAATATTTTATGAGGAATGCATGGAATCTACTCCAACTTAGAGATGACATTGATCTCTAGCCTTTGTGCCTGAGAACATGGAACAAAGAAAGTGTTCATTGCTGCTAATCAAACAGATTTATTTTTGGTTTTCGTGCTATAATTTAAGTGATTCAGTGGGGAGTTGCTCCTCTGTCAGATCCTGAGGGATTAAATGGCCTTGGGATATGACCTCTCTTTGTGAGGCGGAACATCAATTCAGGATTCAGTTTTTCAGATTTTTCTTCATTTTAAACTGAACAGCAAAATTGTAACAGGATAGCAGAGCTGGAACCACTCTTCTCTGCAGTAAATCTGGATCTTGAAACTTGTTTCCATCTTCACTGATTTTGCAGCTGAAGAGTTTAGTGCTTTTAACTACAGCAATCAAGTGGGCAGGACATTTCTGTGTTAAGGTGGGCCTATAGAAAAGTGTTCACACTGGTCTTCCATTCATCACATAAAAGTAACGTAGAGTGCTTTATCCAAGACAAGTGCACCTTATCATCACACTTCAGGCATCCCTTGTCCTGGTTAGCTGACAAACTTTTTGCAAAAGGCTTTTGTGAAGTACATCAGATAGATATACAACAGCTGCGTAAGCCCAGGCTTGCCTGTAGTATATTGGGAAAAGTTGCAAACATAAAAATCTGAAACAATGAGCCAATCATGTAATTGTTTCAACGAAGTCGACTTATTTGTGTCTGGGGTTTTTTTTATTTATTTATTTATTTATAACTGCATGCGAACAGCATTTTTTGATTTGTCAGTCTGGAGATAAATATACCCTTGCAATGTTTGTAGCAGAGACACTGAATTGTTATGCTAGCGCACAAGAGTAAAAGAGAAAAACAAATTAATCTATTTTCACTGTCCAAGTTGAATGAAATGTGAAAAATAAACAAACAGCACAGATGGTGAAACAGTTTAAATTTTTAATACTCTCCCAGTGTTAATCATTTCCAATATTTATAACAGCATGATAGCAACATATATTAAAATATGTTATTTTATTTAAATAAAAGCATATTAAGCAGATGAGCAATTCACTATTTTCAGCAAAGTCAAATTTAAAAAAATATTTTTGGAACTTAATCAGTTTAAATTTTGCTGCATGAATATTAAACAGTATGTTCAAATGCTGAATCTTTGGCAGGATCTTACTGCCATGTACTATGGATAAAATATCTGAAAACTTATAGTTCCATATGCTCATTTATTTTTCTTTATTAATTTTCTAAGTAAGCGTAGACAATTCTCAGTAAGTCTTTTCATTGTTTTTCAGTATCCTCGCAAATGGAACACAAATTTTGGAGAGAATCCCAAATGGCAGGTGCTGACACTAAGTAGAGACAGGAACAGCCTTCTTGTTAACATATTATCTACTCCTCACCTACCACTGCTCTGTTACAAAACTCATTGACAATGAAAGCTAAATGAAGTAACTGAAAACTAATTCAGTACTGTTACAAATATTTCAGATAGCTTTCTGCAGCTTAGAAGCAAACAAGCAAAGAAATCTTCTCTATGCTTAACCCTGTTGGATAATATCCAAGCTACTATATTTTCTTTCCAGAGCAAATTTAAAGCATTCTTTGCAAAAGGTGGTGTCCTGGAGTGCTGAACTGAGGAAACAGAAAGACAGATGGAGGAAATCAAATGAATCAGGTACTGCTGCTTGCACAAGGAATTGAATGAGATGGACAAGTAGTTGATATGACCTTACTAGAACTATTTTGCTGTGTAACAGATCCATTAATAAATTTTGTAATGTTAGGGTATTCTATATGTTAAAATTGATCTTAATAATCTCATCCCAACATAATCTCTAACTTATTTCTTTCAGAAGGTTAGAAGGAATATATTAGTTTATGCAGTGTTGCAAGTAGTTTAGGTAATGATATTTATTTATACATAAACATTTTCACTGTTCTTCCCTTCCTCCTGTCAAATCCCAGAGTGTGCCCATTGTTCTCACAGCCTGAAGAGCCAAAGAGCTTTTTTGCATATCAGAGACAGCTATATGGACAGTGACTCTGAAGGGTATCTTTTTATTTAGAGATCTCCATGAAGGTTCATTCTGTTAAAGTTACTGATTGTGCTGTCAGTTCGTAGAACTTTCTTTTTTATTTTCTCCTTTAACTTGAGGATTAAATGTCAATATTAGTTTGAGGGAGTTAGCACCTTAGTTTTCCATACTCTTTTTGGAAACTGTAACTGTAACTGGTAAATACCTTGTGAGTTTTGCCGGGTAAATATGAAACTGCGTATTAGCTTGCTTCTAGGCAACTGAAATAAGGAGGAGAGGATGCCTGTACCCCCTTAGTGGGTAGGCACATACTGGACTGCCAGGATTTTCCAAAATGGTTAGTGGCTGAAGGTGTTTTGGCTGGTGTGTGCCACAGCTGATAGACCTTATAATGAGCCTGATTCTTGGAAAACAGCCTTTGAAACTAGGCCTTTAACAACAAGGCTCTGACACTCTCAGATTTCTGGCAATATGCTGCCTTGTTTTCCTCCTTGATTTTTGTAGCCCTCACTGTGGACCATCTCTGGTGACTCTCACAAAGGCCGTCTGTATTAAATGTTACTTTAAGTGGTACTCGTGATAGACTCACATCCTTTACAGAGCAGCCACAAGAGGGGGATGTGGAACACTCACAGGATGTTAGGGTTTAGTCCTCTCACAGCTGTCAGTGTTATCGATACTTTCTCTAACTTTTACCATCCGTCCACTTTTAGCACCAGGCTTATTTTTCTGGAGATTGCGGCTTGCAACAGCTTATTTTTAGTTAGGAGAAACCTTTAGAGAGGGTTCAGACGGAAATATTCTGTCGCCTAAATTTGACCCCCTTTTGCTCTTTAATAGAACAGTTACAGCTGTTTAACACTTTCAGTGAGCTATGCAGCTACCTCAGCACAGAAAAAAGGGTTAATGGAAGAACATGGGGTTTTTTCCAATAAACAATTCTAATTGATACGTAGATTGTAATCACAGGAAACTCTTTTTTACAGTAACTGTGCTGTAATGGGCTATTTTAGGGGCAGAGTGGTACATACTGTAGAAAATTTGTACATGAGGGCAAAAGGAATAGACAATTGCTTTTGGGGACCGTGTAGATTAGTACATCATTGCATACTAACAAAGTGCTAATTGCTTCTTTTGACCACGGGCCCAGTTTAGAGAGCTTTAGCACAAATGTGTCCTGTGCACTAAATTACAAAACTAGCACTGCATTATTTCTCTCTACAGCTTGCAAATTCTTGTAGGGCAGAATGCATTAGCCTTAATTAGATGCAAAGAAAAAGGATGGCATAGAGATACTCACTTCTAATTTAGAAAGAACAGCCCTGGTGCTAATTACCCAGGTTGCAAATCATGCATTTGTTTTGTGGCAGTAATAGTAAAAGCAAACAGTATACATACATTTATATAATTTTAGGATTGTTTTAATATTGTATATAATTACACAAGCAATTAGTTTCTACTCAGTATGTTAGCAAAAAACAAATAGGTGTGAACTACTTTTAACAGGTGTTGGTACTGATTTTATAGAACTTTTAAAATAGCAGCTCTTTAGAATATCTGCAGATTATTTAATGAACATTTAACAATAACTGGGAAGGAAGAACAAAACCATGTAGAATAATCACTCTTCTTTATCTTCGTTGGAATCACGCTCAGAATGGTAGATGTTTTAGTTAGAAAAATAGTATCTCATCTCTCTGCACCTTTTCTAGAAGTACAGAATTATTTGCTCACAGAGTCTTTCCACCCCTCAAACAGGATAGAAAGAAGTATTGCAACGAGACACATGCAGAGTCAATAGGAGACCTCACTTGCACAGAAAGGCATAAATCTACAGGTGTCACTCCCATTCTGCTGCACATCATTTAAGCCTTTTATGTACCAGCTCTTGATTTTGTTTTTTGGCTAGCAAGGAAATTTGAAGATTGGGCTTCTTTCACATATCTCTTTTGGTCTCTCTTTTCTTTTCATGCAAGAGTTCTTGTAGGTCTGACACTCTCTTTACATAATCAACCTGGCACTAAGTTAATTTAGTAGCTACTGTAATTTAATTCTAGCTCTGCAGATTCTTCATTTTGGATCTTAAGAATCTAGTACTAGAGACTGAACCTGAGATTTCAGGCATGCACTGTAGTATTTGAGGGTAGGGCATGGATCAAAATATTTTACTAAGGGAAAGGTATTTGGTAAGGGAAAAGATGCTGTAGGGAATAATCCAGTGTTGTGAAAAGAGCAGGCTAAAGTATTCCATACGTTTTCCTTTCACACGTTGTTGAAACAGTATGAATACTGAATAACACGAATTCCACTCTCTAGTCTATCTTTTATAATAAACAAGAAAAAGACAACGTATAAAAAGTAACTGAAAAGGACAGGTATGTGTCACCATAAGGGTACTCTGTGTCACAAAGCAAGTATGCCTTAGTTCCAGCCAAAACAACCACCCACTCAGGGTACTGAAGGGTAGGCATGCTGTTATGACCCAGATTCAAATGCTGAGAGTAGGAGTGAGAAAATGAAAGTGTTAATAATATTTCAAGCACAGAGCTAATGGGAGGGGAATTTCTGGGATTCTCCCTTCATTCCTATTCTCTCTCAAAAGAAAACTACAGAGTTCCCTCTGGAAAGGAAAAAAAAGTAATCTTTTTGGCTTATCACCAAATGTTGAATATTTAGACTAAATGATATGTGGCAGAACTCTGCACCTGTTCTGGCTGGAAATATATGTGTGAGTACTGAAGAGGAATAGATGAATTGAGAGATATAAAATGTCTGAGGACTTGAAACTTTGACTAGTGCTGAAACATTTTTTGAAATGGAAAAAGATTTGTAATTTAACATACTGACATACTTCTTTGTTTTGCTGCAGCTGACATGAGTTTGAAAGACAATAAATCTGTTGCAGCCATCAACACCAAACCAGCAGTCTACCCCACCAAATAGCTTGCACAATGGCATTTTGGAAAGGATGGAACATATGCTTACCATATTGATGCAAAATCTCCTTTTTCTTACTCCTTATTGTGCCTAATTCAGTTCATTCTTACTAGAATAAGCATTTTTATGTTGCTGAACTGTATTTTATGTTTTACATAAAACTCAAACTCAGATAGGCTTGGTATCATATTAACACTGAATGTGATAGAAGAGTTAATATTAGCAAATTCAATTGTTTTACAGTTGTTGTTTTTTTAGCTTTTAGTTAAGTTTAATAATTGAGAAATTAAAGCTTTATCAGACTCTAACAGCTTCTATGGTGAACAGCACTCATAGATGCAAATTATTCGATCCATTGAAGGTAGGTGTCTTGCAGGTAGATTCTCTGTGACAGACATAAGGATTGCAGTGTCAAGCTCTCTGAAAACATCTATTCTTCAGGAAGTCCTCTATTCAATCCATTTCACATAATAAGACAGTAAAGATAATCTTGTGATAGTTCTCCCTTTAATTTGTTCAAACTTAAGTGGGTTATAGGGCTACCACTACTTTTTTTCTGTTCATGTTTTCTTCCTTTGACGTAGGCAGCTTTTCGGTTGGAAAGAATGAGAATCATAACGTCATGGAATTATTTAGGTTGGAAAAGATAATGAAATACAACTGCCAACCCAGCACTGCCAAGTCCACCACTAAACCATGTCCCCAAGTGCCACATCTACACATCTTTTAAATACCCCCGAGGATGGCAACTCCACCGTTTCCTAAGCAGCCTGTTCCAATGCTTGGTAACCCTTTCAGTGAAGAAATTTTTCCTAATATCCAATCTAAACTTCCTCTGTCACAACTTGAGGACATTTCCTCTTGTCCTATCGCTTGTTACCTGGGAGAAGCGACTGACCCCACCTCTCTACAACCTGCTTTCAGGCAGCTGTAGAGAAAGATAAGGCCCTGAGCCTCCTTTACTTCAGGCTAAACGCTCCCAGCTCCCTCAGGTGTTCCTCATAGGACTTGTGCTCCAGACCCTTCACCACCTCTGTTGCCTTTCTCTGGACCCACTCCAGCATCTCAGTGTCTTTCTTGTAGTGAGGGGCCCAAAACTGAACACAGAATTTAAGGTGTGGCCTCACCAGTGCTGAGCACAGGGGGACATTCACTGCCCTGGTCCTGCTGGCCACACTGTTGCTGATACAGGCCAGGATGCCATGGGCCTTCTTGGCCACCTGGCCACACGCTGGCTCATGTTCAGCTGCTGTCAACCAGCACCCCCAGGTCCTTTTCCACCAGGCACCTTTCCAGCCGCTCTTCCCCAAGCCTGCAGTGTTCAGTGGGGTTGTTGTGACCCAAGTGCAGGACCTGGCCCTTCACCTTGTTGAACCTCATATAATTGGCTTCAGCCCATCATTCCAGCCTGTCCAAATCCCTCTGTAGAGCCTCCCTACCCTTCAGCAGATCAACACTCCTGCCCAACTTAGTGTCATCTGCAAATTGGCTGAGGGTGCACTCGATCCCCTCATTCAGATCATTGATAAAGAAATTAAACTGGCCTGGCCCCAACACTGATCCCTGGAGAACATCACTTGTGACCAGCTGCCAACTGGATGCAGCTCCATTCACCACCTTTCTCTGGACCTGGCCATCCAGACAGTTTTTTTTACCCAGCAAAGAGTACACCCATCCAAACCACAAGCAGCCTGTTTCTCCAGGAGAATGCTGTGGTAAACAGTGTCAAAGGCATTACTAAAGTCCAGCTAGACAAAATCCTGGACAACAGCTTTTCTCTCAGCCATTAGATGGGTCACCATGTCACAGAAAGAGATCAGATTGGTCAAGCAGGACCTGCCTTTCATAAATACATCCTGACTGGGCCTGATCTCTTGGTTGTCCTGTACGTGCTGTATGATGGCTGTGTGATGACCCAATGACATTCCCCATCACTGAAGTCAGGCTGACAGGCCTGTAGTTCTCCATATCCCTCATCCAGACCTTCTTGTAGATAGGCATTGCATTTGCTAACTTCCGGTCAACCAGGACCTCCCTGGTTAGCCAGGACTGCTGGGAAAAGAAAGTGGCTTAATGAGCATTTCCACGAGCTCCCTCAGTATCCTTGGGTGGATCCAATCTGGCCCCATAACTTGTGTATGTCTGAGTAGTGTAGAAGGTCACTAACCATTTCCCTTTGGATTGTGGGTACCAAGAGAATAGCTGGTCTTGCTATTAAAAACGGAGACAAAGAAGACATTAGGTACTTCAATTTTTTCCTCATCTTTTGTCACTATATTTCCCCCCACATCCAGTAAAGAATGGTGATTCTCCTTAGCCCTCCTTTTCTTGCTGACATATTTTTGAAAACATTTTTTGTGTCTTTTATGGCAGTAGCCAGATCAAGTTCTAGTTAGGCTTTGGCCCTTCTGATTTTCTCCCTGCATAACCTCACAACATACTTGTAGTCCTCCTGAGTTGTCTGCCCCTTCTTCCAAAGGTCATAAGCTCTCATTTTTTCTCCTAATTACCAGCTCTTTGTTCAGCCAGGCCAGTCTTCTCCCCTGCTGGCTCATCTTTTGGCACAGGGGAACAACCTCCTCCTGCACCTTTAGGATTCCCTTCATGAAGAATATCCAGCCTTCCTGGACTCCCTTGTCCTTCAGGACTGCCTCCTAAGGGGCTCTGTAAATCAGGCTCCTAAATAGGCCAAAATCTGCTCTCTGGAAGTCCAAGTTAGCAGTTTTGCTAGCCCTCTTCCTAACTTCTCAGAGAATTGAAAATCACCATTTTGTGATCTCTATGTTCAAGCCAGCCTCCAATCATCATGTCACCTACAGGTCCTTCGCTGTTCAGAAAACAAGAAATGTCAGTATGTGGTTTCTTGCTTACAATATTTAGAATGACTTCAATAAATATGACTTTTGTGCAAAATACAGATGATTTATTTACATTATCAGTTGTGCTTGCAGAGATACTCCCCTAAGATAGAGCATAAATTAATTAGAAGTGGGGCTCAGGGGTAACTCATGAGCCTGCCTTCCTCTGAAGCTTTTGAGTGTTTGCAGGAGAGGGTGATGGAAGGTTGAGGAGGAGGAGGAGCAGATTATCTCCTTTTGTGATGCCTCTTGTGAAGGCTTTTTTCTCCCACTGACTGAGCGCAGATACTGAAAGTCTGTTCTATCTCCCAAAAGTCTGATGTCAACATCAGATGTCATCCACAGCAACAGCAGCAGCAGCCGCTGTGACAGTAAAAGGCAAATAGTAGAAGACGAAGCCAAAATGTTGAAGTCCCTGCTTCCCTCCTCAGGGCTGACAAGGCACGCAGAGACCTATATTCTGAACTTGGGACACAGCTGTTAAAAGCACTTTAGTTTTCCAACCTGTGTGTCTGGAAAACTTTGTGATTGCAAGTGATTTGGACAAGTCTGGCTTTTGAAGCAAAGCAAAAACTGAATTCTATAAGTTTGAAAGTGTAACAACTGAGTAAGAATGGCAGAATTTCACACCTCTTATTTCAGATTTTCAAAAGAGGCAAAATAATGTTCCTGGTATTTTAACTCAGCTTTGTATAAAATAAAATAAAATAAAAGGCAATATAAAACTACATAGATGGAATTAAATGGTCCCTATAACACACCCCAGAAACCATAAGAAATTGCAGCTGCATAGAAATTTTTATTTGAAGGGGGAGTTTGAAAGTGATTCAATTCATGTAAAGGCTATTTGGTAGTCTTATCACACTTCCTGGTACAATGGAACTGTTAGTAATATACAGCAGTATTGGAAAACACTTTGAAATGACCCTTATCCAAGGACTGGAGTGAGTTGCCTTACAGTAGGTTGTCATGCTGTTTCTTTTTCTTCTTTTTTTTTCAGCTGCCATCTGTGCTCCAGAATTTAGGTTTTCGTTAAAGCAAAAATCAGCTGTAAGGGTTTCAGTCTCATTCACATTAAAACTGCTTGGAATAACTGAGAACTTGATCATATAGTTACAAAGAAAAAGTCTGAAATTCCATCACCACCTTTTCCAGTTCCATGTGTGGCCCTCGTCAGTTTAAAATCTGTCAGTGCTAGAACTGTATGGAGTCTTCAGGAGGCAAAACCAGAAACCAGATACCAACCATTGTAATGAAGCTCTTTTACTCTTCTACAGCTTGCAGTTGTATCTCTGAGAAATCAGAAACGCTCCATTAATCTTATTGCAATATCAGCCCAGAGATCTAGTGCCACTAACTTAACTGTCAATTTCATTAACCATTTCGTTGTTTATTGAAGTGTATGGCATTAGGGGTATAGAGAATGGCACAGGTTGCTTTGTGCAGTAAACATGAGTAACTGGAGAGATAAATTACCATCAGTCTGAATTGTTAATTAAGGCAAAATCTAAAATTACCTGTGATAACTCTAAAAATGTGTTTATTTTAAATCATTTGGGTTTGTGGGTGGGTTTTTAGGAACAGTACTGCATTTTTCCTATCCTTGTTTTTGTATCATTTTGAATTGTGAAGAACTCAGGTACAAAAAAAAAAAAAAAAACTAANGTACTGCATTTTTCCTATCCTTGTTTTTGTATCATTTTGAATTGTGAAGAACTCAGGTACAAAAAAAAAAAAAAAACTAAAACCCTTATTAGTAATTAATATTACTATTTACACTGATACCATTATCCAAAATGTTGGGGAAACTTGTTAGTGGGTCAGATATTGGTTTTGTACTTCCCATCAAAGAGGCCAGCTAGTTGTGCTGGTATCAGCATATCTCCAACTTGTCATTGGTGCTCAGAAAGTGATGCCATCGTGAATTGTTACAAGAACAACTGTAGATGAAAAAACAATCAGTGAAGAAAATTGCCTTCTCTCCTTGCTTTTGATATTTTTGGTGGGGATGAACCCATTTTAATCTAAGTTGTTTGCATTTTGTTTGTTGATATTGGTTTCCCATACAAAAACATGGTCTTCTTACCGTTCCGAAAAGCTTTTTAAAATGGTATTGGCAAAACCAGGCTCAGTATAACTCCATTAAAATGAGAGCCTTTTTAATATTCCAAAAGTTTGCATTCTGAAATAGTTTATCTCTTTCTGGATAGCACTCAATTGGATCTCTCAAATATTTTCTTTCTGAATTTCTGAGATTTGGGGAGGCAGAAGGGAAGGGCTCTATTCAGAGTACTAACCAGAAATGACCTGATTTAAGCTGTAAAAACAGACATTTATGAAGCCCAACTAATGTTTGCACAGCCCTTGGAAGGTACACGGTGCAATATAATTGCTGAGTGCAACATAATTGTTAATTATTTGGCTTCAGACAACATAAAAATAGCAGTGGGCTCACACTCTTCATCTGCAGGCGACACCAGAAATCACAAGATGAAAAAAATACTGTATTGTACAGACCAGTTAACAGGAAAAGAAAAAGGTGTGGGGGAGAAATCCTGGGATTCTGAAACATGACTCTGCTAAAGCAGTGTTTTATGGGAGATTCGTGTGATACTTTAAGGTAAAATGCTCATCAGTAAACTTCACATTGCCTTGCAAATGGGCAATAGCAGTTCTGCTGGCATTAGTTAAAGTGAAAGAATGCAAGGCAGGTCGATGGGTAGCAAACTGTTCAGAAGATTGATTTTCCTTTATTAATGCAACACAGAATGATGCAACAGTGGTAAAAGGAAAAAGAGAGCTTTGAGAGCAGAAGAATCAGTGCCTTGACTAAGAGGTGGTGCAGTTCATGCATTTTCCAAGTAAATTCCTTAGAAACTGGCATAACTGGTGAATAAGATCTTACTGAATTGGTCTCTTTAGAGTTGTCAGTGGAATAGGGTGAGAAATTGTGGTGCCAGCCGCATGCTGCAGGTGCAGTTCTTCATGAAGCTGAGTAACTTTTTGCCAAATGAAGACTAGAGAGATGACAGAGGCTTAAAGTTCCTGAATCTCCTTGCTAACCTGTGTCAGAGATATTCTGGGGTGAAATGCTGATTCGGTTAAGTCGGTGCCAAAGCTCCAGCTGACTTCAATGGAAGCTGGGTTTCATCCATTTTTCTTGCCCTTATAAAGGAGACACCATGAGTGCATTTAGGCATCTTTGTGAGAATCACGCTTCATTGCAGCTGGGCAACATTTGATCAACATGGAACTGTGCTTTTTACGTGGCATCAACGCCCATCTTGTGTCAGCTCCATGTGTTGTCTCTCAGTTTCCTTGCTGTGCAGCTGTAACAGAGCTCACCTGCTCTGAGAAGCTCAGTGCTTGCTCTCCCAGGGCTCTCCTTTGTGAACTCTGATCCACAGAAATGGAAGGGGTTTGCAGACCATACTCACCACTGTGCCACAGGAAAGCGTTGCAGGTTCTGTTCGCTGTCGATGTGGAGAGACCCAGAGTTTTGTGACTGTTCTTGCTCTGGTCTCCAAAGGGTTTTTTAGTTTCAGCCCATGGGTATCTGCAGGACAGAAAGAGATGATATGAAATTATATTCAGAAAAGATTTGGTTCCTCATCTACACACACCAGTGCAAAATGAAATGGCAAAGAAGAGTGATTTTCATATAGCTGTTATAATTGAGAGAGGGTATCGTTTCACACTATAAAATCCCTATGGAATTGTCAGGCCTTATATTAATTTGGTTTATATCACACAGAACACTGTGCACCAGTACAAAATTAACTACTTGGTATTTTGAAAGGAATGGTACATATTACTTATTTGTGGGTTTCATGTTGGAGACATTGGTTTTTTTATACTGGAGGTAGTTTCGTATGCAAAACTTCACCCACAACAAATGACTCAGACCTAATACAGCAACCCCAGTGAGAAAGCTGCTTGGTAAATGATGACCTGGCAGGAACATATTGATTCAAAGCAGTTTGAACACATCTCATGTGACTCATGATATCATTCACTGTCTCTCTACTGGGTCTAGCATATGTGCAATATAAAAATGTTATTTTGCAAAGCCTTTATATATCTGAGAGATATTTAGCAGCACACTTACAGATCTGATGGAAATCTCTTCATCTAAGTTACTTTTGTTGTCTTGTGTCTTGTCCCCCTTCAAAGATTAACACAAATCCAACACAATGCATGTGTTCAGTTGCTAATAGGTAATTTTATGTTACATATGGTCATTCTTATACCTTTTGTGGAAGCTCCATGGGGATCTTTGTCTTAGCCACAGTAATTCTAGCTACTCTAGACTGGTTTGTGTCATAGCCTTGCATATTACTGCATTTATCAAAGGAACCAAAGGGGAAAGTAGCTAGAACACTAAATTGCTGATGGGTTTAGTGAATTGTGATATTCAGGGGAGTTTTTGATTTTCTTCTCTTTTTTCCTAATGTACAGTGGGACTTAGAATATTTAACTGTTACTGTAGGGATGTTTGTGGTTCAAAAAACCTCCCTCAAATTTAACTGTCTTTTATTTGCAAAATGCTTAAATGTAGGTGGATTCACAGATTAATCAGATGAAATAGCTGTAGAGCTTTAGATAGTGCTGAAGTCAAATGTGGCCTGTATGCCACCTACTAGCCAGGATAGATCAGCAGATATGAAACAAAAATGACTGATTGACCCATCCCATGTTACAGGAATTAGAATTTAAGTGATGACTTAGCAAGGAAACAAACAAAAATAAACGAAGCTTTAATGGTCTTGATACAGAAAGGCTATGGAGAATTATTTGAGAGAAAGAAAATTAAGAGCTGCAAGAACAGACATTATTTGAAATTCCTTTGAGAAATATAAAAAGCAGACATAATCAAATTCGTATCACAGCTTTGGAACATACATATCAATTCCAGAAGATATTCTGCATTTTCAGAAACGAGAGTTTCTAATGTAGTGATTAGAAAATTCTGTGAGTTCACTCTAGGTTTAAGTGGAAGAATTAATTCTCCAAGTGGATAAATATATCAGCCAGACCAATACAGCAATGACAATGGCTATTTTAAATGCTAGTAGAAAAAACTGCCTGTTTGTATGAAAGGTAAAATGTGTTAAAATAATTTAAGATAGTAGAACAGTTAAAAAGTCTTACTTAAACAATAAAGTGTAAGTACTTTTCTATATAATCAAGTATATAGCTATAAAAGTAGACTCCAATGGGTATGTCAGTTCAGTTATTGCTTAAAACATGAAGTTTAAGTAAATTGTTTTGGAAGAAACGGAACTCCTACTTCTATGTTGACTCTTTTTGGTTCATTTCTACTGAATTCCCTTGGGATGTGATTGATATAATCTCAGTCACAGGGAACCAATACCAGCAATGGCACAATTCTAAGACAACTGAGTTATAAGACAAGAAAAAAAGAAATGCCAGCTGGCCAAATACAGAAATTATAATTCTGTTAGTTTTTCAGTCTTTATGTCTCTGTTACAAATGAAAGTAGTATAAAGAAAGTCTGTTGTTTCTAGCTCCGGACTATACTAAAATATTGCTCCCATATGAAAATGTTGAAATGCCTCTCTGCTATATTGGTGGTATTTTCATTTAATTTTGTTCAGATTTCACATGCAGATTCGTAATTCTGTGTTCCAGCTTTCACAAGTCATGCCCATCACAAAGTATGCCCATCTAGCAGTTAGTTGTCCAGGCCATGTTGCCTTACCTGATTTACAAGAATGTTGCAGAAAATAGAGGCAGAATATAAGTGACATTTAATTATAGCACGAGTACTGCTTCTATCCTTGTCTGGTACTTGTCATAGATGGAAATTAGGTTTGCCTGACCTGATTTAATCTTAACAAATGCATCATAGCTGTTGCTTTTCTCTTTATTAGATCCTGGACTTGTCTGTGATTATTAATTGTGCTGAGTTAGGCTGGCCAGCTGTTAGGTATGATCAAGTGGTAATGTTACGAAAATAAACTTGAGCTGTCCTGTTTTCCTCCTTGCATGTCATTTCCTTGTTCTTTTTTTCTTGCATGGCATTGGTGTCTACACAGCCACGCGCTAAGTAAAATTAAGGGTTTGTTCCAGCAGAATTAACACAACTTTTAGGCGAGGAGTAAAGAGGGAGTGGGAAGAGTTTACAGACAAATCGGTTCCTTAACCTGGCTTACCACACAGCTAAAAATAGTAAAAATAACAGTGTTAATGCTAGGGAGGTGGACAGGTGTGTGGAGCAAAGTATGCCTGCCCTGTCCACTCATTGCTTACATGTATGTTGGGTTAAAATTATTATCAGCTCTTCTTTCTGCCTGTGCAAGCCAGCATGCTGGTTACTTGTTTCCAGTCTTTTAGCACCCCTTGTATCCTCAAAGTTGTAAAAAATAATAGCTAATGTGTTTAAATTACTTTATCCAGTTCCCTATGAACTCTAGGCCACAGTAAATTTCACCAGGTATATGTAATTTAGTAACCTCTAATTTATCAAAGTAACCTCTGACTTGTTCTCTTCCTTTCCTAGCCTGAGTTCTTGCTTTACATCACTGCGTTATCCGTCTGGTCATTGCTAACCTCTTGAGGCTGCAGCTTCATGTTTGTTGGCTAAATAGTATTCCTGTCCCAGTTGATCTGGTGTTCGTCATAGTACATCACCCTCCAAGTTGTCCTGGTGCAAGTGGTTGTGAGTCAGTTTTGTGGATTAAATCAGGGAGTTGATCCAAGTCGAAAAAGTCATGTTTTATTAATTGTTTTATTTTAACCCAAATCCCTGAGGGGAGAGCATGCCAATGAAAACAAGCCAGGGGTTGGGAATACCTTAAGCCACTGACCACTTTCTATTGTGAAAACAAGCCCCTGCAAAGACTTCAGCAAAATAGCTTTAGATTTACATGATTACAGCTGAGATTAAAATCTGGCCTTGATATATCCAATCATCTGTTTCCATCACAAGAAAAGAGACTCAGCAGGAATATTTGCAGTTTTGAGGACAGGATTCTGGTTTCATTCCTGTAGTTATATATCACAAATAACTCTATTGCTGGTGTTGGAGTTATTTTATTGTTTATTATTATCTGGGAACCTACTCTGCAGAAAATTACAGAATGAAAGTGCTTTAGGATGGTCCTGGATTTTAGTTTCTCCAGATTTACACCAACATAACTTCAGTGGACAGCTCTGGATCATACAAATCTACCTCAGAATACAGCCTTTTTTTAAAGTAGTATGAAATGTATATAATTTTGTCTCAACAGCTTTGGAGGAGTGTACTTCACTGCTATCTTCATAGTCCTAATTAAATGTGACATTTTTTTCACTCCTTGAGTTTTGCCCATCTCTGAAGTGACCTGTACAGATAGTGTATTAAATCTGTGAAGGAAAAAACACACAGATGCCTATACTTTTAAGTTCTGCAAATCCATTTAAAAACATAAAAAATAGAATTGAAAATACATACAGTGAGATTAATTTCAACCAAATTTATCAACTCTTGGGGGTATCATCTTGCTAATCATTGTTTGTTAGCAGTTACAGAAAAAGTTCTGCTCTCAAAAACATGAATAAGGATTTTGACTAAGTTGCTAAATGTTCTGCTGTTCTTTTTCATCTGTTCTTACTATTTATGTCTGGTGCACAGTGTCACCCACTGATTAATGTCACCACCAGAATGATGAAGTACACACTTCAGTTTCTTGATAAGAATTAAAAGAAATGGGAACCAGTGTTTATAACACATGATGGAGGAAAATGTTACTTCTCTGTTGACTTAATAGCTAAAAGAATAGAGCAAAAGATCAGAGAGGAAATTCCCTATTCATTTTTATACATCTGAGGGCTCATGTTTACATTAAATTTGGAATGGCTTGGAAAAGTTTTGTCTTCTTGTCTGATTTGCATACCTCTTCAAACTTGCACATAGCATAGGATATACTTATTCAGTATACATTTGTTTTCATTTGTTTTAATTTCTTCTTTTTTGTCACATCATTCCTCCTCGCCTCATACCACAGTCCTGAATTTGCCTCCATTTTCATCTTGTATCTTCCTTCTGCTGTGGAGTAGATTTGCACATGAAATAATGCATAAATCATAAATCAGAGAAAGAACATCAGTTTTTTGCCAGTCTCTGCTCTGGAACCCAAATATTTGGGATATTTACAGATGTTCCTCTCTTTACGTCTTCTCCTCCTGCATCATTAACAATTCTTAACCACCTTCTGGACATGACCACACAGGAGCCATCTGTCTTCCGTGAAGGCTTAGCTTCAGTCTCTCTGCTTCTGTGACTTCAGCATCCTTCTCAAGGCTGAGAATTTACAGACCTATTTCTCCTACTCAGTTTCCTAAAAGGCATCAGCAGCAGAGCTGGCTTCTTCCTTCCTTATAGACCAAGGCAGATTCTACACTGAATCTCTGCATGTCATTCAAGGATTGATACTGCGCAGATCTCATTCTGAAGGAGGAAACTTCACATGGATGCACATATAACATGACACAGTGCTGAAAGAAGATACCACTGGTTAGTCTGTTAATCCACAGACAGTTTGTTTGGTTATTTTTTTCTCAAAAACATCCTAGTACATTGTAAAGCACTGCTGTTTTCGGGGTCTTTTTTTTTTCAGAATTCGTTGCGAGTCATGATTGTAATTTTTGCAGGTCATTACTGCAATCCAAAGAATGTAAAAAGTACAAGTATTATATTTGATATTCATCAGAATGTGTGATGTGTACATATTTTGCCCATGTGCTATAGTTCTTTTTTTAATAGCTCCAGGGAATTTCCCAGTAGATGTGCGTGGGCTAACAGGAAGACTTTGGTGTTTAGGTTATAAGTGTCTAAGTGGTCATATACATAAGCGTTTTCCTCAGCAGGCTGAGGAAAATGACTGTCCCTCACTATTTGGTACCTGTGAAATCACTTGCGGAAGTCAGTTTCCATTTTGAGGCACTGGGTACAAGAAAAATACTTTGTTATAGAATGCATCTTACTAGTGTGTGGGGGAGATCTTGCCCCATATGTATACAAAAACCTGAAGGGAAGGTGCAGAGAGAACAGGGCCAGACTCTTTCCAGTGGCACCCAGTGACAGCACAGGAGGAAATGGACACCCACAGAAACACAGGAAGGTCCCTTTGAACATAAAGAATCACCCTGACAGGGTGCCTGAGCACTGACATAGGCTTCTCGAGAGGTTGTGGTATCTCCATTCTTAAAGATATTCAAAAGTCACCTGGACACAGCCCTAGGCAAGTAACTCTTGGTGGCTCTGCTTGAGTACTGGGCAAGGTGACCTTCAGAGGTCACTTCCTAACTCAGCCATGTTGTGATTCTGTGACACGCAGGAGCAAATACCTTGAAGAGTCGGAAGGATGATTAGAGAAGCCACAGTTGTAGAAGGCTATTGAAAAGAACATAGTGAGAATGAAGGAACACTGGAAATGGGGCCCAGACCAATCATGGAATCTCCATCCTTGGTAATATTCAGAACATGACTCATCAAAGCCCTGAGCAACCTGTTCTAACTTACAAGTCAGGTCTCAGTGTTGATCTTTTAGGCAACCTTTAGGTTGGCCCTTCAGAAACTTAAATTGTTCTGATTTATTCTGATTGATTTTGTGTAAAATTTAAGCAAGACTTCCTGCTTTTTGTGGGAAGGTCTTAATAAATGCAGACATATTTATAGCAGGACACAACATAAAACACAAATTGCTGGTGAAGATCAGTAATATGAATATATTTTGGCATCTCTATTATTATTATTACTTTGCATGGCATTTGTGGAGCAAGAACAGCTCTTGAATGTGCTACACTGGCATATGTGAGATGACCAATATCCATTTATAAGTTGTTTCACAGAGGAGTCCCCTGAAGATGTGACTACAGGAAGCTGGGGTATAGGATATGCTGTACAACACTTTTTTTTGGCTAAGTGTTAATACCACAGACTTCAAGGACATGACATGAACACAACTTTCTGGAGAAAACTTGGACACTTCTGTGAAAAAAGATTATGATAGATCCACCCCCTCCTGCCATTTCAGCTGCTCCTTTTCTACTCTGACTTATATCTACACTTTAATAATACATGTGGAGGCAGCAAGTTCGCCTGTAAAGGAATTAGATTTGGTGGACAGAAATGTCTTTGCACTGCTTCTACTTATAAGCCTTGGCACAAAACTCAAGGCAGGATTGATTGAATCAATACTTTCTCATAAGCCTGTGTTAACTCTGGTAGCTAACTATCTACAAGCCAAGGAGGGGACAAGTAGGTGCTGAAAAGGCAGCTGGTGAAAGTTTGCTCAGGATAAGATCTGGAGACAAGTGGTCATGTCGAATATGCAACAACCAGTAAGCTCAGGGCACCTTGAGTCTGCTGAATTGATACAATGCTGCTTGAACATGCTGGCATCAACAGTGGGTTGTATAATTTGGACCACTTCTTGGGAGACAGTGGCTGCTGGATGAAAAGAATACAGGATTATATGCCCACCTCACGAAACAGAGGGACTCTCTGAAGGACTTTCTGAATAACTACCTGGAAGCCATTGATGCTTCAGCATGATCCTTCACTTCCAAGAATACAATGGAGGTGTTGTCCCTACTATTGCTCTGGCTGGTATCTATGAGTGAATGCATGAGTGAGTAAGTGAATGTGTAACGTAAATAGATATCTGCTATCAATAGTAGCAACTTAATGGTCAAAGAAATATCCATTGTGGTATGCACCTCCCCCACTCAAACCCCTATCAGGGAAAAAGGAATTTACAACACTTCTTCTACAACAGATTAGAAATATAATGAGACAGAGAAGGGATCTATGTTGCTGGTTTCCTTGCTTTTTATTTACAGTTAAAAATATATGGTGCTCTGGTTTCAGCTGGCATAAAGTTAATTTTTTTCCTGGTAGCTGGTACGTTGTTGTATTTTGGATTTAGTAGGAGAATAATGTTGATACCACACTGATGTTTTAGTTGTTGCTAAGTAGTGTTTACCCTAATTCAAGGGCTTTTCAGTTTTCCATGCTCTGCCAGCAAGGATCTGCACAACAAGCTGGGAAGGAGCATAGCCAGGACAGCTGACCTGCACTGGACAAAGGGATATTCCATAATACAGAACACCATACCCAGTATATAAACTGTGGGGAGATGGCCAGGAGGTGCCAGTCTCTGCTCGGGGACAAGCTGGGCATTGATCAGTGGATGGTGAGCAATTTTAGTGTGCAGAACTTGTTTTTCTTCTATAGTATTCTTCTTTTTTCCCCTTTTCTTCGTTATTATTGTTGTTGTAGTTGCTGTTATATTTTACTTTATGTCATTATTAAACTGTTCTTAACCTGTAGGTTTTTCCACTGAGGTGGGGCATGTGAGTGAGCAGCTGCATAGTACTTAGTTGCCAGCTGGGGTTAAAATCGCAACAGTGGAAACAGATCAATCAGCAAAGTTTTGAAATAAAATCATTCAACAAATAGCTTCAATGTCAATACAGACTATATACGGTACTAATAATTTTTATTCCAGTAATTATCCATAGAAGCATCCAGAGTAAATCAGATCTAAGGCATATCATCCTACCTGGAGCAGTAGCTAGTACTAGATACGTCAAAGAAACTGCAGGAAATCTGGCAATATATTGCCAGGGAGTTGGTTGACTGTGTAGAAGACTGTGCTTCCAAAAGCTGTAATTGCTGGTTGTTGAAATTATCTGTTGTGTAATATTTAACATTATAATTATAATTATATATAATTTTGCTTTGTGTGAAAGATTTTCCTATTGCTGCTCTGAAATTGCCACTAAATTTCCATTTCAGTGGATGCTCCCTTGTTCTTGTACTGAGAACCTGTTATTTGTTACTGTGAATCTTTTTGTGTGCTCCCACTTAATTGCCTTCTGTCTAAGGCAAACATAGGAGAGTCTGTCAGTGTGTTTCTACTATTTTTTTATCTCAGCTAATTCTTCTGTCACCTTTTTGATAGGGTTAATTAAAATTGTGCAGTGTTCCGGATGACAAGAGATTTTTTAGTTAACTAAATTGCAATACATAGACATACATAATTTTATTTCTGTTCTATTGCCACTGTATTTTATGCATAGCCCACTAACTGCTGGATTTTTCCATTACTGTTTCCTCATAAATAATGGTCTTTTTTGATCTAGTACAGTGCTTGTTGAGTCTTTTTTTGAGGTACAGTCAGTTCAGAACCCAGTAAAGTGAGCAGTTCCAATGATTTCCTTTAAAGTGTTCCAAAGAGACTTGCTAGCATTTGGTTTCATCTGCAATCATGTTTTCTATTCACTCAACTTGCTTAAGACATTCAAAGTTTTTCACAGTTTCTCTGGTCTCGATCTACTTGAATAGTTTTGGAATGTCAGCAAACCACTTTCCAGATAGTTGATAAACGACAGATGCCCTGGGATGGAACCTTGTGGCACACCACAGATAACCTAATGCCATAGCAAACATTTTTCTTTCTTTCTTTTTATTTCTTATTGCTTCACCATTTTTGATCTGTGCAACTACTTTGTCTCCTCTGCCTTCTTCTATTTACCCATTTAGCTTCTGTAGTTGCTCTTTACTAAGTTTGGACAAAGGGCCAGAGAACTGCATAATGTCAGCCCTCTTGTTTACCTGCTATACTACTGCCTCATTTAAAGAAATTTTACAAATTAGCTCCTTTGCAGAGCTCACAATGTATAGATCTCATTTTATTCTAAGTATTTTAAAGGCACCAATGCAAATAATTTACCAGTTATTGAAAGCAAACTATCGGTCTGGAAGTCACTGGATCACTGCCCACTCTTTCATCTAACAGCTTGTGCAACACTGACTGTCCCTCAGCCCGCAAGTATGGCAGTCAATCCTGCTCTCCCACTCAGGACAGTAAAAAACTGTGTGCATAAATGTCCTGTCTTTCAGTACTGAGTGTTTGCATAAGCACATGGAACTATCACATTTAATGCAATGAACACAACTGATCACTGAGACATTGGGTTATGCTAGTGTGATTGCATGTGTTAGCACTCACCTTTCACTCTCTTGATTTGAATCTCACAGTTTACTCCCTTTCTTCCCATGTTATCTTCATAACAACTTTATGCTTTTCTGAACTACCTGTACAAATGATAACATGTCGTCAGTTATGACAGGCAGGAATTTTCACACACTGATTTGCAGCTGGGTCTAATATATTCAGTCACTTTCTTTCCCCAAATTCATAATCCCAAACAAGTCTATCTGTGATCTGCTTCCTACTCTCTGCTCTTTCTGAGGGCCCTGTTGCCAGCTTGTCTCTTACAGCTTGTCAATGTTTGCTTCTTTAGTGCAGATAACGTAACGTCCAGTCTCTCCTGACTATGGGGACTAATCTGTCTGTAAGGGAGCCTTATGTACTGTATACCAACCAGGCTCTATTGACTTCATTGCTTTTAGATTAGTCTATAGCACCAGATGGCCTTCTGTCTTTTTGGCACTCTCACAAAATGGCCAGTCTTACTCTGCTGCTCCTGGGATGGTGACTATTTGCACTATGGGGGATGACGGCTGCATTCAGAAGTCTTCCCTTCTCTTCTAGATTATTTTGGATTTAGAGCAGAGACTCTAGGATGCTCAGGTAGCATATCCTGATCCAGTCTGCCCTATTAGGTAAGACAAATATGCTTCTTATTACAGTGAAAGAATCTGACTTGACTTTTCCACTACATCTGGAAACAAGCGCGTAGAGTTTCTTTTCTCTCTAGACAAATACCTGGATATACTAGAGCTCAGAATGAGCAAAGATGTTGGGAATGTGCAGTTAGCAAAACAAGGAGTAAAACTAGGAAGAATTTGTTGCAGACATCTGGGGATCATTCAGCTTTGTGTGATTTGATCTGATGATTAATTATGAGCTGAGACAAATCTGCTGTCGAAAAGTGACTGTAGAATAAGTAGATTCATCCTGCTGGAGATCCTGTTGGAGAGGCCACTCCTATGACAGCTTCCACAGAACTCTAATTGCAACCTCTGTCTAGGAACATAGAAGCACAGCTCATGACATTGTCCCCCATGGCTGTCCAGCTGCAGCAGCAGCTCTTTGCTTTGCAGCTGTTAGCAGTTACAGCAGCAGGTTACAGCAACTTTGGGCATCTCTATTCCACAGAAGAAAGTGAACTTAGCTCTGAAGAGGACACTGCAATTGTATGTGACAATTATGGGCCGTAATGGTGACGTGTTCTACCTATGGTTCTCTAATCACAGCTGCATGTCCTTTTGCAAATGTTGAACATTCCTCCCTACCTACCAAACTAGAGAGATGAACTCTAGCAAACAAGATAAATGGGCTAAAAAGGTGGAGATACAATTTATGACAAGGAATTTGTAAAAATGTAGAAATCAGAGTGTAAACTTCAGTTTTCCCAGGAGGCAAGATCCTGAACTCTTGCACCTTGCCTCTTCAATGACCCTTACCTCAGCAGTCCTCCTTTTTCCAAAATGACCTCACACTCGTTGTCCGGTCACCTTCTGTAGAACCAAAGTGAGAAAATAAGATGGCATTAGCTCTATTAACACATTTGGTTTAAGCGAAATAGAGAGATGAGTAGTCAAGGCCTTGTCATCTTCTGTGCTGAGCTGATGCAACAGGCTCTGCTGGGGCGCTGAGGTCTGGAGAAGTACTTGGCTAGGAACAGTTAAAACTTTGTTGTCCCTGTTTTCAAGCACTGTAGCTAATATGGATCATTTTGTGGCTTCCACAGTATATGACAAGACAAATTATTTGCAGTGACCTCCTCCTGAACAAGTGGTCAACACACATTTCATTACAGAGCCAACAACAAGCATATCAGAAGTGAAGACCTGGTACTTCATTAATTCACTTTGCTTCATGTGTTTTTCCAGGCTGTTCTTTTTCGATGTTTAGTCAAATAAATCTCTTCGCTGATTTTATGGAGAGATAACTAACAAGGGACTCTTAGCCTGAGTACTCAGTGTATTAGCAGATGGCTCATCTTTGGTCTAAGGTTACGGTATTAGTGGATGACTGTCCTTGTGAGCTTCCCCTCTCCATTTCTGAATGATCTTGAGGACTTTATACCAGAAGATCAAAATTGTGGATTACTAAACCTAACTTGTGGATTTCCTTCTTTAAGCTTTTGAGGGAAAAGACACTAAAAGAAAATCATAGTTTTAGAAACATTTTCATATCACACAGGAGGCAGTAGCTGATTTCTCAGTTGAGTTGTCTGAGATAATTCGAATGCTTTTAGAAGGAAAACAGTCCAGAGGACTGTCTAGCTGAATTCATCCATCATCATGCATGGGAATTTCAAAGTGCCCATGGGGTATACGACACCCAAGCAGGGGGAAGTAACTGTTTGAATCACTCTTAAGGCTTTCTTAAAAACTGCAGTCTACAAGCAGTCAATGTCATCAGAACATTTTTTCCTTGAGGGAAAGAACTTAGCAGAGAGACTGGTGTTCTAATGTTCTGAAAAGTTCACTGAGTTATTTTCCCTCTGTAGGGGCAAAGGTGCTGAAATAACTTTAATTTTACATCCATGCTTTCAAGTTCATTTGAACATAAATATTGCTGTTTGCCTATTCTCTCTCCCTTCCTTCCTTTCTTTCTTTCTTTCTTTCTTTCTTTCTTTCTTTCTTTCTTTCTTTCTTTCTTTCTTTCTTTCTTTCTTTCTTTCTTTCTTTCTTTCTTTCTTTCTTTCTTTCTTTTTCTTTCTTTCTTTCTTTCTTTCTTTCTTTCTTTCTTTCTTTCTTTCTTTCTTTCTTTCTTTCTTTCTTTCTTTCTTTCCTTCCTTCCTTCCTTCCTTCCTTCCTTCCTTCCTTCCTTCCTTCCTTCCTTCCTTCCTTCCTTCCTTCTTTCTTTCTTTCTTTCTTTCTTTCTTTCTTTCTTTCTTTCTTTCTTTCTTTCTTTCTTTCTTTCTTTCTTTCTTTCTTTCTTTCTTTCTCAGTGCATGGTATATGTAACTTTTGTACAACCTGGAAATCCTTTTTCTAATGTGCAAAACCAACTGTTTGCAGCTCATTATAACATGGCCTCAGTTTAGGTAGTGTTCCTGAAGAGCACACAAAAATAATTTGGAGCACTTTTCTGGCCACTCGATCTTCAAAAATGGCCAAAAACCTCTCAAGCTATGAAGGGAGAACAGCTCATCCACCAATCAAACTCCAGGCTACAAAGTAGTCCTAATTCTCTTGATTATATGTTTGAATGTGCTCTAACCTAGTCTCTTTCTTCAACTGTGTGTAGAAATAAAAGCTACAGCAATCTCAAAACAAACAAACAAAGAAACGTATCAAAAATACCGAACTTTTGCAAAGATTATTAGCACAATTCAGCATATGCTTAACCCAAGCGTGGAAGGCAACTTCCCCCCTTGTAAGCAAGAGAGGATGTTAGTGTTTACGAGACATTTTGGTAGGGAGAGATAAGGGTTCGTACTGAGAGGCAGAAATATTATGTGAAACTGATGTCCTGCACTATTACTGTGAAAGTTTACTCCCAGCAAGCTACATGAGAAATTCAGCAAAAACTCCTAAAGGTTTACACTAAAAACCTGTGGAATAAATAAAGAAATTATTCTTCTGCCAGTCAGGTTTTTCCCAGTAAAGGTTCCTCTTGACTGACCAAGACTAAAAGGGAACATGTTACCACGGCCTCGAAATCCCTGTTGCTTAGCTTAAGTACAGCACTGAGTTGAGAGGACAATGTCTGTGTGTTGTAGGATTATGGAAACTGTGTGCAGTGGAAGGCTGGATGTTAGCTGGGTGAGTGAGTAGACTGAGCAATAAAGCATTGGTGTATGACAGTAAAACACAACACTGAAGGGGTATCATATCACATGGGCTTCTCTAGACCGGAAAGGCAATGTAGGTTAGGTAAAGTCAAACAGACAATGTTCTTTGCTTGTTGTAGCCTCAGAGGGAAGTTGCTGGTTGAAGAGATTTTTCTGAATTACTCACAAGCTGAGTTATTGATTAATGCTAGATATTCACCTCTTCAGATAAAGCCCAGGTTTTTTGCCTAGTAGTAAGGAGAAATTAAATAAACAGCCATTTTTCTCAAATCTATCTAAATAGATATTTTTAAAAAATATATTAATAGTGTTCCTATGCCAAAATTTTTCTTGTTTTTTTGAGCATTACGGCCAGCCAAGGATCACCATCAATAAGACGACTATCCCTATTTAGATCAACTGGCAAACATAAAACCCATCTGTGTGTTGTTTAACAGGTGCCATTTTAGATCCATGGGGACCAAAGCAAGCTTTGTACAGATGGACAGTTATTCATTGGACCTGTGCTAGCAGTATAATATTTATTCAGCCACTGCCTGCCTACAAGCTCAATATTTGAAAGAGCCAGTGCAAAATGTATCTGGTGGAATATTTTCCTGAGAGGGAAATAGGAGGAGGAAGCAAAGGAAATTCCATTAAAAATTGTTGGCTTATGCTCACCAACAATCTCATTTCGATCAAGAAATGCAAGTTCTGGCAAGTGTTCTGGGAATCACTTGCAGCAACCCAAAGGCTTTAATTATTAGTAGAAATACTATTAAACAGTATACTTTTCGTGGAAAGGAAGGGAGTTCCTACTGCTGACAGCAGTTGTATGAGTTGGAATGGAAACTGGCAACTCCCATCCACTACGCCAGGTAATGAAGGACCTTTTCTCCACTTACGTAATCACTTCCTTTTGTTTTTTTTAATTTTATGGATGACCTCGAGAATGCAGAGAAGGGTACATGAATAATGAAAAAATATATGAAAGAAAATTTCAAAATATATTTTGCTAAGTCTAGTGAAAAACAATCGGTTGGGCTGACATGTACTGAAGAGGAATACCTTTTGCTGTGGGAAACACTGCAGAGATTCTGTGAGTTACTGTGAGTATTTTTTGCATGTACTGAAGTGATCCTCTTGACTGCAGCCTCACAGAAATGATTAAGGGACTAATGTAGTTTTTAATAACAGCCTTCTACTTGTTTTGTAGTCTATGCAGGAGCATGGGCATACATTTTATGCTGCTTAAGGTTAGTAAAGGCTTACTGCCATGTAAACGACAGTAAGTCTCCAGCATGGCAAAGCAAGCAGTGAGTTCTTGGAGTAAGCCAGCTGAAGCTGTTATTAGCACTACCTGCAGTAGGGTGAATAGTGATTCAAGCAGTAAGAAACAGTCATTGTGGTTTGGATGTTAAATATAGCACTCTTCATGTTTAAGAATGGATAGACTCACAAAACCTAACATCATTTGTTGCAAGACTTGCAGACTTGCCAACTTTCAAGTACTGCGTTGAGCTTCCTGACCATGGCCACTGCCTTTTGTCCCACCATGACTTCTAACTCAGGTGAAAAAAAAGGAGTGCAATATAAAAGCATTACATATTTGATGTTAAAAACTGCCTTGTGAGACCTTGGTAACAGGGGACATAACAAGGTATTTATGTTATGTATTATTGCTTTCAAGAGAGTCAGGTTATATTGCTTCAATAATTGCTTCAGGTTGATTAAATTTTAAGATGTGATAAAAACCCCCATGATGACAGCAATTAAACTTTAACAAAAATCCAATTACACTGGACAAAATTACCATTTCTGTTACTACTATTAAAGTATACCAAAGGAAAAAAAAAATGTTTTAAGGACTGAGATAAAACAAAAGGAGCAACTTTTGCCAATTTTGCATTTTTTCCCTAGAATCGAGTCGGAAGAAACCTTTAAAGATCATCTAATCCAACTCCCTGTCATGGGCAACGGACATCTTTCACTAGATCAAATTCTTTAAAGCCCAGTTCAGCCTGACCTTGAATACTGGCGAGCATGGAGCATCCATAGCTTCTGTTGTCAACCTGCTCCAATGTCTTACCACCCTCATTGTAAAATATTTCTTCCTTATGGCCAATCTAAATCTACCTTCTTTAAACTACTGCCCCTTGACCTATCACTACATGCCTTGATAAAAATTCTCTCTTCATCTTTCTTACAAGCCCCCTTTATATATTGAAAGACCACAGTAAGTTCTCTCCAGAGCCACCTCTTCTCCAGGTGGAACAAACTGAACTCTCTCAGACTTTCCTCACAGTCCTCTGGCCATTTCCATGGCCGTGCTCTGGGACTCTCTCCAACAGGTCGATGCCATTCCTGTACTGGGGACCCCAGAGCTGGATGCAGGTGAGGTCTCAAAAGAGCAGAGCAGAGAGGGAGGATCACCTCCCTAGACTTGTTGGCCACCTTCGGATGCAGCTCAGGATGTGACTGGCTTTCTGGGCTGTAGGTGCACATTATCATCTCGTGTCCAGTTTTTCTCAGGATTTTTTATTATGCAAATATAGCATCCTGGGGATTTGGAAAAAAAATATTCTGCATCTACATCAGGTTGTATACAGTTTATAGAGTTTACTCTATAAACTGTATACAGTCTACAGCCTACTGAGATTGCAGTTTATACAGTTTACTAACAAGTAAAGAAAGTAAAAAAAAAAACCCTGAAAACAACCCCAAACCCTCACTTTCTGGTTGTTTCCAAAAAAAAAAAAAAAAGAGGATAACATCAAACCACAGTAGAAAAAAAATGGCACAATATTCATTCCCAGAAGGCAGCATTCAGGATTAAGTCATGAAAGTGCCCAAGAAAACAGTTCTCATTATTCGTCATCCAGTCCAGTCACTGGTGTGCATGGAGAGGGTAGGCTTTTAGCATGGATGAGCAAATATTGCCTATGTTTTATTCCACAGTTTTAAAGAAGATCCTGATCAGAATTACAGCTATTTATATAGGAAGGACTGTAAAGAAAAGAATGCAAATCAGGTTTTCTTATAAGCCAGTGAGTCAGAGCATGAAGTGGAGAATCAGGGGCAACCAGAGGCATTCGTGTTACGTTTTAGAAAAATAATTTCTGAAAGTGTCCGTAAAGGCCTCGCCTGTTGCTATCACATTTCTGAAATGACCCTACTGCGCTTTTCTAAATATATACATTCATTGATCAGAGACAGAAAGTTGAACAGCACTAAAACAACATTGTAACTACAATAGTTCAGTTTCGATGATGTTAGTCATTGCTTTTACTTACGGGCTTCACTATGGAATTCTGATCTGCCAAGGATCATGCCTACCATGCAGATAAAAGATAAAAGATGGATAGACATGAAAATATATTTTCGGGTAGTTCTATCTTCCTTAGTACAAGGAAGATTGTTGCTTCAGATCAACATCAGCATCATAACTTGGCTCTGCTCTCACTCTGCTTTTACCAGCTGCCTCTCCAACTCAGAGTTTTTCTCTTGTGTCCTAGTGAACATCATCCACACAGTCCTATTTCTTTGTTGTTTGACAGTCAGACATATCCCTCCGTGCATATGCTGGGGGAGTCCTTTCTCCTGCTCTCCCTCCTGGAAGATGTGAGAGAGCCCTGTTATGCTGAATGCTCCTCTTCTTTTTTCCAGGGCCTACTCGGCTTCCTTTTCCTTTTCCATACGAGGTTTTCTCAATATGTTCCATTGTATTTTATATCTAAGTTCACTTCTTATTTTGTATTATGAATTCATTTATTTTCTTTGTGTTTGCTAACTGCAGCTAGTCTGTGCATGGCTCGTTACGTTACTTCTGAACAGCCAGAGCCAAACCCCAGCCAGAAGCCCCTGTTAAAGAAGTGGTGTTTTTCTTGCTTGTTCTCTTGCTCAAGGAAAGTAATTGAGTTTGTATAATTCATGTTTTAAATTCATCCAATGAGAAAAGGAGATTCTTCAACCTGTTTTTTTTTATCCCCCAAGTGTGAAAATTAGATTTATCAGTTATTAACTTGTTTATTTTTTTAAGGTATCTAGCTTTGTGTCACTGTTGATTTCACTATTTGCAAACTGGCTTTGTCATTTTATTGATAGCACTTGAGTGAAGAACTCTCTGATAATATATGCAAACTCACAGCTCTCAACAAGCTTTACAGCTCCGTTAATGAGGGGATTAACAAGAGCACTGCAATGTATTTAACCTGCGGCACTAGCTCTGTTTCAATAAGACTTCAACAGCCTATTAAATGGAGTGGGGGCTCAATTAACCCAGACAAAGGCCACTCTACAGAACATGGCAGGGAGGACCACAGTTAGCATCTGCCTAAGCAGCTTGTTCCGAGCTGGAAATAAAGAGGGTGACATGTTCTCGCCCCGAGCTATGATATAACTGAAATGGTGATTCTAGTTCATCTGCGCTGACTGAATAGGTGCCGGCATTGAAACCCACCACTATCTCGCCATATGACAGTTTGTAAAATCTGAGTGCACTCAACGGTCACCCAGAGCCTCCTGCCTGCGAGCACCGAGGTATTGTTCCCAGGGAGCTTTCCCCGGCACGAGGATGCAGTGCCGGCATGGTGTTACGTTTGGACAGTCAGGGGACATCACGTCAGTAGATCTTTCAGGGAATGTTGTAACAATCTCCTGCCAGAGAGGGATTCGGCATGGAGGTGTTACTGGTCTTTGTGTAATCTGATTATTTCATTGGAGGTTAACATAAGAACTGGAAAATGACACATAAGCAGAGTGGGAGAGAAACAAAATTTTTCAGAAATGCAAATTGTACAACTGCAGCACACCTACATTTCTCAGTTCTTGGTTAAATTTCAAGCGTTTGTTTTAAAAGATGTTACTCGTACTTATCGTTAAACTTGTGTTGAAAATGCTCTGCTGGATAAAGTTCTAATTCTTCCCTTGGTTTTGGGATGAGAAGAATGGATTGTTGCTCTTCCTAGGGAAGAACTATCTGCAGAAGTTAGTTATTCTTTTATTTGGTAATCTAGGTTTAGGTTTCTCAAAACATATTGTTACAGACCATAGGTCTTTATCAAGAAATGATCACTGATGGAAGAACGGCATTAAGGTGGTCATATGTGCCCTGGTGTAAGAATCTAGAGACCATGTTGCAATTATTTTCAAGATAATTGGAAATAATAGAAACCAGGGTTTTTTTCTATTGGAAAAAGTAGAAAACAAAAAAATGTTTAGCTAACAACCAATCAAAAAATGCAAGAATAATAATGTCTACTGCAAAATTTGTTAGATAGAAAAAAAAGATAGGGGACATGAATTCATGCCTGGATTAATTGTAAATCCTTTCAGAAAACACAACTCTGCTCAAAAGAATGTGACAGTTTTCCTTCACTTCCTCTTTTCCTTGAAGAATGCTGTGTGTTCATTACAAAAAAATGTGCTTATGAATGTATACCAAGCAACAAACTCGGTATATTGCACATGCCATAATCTGGTGACAAGGGCCAATAAATAAGTTTGCATTGTTAGCAGAATAGATGGAGGAACTAGGTCTACCGAAATAATGTGGAAGAACTGTATGGGCTCTGTCGAGTGCATAAGTGAGTGGTAAGTCCACGGCTTACCTGAAAATAAATGTATATAAGCCGTTCCCAGGTTAAAGAATCCAAACTGCATCTGTTTTTTATAGATATCAAGCATGTGGATTCGTCTGCCTTGTTTTCAGTGATAAGCATGCATAATGCTTTTTTCAGGACCATTTATTCTAGAGCTCTGTACATTTGGTTTTATGTGACATTCAAGGCCAAAAAACCATAAGAATCCTCCCCTTTTACGCAAGTCACTTCCAGGTTTATGTGAAGTCTTAGACCTCAAGTCTTCCAAGGCAGAAAACATCTGCATTTCTAATGCAGAAAACAAACAAAAGACAATTTTTTTGTATCCCCTCCAGAGATAATTAAGAGATACAAAAGAGCAGAGACCAAATTACCTTTGCTTTGAGGTCAACTTTAAGTATTTCTGATTATCATAGTAGGGACACGTGCTGCTAATTTTTTGCTTTTATGTAGAGGCTAATTTTCTTTCCTTGGATCTGTATGTTTTTATGGTTTGAGGATAAAATAGGCGAATTACCATAGCAATGTATTGATTTCCAGCAGAGAAAAATAAAGAGAAGTTATTAAATGAACACTAATTTTCTCTTGGGATGTATTTGCTTTACCTTTTTAAGTCTAACTTGAGGTTAATAGGGCATTATTGCCTCTAATCACATCTAACTAGACATGCCTCACTGGTAGAATACATGCATTATTGAAAGAGGCAATGTTGTTGTTTTTAAAAGAGGAGGGAAAATTGGAACAAATTATGTCGTCAAATAATTCGGAACTGCATCAGGTCTTCAGCGAGCATGTTATGTAGTTTCTGTAGACTTGTGTTTACCTTCTTAAAGTTTATTTTGATTCCTTGAGCCTTTGGCACAGAGAGGTCCCTGTTGTGCTGGAAATGGTTCAAGCATGTAGAAATCAGGATACAGGATGAGCATAGAGGGTGTGATGATGGTGTTAGTGGTGGTCTAATGCAACAGGGCAATTTTTGATCTCTTTTTCCTATCCAGTGTATTCTCCCCAACACTGACAACAGCAGATGCTATTTAGGAACAGCATGCAACCCTAGCTACTCTCTGCAGTCCTTTCCTCTTGCATTTCCCCACCATCTACAACTGCTGGATAAGGGATGTTAGAGAATGCATCACTGCCTATTAATGTTAGTGGCTGCTTATGGATCTGTTGTCTGTGTATTTATTCAGATCTATTTTAACCTGATGATATCTTCTACATCTATGACTGCCTGTGGCAATATATTCCAGAGGTTCATTCCTGTTGTTTAAAACCAAACTAACTACTTAAAAAATAATTTCTAGGTGGCTCTCCTATTTGTTGTGTAACCCCTTGCTCAAATAGTTTGGAGCTTGCTGCATAATCACTCACCTTGTCCATTGCCATCATAAGCTTCTAAACCTGCCCTCCAGTCCTCAGCCATCTGCTGTCCAACTTGGAGTTCCATCCCGTTCAGTCTCTCACAAAAGAGGAGCTCTCTCTACTTAATTGTTTTATTTGCTGTTCTCCATACTTTCTTAACTTGGCCCTGTCGTTTTTTTAGGTATGAAACTGCAAACAGTACTTAAAGAAGTTCTTGCTTATCATGTGCATAATTTTCTACTCATTCTCTCCTTTTAAATCATGGTCATTGAATGATAATAACAAGTTAACCACAAGACAATGACACATTAGGCAAAGTGATAGGAGAAAAAATTTCTTAGCACGCATTGCTACTGCTCCTCTTCCAAACAATTTTTTTGTCATTTGGAAAAACATATACCGTATATAAGCAGCAGATAGATCTTTGCTCCCTGTCAGTGCCTTACCAGATATGCTGGCTTTCAGCCAGGCCAAGTTAACTGGAATTCCATTAGCATCTTTGACACTTTCAAGCAGTTATTTTTCTACTTTTATTGGCAACTGATTCCCTGTGAGTTTAGCTGCACAGGAATGAAGATGTCTATCAAATTTTCAACTTAATGAATGGCTTTCAGGAGTGGACAAAAATCAGTGTAGTATTGGAGGCTGAAGTGTGAACAGAAAATGGACAAGTTTGTGTATAACAAATAGCAGTATTTCAGAATGTCAATAATATACAAATTTTACAAAGTATAAATCATAGGAATAGCCATTAGGAAATCCATCATGTTCTCTTCTAAGGAAAGATATCAACAATGTTTTTCCTGAATTCTTACCGAGTGTCAGGGAACAGGAATGCATTGCAATGTGGGTATTTGAATGAGGCAAAAAAAGAGAAAGAAGATGAAAGCAAAATTATAAAGGGTAGTTGAAAGAGAGTACGCAAAAAAACCCCAGTCCACATGAAGATGTTTCTCACAGACAATTTATCCATACAATTAAGAATTACAGTTTGTGGAATCAAACCCACATTCCCCTGTTTCTAGATCTTCAGGTGAAAATTGTTTCCTTCCAAGGATCACCAAACCTGGTGAGAGGTTAGACTGTGCAGCTTTTGTCTGTTACAATAAACCAGGAGTTCAGGAAGAGACTGAGAAGCATCTGAGCAAAGAAAATTAACATCCTTCTGGGGTATTTGGATAGCTGCCAGCTCACACATTAAGCTCTGATTTCCAAACCAATTGTTCTGTTGTTTCAAGTGAAAATAGTCTTCATCATCTGCCCGGACTTCTTGTTTTTCATAAAACGAATTTGCCAGCCTAAATGTGTGGGGTTTTTTTCCATAACTTCCTGATATATCAGTATTTACCATGGTATATGCATTGATATAATTTATATAAACAGGAGAAGATGATGATAGGTAAGCATTACAGGGCTACTGGAAGATACTAAGAAAATGCTGTTTGATCATGTTTTTTGCTTTTTTGTTGTTTTCATTTATTAAACACTACTTTGCAATAAACAAAACAGCTATTAATTATTAGCTAATATTTATAACACTGGACTCTGTTTCAAGGCTAAATACTACTAAATGCTGCTAAACCTACAATATAAATGACTGCCCAGAATTAAAGCTATTAGCCAATATGAAAGCTGTAATTATACTATTAATAATTCATGTCCTGAAAAACGTTTGCAACAGATGCCAAAGGTGGGATTAGGTACATGCAAGTAAAGCCTCACTTACAGATGGTTTTCAAATGCTGTAAATTACTTTATGATTATCAAAAGGATACACATATGAGAAAATGTGTGAATGGGCTTGAGTTTTTCAGCAAAATAAGAAATATGGAAATCGCTTTACTAGATCAGACCTACAGTTAAAGCATAACATCCAGTACCTGACAGTGAATGACACTAAGGTGTATGTCATCCTCTAATAATTAAGTTCTAGTGAACCAGGTTTAGCATCCCTTCAGGAATTTTATGGTTGGTTATGATATATATGGATTCTCTCGACAGCTGTATGATGAAGTCCAATCCACTATTTCATCTTCTTGTGTTCCTGGTTTCTTGGCTTCCCGTGACAGTTCTACAGTCCAGCTAGACCTTGTGTGGAAAAAAAGTTCCTCAAATTTTTTTAATATCTTCCAATGTAAATGAATGTTCCATTTATCCTTGTAGAGTGGAACTCTCCTGTACTGTGCATTTTTTAGATAGACTTCCACTTTAATTCTCTCTTTTCATGGCTTCTCCAATAACAAGGACCTGAATGTCAAATAGGTTGTTTCCTGTACTTCTGAATATTGCCTCTCTGCAGTTAAGCAGGATAAATGGGTTAGGCGAGTGTGTCATGGTTGTTTCTGTGACTCTAATCGCCGACTTTGCTTAGGATTTTGTCAATTATTCTCGTAGTTATAGAGAGTTTGTGTCAACAGGAGCTAGAATGATGATCACTGACCTTTGCTTTTGTGCTTTTATTGGAGCCGAAAGAACTGAGATGGAAGAGGAGCAAGAAATATGTCCTTCCTCTCAGCTTCATCAAACTACTTATGATCTTTTGTCCTCATTGAACCTCTATCCATTTTTTGTTCAGAAAGTTTTTTGAGTATTTGAAAACATGACAGTTCTGAATGTTTATGAGAAGAGATGTGAAATCTGTTGTACTTATGATCTCACAGAAAAGATTTTAATTCTTTTAGCCATTTTTCTATTGAATGTGAGAATAGATGCTAGCCTATGTACATTGAAGTTAATACCTTAATGAACTTGGGAGCATTGAACATAGTAACAATAAAAATGAATAGCTCACAGCCAGCAATTGTCCCAGGTAATCTGATGGAGTGGTGGTAATTTGATCCACTGATTTTTAATGTTTTCTACACATGTATAGACAGATACATTGGAAATACCTGTGTTTCTTAAAGTTGTAGGTGGCAATGTTCATTCTGTAAGTTTTGTGCAAAACAATAGCCCCAAGTCTTTGGGTTCCCTCTTCTCTTGTGGGTGCCACATCATGGTGGCCCAGTTACAGATAAGCATTATTTGCTGGAACCAGCTCTGACTGGCTAAGTCAAAATCCTCCACTGTTTTTAAGTTCACACACTCAACTGCAACTTGACACTAGGGAAAAGAGGAGATAAGCAACTGCAGGAGGGAAAATGAGAGAAGGAAACGTGCAATGGAAGTGCTTGTCTCAGAGAGTTTGTGGAGGGCGATTTGCTAAGATTTGGTACATTTTGCTTTGTTTTGGCTTAACTGGTTTGCACTGTTGCTATGTATACTGCTGCATTCTCTGGCTTTCTGTGTGGCCTGCACCACTGGTGAGAAGTGGAATCTTGTTTTCTCAAAAGGCTGTCCTGTGAGTCAGATCTGTGCATGGGCTTTAAGAAGCAAAAGCTTAGCACTTGGATTTGAACTGAAACAATACAGCTGCTACTTCTTTCATTTTAGATAAATTTTCTTCACTCCTGTAGCAAGATGTTGTGGTAACTGTTATAAAGGTAGTGGCATATATAATGCAATCCAGTTATTTATTTCTGGGGAAGATGGATTTCTCCATCCATGCTGGCCCCAGAGACCTTACTTGGTCCACCTGGAGCTGCTCACTGCCAGCGTAATTTCAAGTGAAAAGTCAGAAAGTTAGTTTGCAAGTTCTTGAATTTGAGTAGTTGAAGGGGAGGGTTGGGAGGGGGTGGTGTTCGTTGGTTTTTTTCCGAGAGGGGTGGTTGTGGTTTTGTTTGTTTGTTTGGGGTTTTTTGTAGGGGGAGTTATTTCGTTTTTGTTTTGTGGGTGTTTTTTGTTTTACTTTGGTTTTCGCTTATGTAGATATATATTCACTCTTTTTTACCAAGGAACATCTATCCCTATAAACATCTCAGCAAGGCAGGGATATCAATGATGCTGGTGAAAAGATCAGTAGTGGCTTTAATAGAGCGTGGTTAAAGATCTGTGTGTGGAACATTGTAATAGGCTTCAGCTCATGTTAATATAGGAGTTTTATTATTTTTTTTTTAAGACATTAAATTCTGCCCTGTAGACAGCACTTTGGAACCTGATACAATAAAGGAGGCTTGTACTGGATACATCCTCTACATTATGCCCAAGCTTTTAGCTGAACACAGATCTCTGAAGAAAAAAAAAGATGCTTTTCTCTGTCTGCCTTTTGCTACTCTCAGTCCTTTCAGTCAGTAGTAAACAAAGGAAGGACTTTTCTAGATATTCATTTAATCAAAAGTGTTAACTGTAGCACTCTTTCTGCTAAGGGGAAATTGTAGTATTCATTTGGCTCAACAGGGAATGATAAAGGTAAAAATGTAAAGTAAACAGAATTACCTTTTTTTTTCTTTTGTATTTGTGACAACAGATGTGACTGGACCACCATGATCCTGAGAACCCTGAAATACTGACCATAGTTTTCATACCCTTTTAGCCTTTCTGGGTGGGGAAATGCAGATGTTATTTCTCTATCATCAAGGGAAAAGAGACTGACACTTCATAATGTTAAGACAAGGCTGTCAGACTCCACTGGAAATAACGAAATTTGACAGTTCCTGGGTTAATACTGCAAGTACCAATCCTGTAAATTTCAATTAGCCCTGACAGCAGTAGGGCTTAACGTGATGTTTATGTGAAGTGGTATGTTGGTAGCTTTCCTTCACACTTATGAGGAAAAGGATCTCTCTCTCCTACCTTCTCTCACTCTCTCTCTCCCTCCCTGCCCCCTCTCTCTCTCTCTCTCACAGACACACACGCACACACACACACACACACACACACACAAAGAGTAGGGTTCAGCCTTCATCCTATTCATCTTAATTATTTGTTGAGATGTCATGAAGATACTTTGTCTCAGACTGTCTCTGTGTGGACAGACTCAGGAATCCAGCTATTCAGAATATATATATTAAGCATGGGCGCCTAAAACTTGCCACAAAATATTTCAACTTTATCATTCAAATTTTTCACAAGGGCTCCACTACCTGAGCTCTATAGAGTTCTGGTAAAGGCAAGACACCAAACCTGATGCACACCTTCCTGCATAAACCTTGTTCTGGTGTAGTCCTACTGTAGAGCAGCTTTGCCAGCTAACAATGCTTTGTCCCTCCTCTCCTTTCCCCTGCAGTATGAGCCAGTGAAGAGGTACCTCTGTGATACAATGTGATCACAGCTGTGCACCCACTTGGTTTAGATGATTGTTGATGTCCACCCCAACTTCTATCAGCAAAACACCTCTTTTTGCTATGTCTCGTGTCAGTTCCCTGAACGAAATAAGCTTTTACAGGCAAGAAGTAGTTTTTTAACTGCGTCCGTGCTAGCACTCTTGCTGACGTTAGCGATGCTGCATGAAAATCACACCTCTACCCAACTCCGTGCTACACACTGCTTTACCAGCAAAAGTTTCAAGTGCCATCCTGCTGTCATGTAGTTCTCCATGTCAATTTGGTGCTAAATATAGGTGTTATGTGTGAAAATTTTGGCCTACCTGCTGTTCTTAACAGAAGTCAACAATGTGCCTCAGTTGGGCAGAGGGTTCCTCTAGCAAAGTGCAAACATTACCAACAAAAAGCCGCCATATCTATGCTTGAGATGACCACAGGTATTATTTTTATAAACAAGTAAATGCAACACATATAAAACTGCAGGACAAATAACATGTAGATGAGCTGAGAAGGCACTGAGCAGTGAACTTCTGTCAGTGGCTTCCTTGTTAGCTGCCAGGACAGACATTTTGTGCATGGGATCTCAGAGATCCCGTCAGGACTGACTTCCCTCTGCTCCCACTGAGACAAGTGGGAGATGAAGGTGCTGAGTACATTGGACAAAAGAAAAATAGCTCTAAGGCTGAGTTCTGTCTTAGCAATTAAAGATAGCAAAAATGTATGTTAAAGACACATGTTAAAGATAGCAAGAGCCTGAAAAGGACACCTAATTTCTAAGTTCTATGCTAAGACTGAAGCTGACCTATTGGCACCCTTTCTACCATGCACCACCTCTGGTTCTCTCCTGATCCCGTACTGCAGTGGTTGAACTTGCTGAACCAATACATCATTGTGCAGCAAAAGTATGAACAGTTTAGTGCTGAATTTGCTCCAGAGCTGCTGCCCTAGAATGGAAGTGTAAGGCTGGAAGAAGTGATATGGCATTAGAATGTACTGGTAGGGGTAGAGCAAGAGGGAAGAGATCTCTCCTTTCAGGTGATAGCAAGTTATTAGAGCATCTCAGATATGAGATTTGTCTGTATTTTCAGCAGTCTTGTATTTAATTCTGCTCAAATCTTATTTCAGCATGCAATCTTATCAGTTACAAAATCAGGGAGGTATGCTTAAAATTTTACGATAATACAATAAATCTAGGCTGTGTTATGTTTCCCATGGGTCTTGGGCTCCACATGCAGCTGTCAGAAGAAAGATACTTGAGTTGTTCAGCAAGTTGAATTTTTATTTAGCTGAAAATCTTGCCATTCTAGAATGATTCCTGCATGGACGTAAGATAATCAGAATGAGATACTGTTAAGGAACAAATTCTGAAGAGTCACATATTTGAATAAGTGGGAAATTTAAAAGTTTTGTATTTGAAATGAAGTTCTCTCATGTTAAAATAAAAATTAATTGTAAGGCTAACATGGAGCATTTTCTCATTTCAATCTACAGAGTTGGAAAGGTGGAAAAATTAATGAAAATCACTGCTTGCCTGTGGAAACTGAAAGAAATGCGTTCTTCTAATGGGAAAAAAATCAAATAGCTTAAATATTGCTGTTCATATTCATTGTGGTATTCTGTGTATGCTTTGATTTATCCTATAATCTGTCTGTCTTGTATCCTTCCTTGTTACCTCCCTTGTTACTTGTTAGGTGATTTACTTAACACTTTGCAAGTGCCTCTTCTGTGCTATGCATATTCAATTTATCAGAGCTTCTTAGAACAGGTGTCCTCAGGAGAGGAAGTCTTTTTCCTTCCTGGCCACACTTTCTCTATACAAACAGCAAACTGCAGTAATTGTCTCAAGGACTGAGAGTCAGACAGCAAAGGCAAAGGTCCTCTTTTTTGTCCTGTCTAGCAAATGTGCTGATTCACTGGCATTACCTACTTCAGAGAGCTAGTTCCTCTTCAGAAGTAAGAAAATGAAAGTTCCTCATTTGAAATAGGGAAAGATGCTGTTTTTCCTTGCTCTTTGATTGGGGACTCCTACTGTCCTGGAAGTCTTTAAGTTGCATTTCTTTTAAGAATCAAATTTTTGGAAGGACACAGTCCTGTTACAGCTTTGCTCTGCTGAATAATTGAAGGTTTTATAATAGCTTCAGTGGGATAAAATCAAACCAACAATGGATACAGTGCAAAATCCAATCCTGTATCTTTTGTATTTTCACTGTTGTTTTCATGTGTCTCACATCCCATCCTCATTTTCGTGGACTGCTTTCAGGAAGAGACAACCATTAGACTGTGAAGCCATGGTAAAGTGTGAGGGGAGTGTTCAAGTCAGAAAGAAATTTCCCTCTCTTTGCTTTCACCAGTCCAAAGGTTTTCGAGCCTCTTGCATCAGCACTATGCTGCTTTGCGGTGCCAACGTTTTTTCATTACCCTCCCATGTCCGTGCTTTAGCTTCTGTCTATGGTGTGGCATAATGTAACACATGACAAAATATCTCCTGTAGGTTCCTGACTCAGAAAAGCTTAATCTTCCACCATTTGATTCCAAAGAGATCGGTGAGTAATCCTGTGTGAAAGCAAGAGTACTCTCTGTTGCTTACTCAGGAGTTTTTGACATGGTTTAACTTTAGATTCCACTGTGGTGTCATCCAATTCAAAGCTTTTATACTTGTAGATATTTGCATAGTACAGGAATTCATCATTCCTATCCTTTCCTTTTTTTTTCCCTTACATTATTCCTTTTCATATTTTTTTTGCACATTGAAAACAAAGGAATAAAGGTAAATGAATAGCTAGCATGATGGAAATCAGTTGCAAGTTTTGCACTGTAACATTGGCTTGCTTTTCATGCAAGAATACTTTTGTACAAAATAAAACTTACAGGAGGAGAACAAGCCTGAAATTTCTTGTATTGGGTCATTTTATAAGAAATCTCTGGTAGCTCACAAACCCCGTATATACCCTCTTTCCAAATCATTTCAGGTACTTGTTAGTACCTGAATAGTTAGCCTCATGATCTATTCTTTTGTTTGTTCAACTCAGTGTCCCCTCATCTTAGCTGCTGAAGGCACTTAACAATGCTGCTTTGAGATCACACTACAGTGCAAAATTTGTGTGCGTGTGCTTAGCTTGGCAGAGTGTGAGTTTGATTCTGCAAAGCAATGAATGCTGCTCCTGACCCAAGTCGCCTTGTCCTCAAGCGTGTGTATCAGTAACATACTTGCTATATATGTGTAGGCTGAGGGCTTCATTCTGGGTGGATATCTGCATTGAAAGTGGGACATGGCAGACTACAGGATTTGTGTACATCATGGTTCTTCTCGGAGCTACAGCGAATGAACAGCTTTGAGAAACCAATCTCCATTTCCACGCAAAAATTTAGTCATCAAAAATTAGTGACCACTTGTGAAATCATGAACCTTGGCAATGCTGTGGTTCTCAGTGCACTATCAGAGTCCACTAGAAATGCACAATTTACATACTGCAAAAGAAATCAGATGTTTCCAAAGTCACAGAAACTACTAAAGGGAATTCCTTATCATAACCAGACAAGCATTTAAACTAAAAATTGGTTGCATTTTCTGTTAGCGATGACCTTTACTAAAGAAACAAAAATTGAAAGTAGCACAACTCGTGAACCTTCACTGAAGGCAGTGAAGCTGTTAAGAAAAGAGAGAATATGGCAAAAGTTTGACACTACTGAGCCAAACAACTATCCTGCTCTTTGGCTGGAGTTTATATCTTAATTTGTAAGAGACAGATAGAAGTCCTTGCTTGCACATCAGCTCCCCTGGATGTCATTTCAGTTTGTTAGTGCCAGCCCACCTCTTCTGGTAAGAGAGTAAACGGGAAAGAATGGGGGAAGATTGAGAGATAGGTGAGAGGTAGAAAGGAAAGTAAGTGAAGTCAGTACTGTCCTACATCTGTCAAAAAGAAATAGAATTATATGCTGTGAAGATGAATAAAAATGTGTACTTAGTAATTTTCTTTCAGCATTCAGGGTCAATATTCTTCAAAGTGTAAATGAGCAATTTAATGGAGAGAATTAAGCGAAAGGCCAAGTCCTGTAACACAGCATTATTCTTTCACTCCACCACAACCTGGTTTTAAAGGTAGCTGAGCTCAGTTCCACAGAGATCTACTGGACTGTTACCAACCTTTATTGGTAAGGAACCAGCCTGGTGGTTTCTGTTGCATTCAGTCACTGCCAACCTTACAGCAAGGAGAAGCTGGTGTGATTGGGAATCAGGGCAGTTGCTACAATGACTGTCAGCCCCGGTTCTGGCCCATATGCCTGTAGAAGCCCAGCAAGAGTCTCACCAGGTCTGTAAGTTGTTATGGAGATGGTTCTACATGAGAAGCACCCAAAAACCAAGTAAAGTGGCATTTATCTCCTCCTAAAATATATGGTTCACTATATGTTCACTGAGTTTTGGTGAAAGTTTAACTGGAGCTAGGATGGTAGAAAATGGCATTTTGAGCCCAGTCCTGGTTTGGGGAACACATCTAACTTCATACCATTGGAAAAATCCCAATATGCTTTGGCTGACCCTGATGATATCTGTCACATGGGAGACTTGCAGAATTAATGACTGCATTTTTTTTTAAGTAAGACTTGTCTGTTTTTACTTTGAGTTCTGTTTTTACTGCAATGCAAGCCATGATGAAGTGGCAGGGCTGTGAAGCTTTCAACTTTATTTCATGGTGGGAGGGAAGAACAGTGAAGGGGACAAAGAGGGCACTTGTGGCAAGAGACATTGTGTGGGAGAAAGTGCTTGTACTAAGTGAGGTTTCCCTAGTTATACTTGCTTCTTTTTTTTTTTTTTTTTTTTTTTTTTTTTTTTTTTTTTTTTTTTTTTTTTTTTTCAGTAAGTATTTGGTAGAAGGATTACAAGATAGGTTTTGCCACAACATTCTGTGTTGTTACTTCAAAATGTGCTGATTTGTTTTTGAACTGGCCACATACTCTTTTATGGTATCTTTCAGTATGATACTGAAGCCACAGGCAACTGCCATGATGGAGTAACTATCCTCCTCTGCTCTTTGCTCACTACTTCCATGCCTCTTCCCTTATTTCAGCTGTAGCCATCATTGGGCTCTCCCATGAATCAATTTAATTCACTGTAACGTGGGTTTTTCCTATTTTCTTTCTATTTTAGTGAATTAGACTGGCTTGTATCAGAATGGATCTGTTGTGTGGAGTAGCTGGTAAAAAGTCATACCTGTATTGCAAATGAAGCTCTAAGAGTATGTCCTCCTATAGATATTAATGAAATTTTGTGCATTATTTTAAACGGTGGGGTGGTTTTTTCCCAAGAGTCTTAGGGCTAACCCTAATTATATCATGTCAACCTTGCTCCCCACATCTCAAGAGGCTCCAAATAAACACTCATTCTGTCCTCCTTAGATCTCCTGACACTAGAGAGACTTTGTGCTGAGACGAAAGGAAGGCAAAGACACATATATTGATGTTTCTAATGCCGAAATGGCAACATTAACCATCTTGTAGAAATCCTGGTGCCCACCTTTGGCAGTAATCAATTGCCAGTTGGCCAGACAAGTGATCACTGCATACATGCAGAGAAGCATCTGTGGCTTTTCAACATGTCTCAGACACTGGGGATTCATGGCACATGTGGAACAGTGGGATCTGAGCATAGAGAGCATGTGTGAGAGTGTCCATGCAGCAAAGCTGATTCATGGAAAGACAAGTAAATCCAGAAGTGTGTTAGTCTTACTGAGCTAATCAACAGAGCTTGCCTAGTAGGCCTCTGCTAGATGTGGTCAGATTCCCATCACTCTGTTCATGGGAGATGTTGGGTGAGTTCATTCAGTCAATGTAAGCTCCAGTTTGACTATATTTACCTGTACCTGTCTACTAGTTTGAAAGCAAACCAGTGAGAGGCTCAAAATCAGAACTACAATTTAATAGGAAAATTTAAAAATAAATGCAGTAGTACAGAAACACTGACAGAGTCAGAGTACAACCTGACACTCTGTTGGTCAGGGTGGTGGTACCAGTCTGATTAGATGGTGGCTGCAGTCCTCCTGAAGTGATAGATGTGGTTCTGTTGAAGTGGTGATCCTGTAGAAGGGTCTGGTCTTCCTCTGAAGGTCCAGTGGTGGTTACGTAGCTCTTGTCCTCTGGGAACCCAGTAGGTAAGGGCTGACCGTGGTGTTCCAAACCTCAGATTATATCCAGGTAGGAATGCTTGGTTCCTCCCCCTGGGCGGAGAATCTCACAATAGCATGATGTAATTTTATGAGTCATGCAGTGAGGGTGGGTGGCCCATTAACAGAAGATATCCCTCTGGAGAGAGTTATCAGGGATGTGTCATGGAAGAGATAAAGAACATTGCCCTACCTGGTTTTAGCAGATGGTGATAGAATACATACTTTTGGTTACATTTTACATTGTAACCTAAGACAATCTGTTGTCAACATTCAGGATTAGGGTTACTCTGGGGTGTAGACAAATTCTTAGTTATTCTCCTACCTCAAGAGATTGTTAGTGAGCAAAGTGGAAATTAATTGGAACATGTTTTCCTGCCATTAGGACAGCTTGATAATTCGGCTTGTTGGTTGTAATGATGAAATGTTCTTTAAAAGTTTTTTAAAGAAGTGCATGGAAGTTCCCAGGGCAGGAGCACATCTAGCTATTTGTTCATTGAGGAAAAATAAGATGCAGTAGAGTGCCTATTTTGTTATGCAATTGTTGATCATGACAAAAATTTAGGAATTATTCCTCTGACAGTATTATGTAGAGACAGACTGAAGGAAGAAGAGCTGAGAATGGGTGGGAAAGTGAGCGACCTGAAATTTCACATTACTATGAAAGCCAGCCTTCACTTTATTCTGTACAAAAGAAGACCAGAGGAAGCACTGAGGTTAATTTATGTAATCATCCAGAGAGGACGAGGAGTGTTACAAAGTTCATACCTTCTCTGAATCACTGTCTCAAAACCCAGTACTTGAGACCTTGCAAGCCTTGAAAACAGGCAAACATTGGTCCTTTCTAATTTTGAGATTTTTTAAAACATAGAATCATAGAATTTAAGGTTGGAAAAGACCTCTAAGATCAAGTCCAACCTCTTCCCTTTAACTTGTTCAAACTTAAGTGGGTTATAGGGCTACCACTACTTTTTTTCTGTTCATGTTTTCTTCCTTTGACGTAGGCAGCTTTTCAGTTGGAAAGAATGAGAATCATAACGTCGTAGAATTATTTAGGTTGGAAAAGATCATGAATTTCAACTGCCAACCCAGCACTGCCAAGTCCACCACTAAACCATGTCCCCAAGTGCCACATCTACACATCTTTTAAGTACCCCCAAGGATGGCAACTCCACCATTTCCTGGGTAGCCTGTTCCAATGCTTGGTAACCCTTTCAGTGGAGAAATTTTTCCTAATATCCAATCTAAACTTTCCCTGTCACAACTTGAGGACATTTCCTCTTGTCCTGTCACCTGTTACTTCGTAGAGGAGATTGACCCCACCTGGCTACAACCTATTTCCAGATAGTTGTAGAGAGCAATAAGGTCACCCCTGAGCCTCCTTTTCTCCAGGCTGAACCACCCCAGCTGCCTCAGCTGCTCCTCATCAAATTTGTGCTCCAGACCCTTCACCAGCTTTGCTGCCCTTCTCTGGACACACTCCAGCCCCTCAATATCTTTTTTGTAGTGAGGGACCCAAAACTGAACACAGGATTTGAGGTGCAGTAATTTTTTTTCTTAAAATTGTAGGATTTTTCTTAAAATAGTAGGATTTTTATACACTGAAATAAAAAACCTTTGAGCTTTAGTTCAAAACCCTTCAAATCAGCCCATATGGTGGGAAGAGAAACATTCATGTCACCCTTTGGCACCTTTAATGCCACTTAGGTTCAGATCAACATGTGGCATGGAGACCTTTGGAGCTGTGATATGCAACTCAGGCATCTTTGCCTTGGGCTCCTTCAGTTTTCCTTCTGGTCCTTTGATAAGGATGTCATAGAGATGACACCTTTATATAAAGATTGTGCAAGTCTCTCCGAGCAGGTAACTCAAGGCAAATTATTTGCTTATGCAAGTTAAATAAAATACCCTGTTCTTTGGCAGTAAGTTCATCCCATCCACAAATGCCTGTCACTTTATGTCCTGATCTGTGAGTTTTGTTTCTGCACTGCAAACATGTTGATGCAAAAGTTCCTCCTGACACTATTCAGTCCTGCTTGTTTCAGTCTGTGCTGCATGAAAGAGACATTTTCCAGCACCTGTGTTCTCACTCGTGCCTTCAGCAAAGCCCTGCAGATGAACCATTAGAAATACATGCTGACCTTAACAAAGAAGGAGCCGGCATACTTCACTCATAAGACCCAGAGAGCAATCAGACAGCATCCCAGTGACATTCATCACAGCTGCTGGCAACAGCCTTTAATTCATCTGGTATTTAACCAGGGTGAAATACCCTGTAGCTATATCATGTTTGTTGGTGTTAGATGAACCCAGCTCATCACCCGCTCACTAAAGTTCAGGATTTAACACCAATCTGTGGTCTGCAGGCAGTTCATCTCCTGCACGAAATACTTGTCTCCTCTTTGTCCTTTATTATAACTTTTATTCACCTGTTTTCTAAACTCTTCTCTGCTCACCTCCAAAGTGTAATTGAATTCCTTTTGCCTGGATTTGGGAGCTATGCTACATTCTGGCACAAGTCAGAGATGCAGCCCATCAGTGACATAATGAAGCCCAGTGACTATAGGCAAATTTTCCAGTTTTCATTGTTAAAAGTTAAGAATATTCAAGTGGTGAAAACTGCAAGTGTGTTTTCAGTGTTTGAACACTAAAGAGATGTGGCTGCAGCATCGTTTTAAAAAGATGGAGGGGAATGGGAGATAATTAGGAACAATAGCTCAGATAATTAATAGCTATGTGTCATACACATTCACTACTGAGCCTTTAAAGGAATTGACTGGACCTCTTTCAGTGTGATTCTGATCAGGAGAAGTCAATGAAAACTAATCAGTCATTAGGGGCTAGAGCAAATCTAGTGGGTATTAAACATGGCCTGGTGCAGTTCTATAGGATGGCTTCCCCTGATTTTTTGATACTTACATCCCTCTGCATACAGGATGTGTTCTAATTGAATGCTCTAATGCTGTAAAGTTGGAAAAGTAAAACTTTCTGGATTGAATCCTGGTTCCATTGAAGTCCTGATGATTTTAATGAGGCTGGTTTCATGCCCTGTGTAAGTCTAGGTACAAACCACATTATTGTTCAGATAAATTTTTAGTGGGAAAAAAGCATGTAGCCTAACTTTGAACACTTCACTTATACGGTTCCATCTGCTTTGAATCTAATTTAACTTTCAATATATCTAAAGGACTTAAACAAATCTTTGTTTCTTAGAATTAGCCATCTGTATAAAAAAAATACCTCTAAAGACTTCTCCTTCCTCCAAAGGCCAGCTTCACCAACTTCATTAGGCTAACTGGAAGCCCTAGACAGGTCATCTTCTTGACCTTGGAAACAAGAACAGGGACACAATAACTGTATAGAAAACACAAGGAGAGAGTTGTGAATCTTACATGAATGATGCTAGAGGCAGAAGAAAATCCACCTCACTCAGAGCCGGATCAATTATTCCAGGTTATCTAAAAAGTTAAAGCAGTACAGTACATTTTTATGGTTTCCAGCCCCCAAATAACTAGATTTATATAGTAAATCTTGACTACTTTTTAAGGCAATGACAAGACTTGGTTTCTGTTTCCAAGTTTTTCCTCACAGTATCAAAGGGTGGAAATTCTTTTTTTTTCCCTCCCCCAGATTAAAGAATATTGAGGTTCCTAGATGATCATTTGACACTGGGAATTGAGTACATAGACAGAACACCAGATACAGTGAGGTTTTTGTTAAAACCATAACAGGTAGCAAAAATCAACATTGTTAAAACTGTGGCATTAAATTTGGCAAAGTGGCAGCATTGGTGCAAGGGATTTAGTTCTGTGTTCATCAACACTGAGCAATCATCTGACAATGCTGAATCAGGCATTCTTACTCTTGGGCCTAATCAACTGGAATGCAAGATGTGGACTTCAAGCTACTCATGGAGGACTTAGTACTGGGTGCCCTGAAATCCCATGTATTTATTTTTGGACTGTGTTGAGGCAAGGGGATCTCTAGCACTTGGTTGGTCTTTGTATACAGCAATATAGCCAAGGCCAGAACAAGCAGTTTATAAACTCCTACTCCAGGTGAGTAAATATATTGTCATTATCAGTGAAATTCTTGTGATATAAATGTCTCTTTATACAGTGGTAAAGGCCCTGAGTCAGTTGTCAGGGGTGAAAGTGTTGTTACCTTTCCCTTCCTATCTGCTGGAGACATGACCCAGAGCAGGAATAGCACAACAGGGCTTATTCCTCAGCCAAATTCACAGCCTGGTAGTTAACCTAAAGCAAAACCAAGGGTGCATTGCATAAATACTGCAGCACCTGTTCCTGAGGTAATGTAATCACTGACAAGTGATTATAAATTACTGTTCCTAAGGTGCACATCACTGACATCCATGGGAAGGGCACTGTGACCTCTGACAGGAGGGGCATGTGGCCAATGGGTGCAAAAACTGCTGTAGCTGATCCACCAGAGATGGAGAAAAAACCCTTTGGGCCTCTGCCCTTTAGTTGGAGCACTCTCTCTCCCCCTACACTCAGCAAACACAGATCATTCAACACATATATAACAAGGAAAGATGGTGATGTTGCAGGCAAACTCTTTGCATCTGTGGATTGGTGTATTCAAACAGTCCTGTGTGTGACACCCACACAGACAAGATCAAACTGATTTGAGTCATCAGATACAACTATTGAATATAGAGAACATAGAACAGATAAAGCAGTTCTTTGCTAGTATTAACCCTCCACTGTCCGTGTGTTGACACTTCCCACACTCAAGGATCGATGTTTTATTACAGTGATTTCTTCTCATTCTTGGTCTTCTGAAATGACCCTTTTAAACCTGAGTGGTGCTGCATGAAACAGCATTGAAAGTATCATGGGTTTGAAACACACACACATTTATTCTCATGCATGCCTGATAGGTAAATTCAAGATGAAAGAGAAGGACCTTAAAGATCTTTAAGTGCACATGTGAAAAGTATGTCTAGAACATGTATTTAGGTCCTATGGTGTTTCCTAGGCATTTGACAGCATGTATGAATATTCTGAAGGCATCACTCACACAAATGAGTGGGATGTGATTGCAGTGAAAGATGCAGTTTTCATGGAGATTTAGAGTAGTAAAGTGTTGAGTGAAACAATGAAAAAGCCCTAAAATGTCACAGCACCTGTTTGGAGTTTCTGAAGCTGTATTTGACATTTAAACTGGAATTGGTGCTGGAGTTTCATTTTTAAGAACCGGGACACAGAATGTTAGGAGTTCGTGTAGGTGGTTCATTGGAAGTTCGCATTAAGATCGGCTTCACAACTGTCCTCCTTTTTCTTTGTATTGGAAGGCAAATTGTGTGGTTTTGAAATACCAAGAATTATGGATGATGTATTAGTTTGAAGGACATTACAAGGGATATCAACAGAAGACATAATCATTACACTGGTCATTCTTATTGTGATTATAGTCATGACATTTATTCCATGTTATGATGTATTGACACATAACATTCGCCATTAACTGCTTCTGTTTCACCATTTTCCAGCTTTACTGCTGTAGTTGTTTTGAGTTTTCTCCCATATAGATCAGTCTGTAGGTCCAGTCATTGCAATAGTGCAGAAAAGCCTACAGTCTCTGCTCCCATCAAACACACACACAGATCCAGTTAAATTCAGCGCTGGTCAGGGATGTTTCCTCTCTGTCTGTCTGCTCTGGTGTGAAACACTGAACGATGCCAGCCCTCATTTCAGTGTGCAGCCACACAGTCCAGCTTGGCAGCGCGCATCCCGCTGTGGCTGGCCCTGAGCAGGCAGTGCTGTCACTGCTGCCACATCAGCTCTGATCTAGTCTGATTCAGCCTGCTGCTATGGAGTCACTTGAGGGGACCCTTGTGGGGATCCCAAAGCAAAAACACTTTTTGCTTCTAGGATGAATATTTCTATTTTGGACACAAGAATCTCTCCTTTCCTCTTGTGGGATTTGGAGCAAAGACCACTGGCAGTTGTACCACCTGCTGGATGGAGCTGCTGGAGGGTGTCATCCCACCAAATCCCATTTTGTGCAGTTCTACTTACAGTCTGGTATAATATATGTGTATATGAACCAGATGTGTTCCCACAAAACAACAAAATACTAGGCCTAGTTACAAAAAAGCAACACTTTACTTCATGCAAAGAAGATTGGCCAGGTTGTTCCATTATTGAGGAAGCACTCTTTTTAACCCAGGTGCAGCACATGAATAAATTTTGCCCAAATGCCAGACACATGATGCCTCCTACATTCTTGCAAGATATCCAGCATTTCTTCCCGCTGTACTGGAATGCTGAGCAATGGCAGCAGCATGAAACTACCAAGGTGAAAATAACCCAGCAAAGCTGAAGTTAACACACCATAGCTGCTTCCTAATATCAAAACATAGGTATACATAGATTAATTTGACAGCTGCCTAAGTTTCCCGATTTTTGATGCAGACTTCATTAGTTGTTGTGCATTTTACAGTAGCAGAAAAAATTGTGTGAACAGGCCACTTCAAAAATTAGTAATTTGTAAGTTTAAACTTTAGGCATTCTCCTTTAAATTGTGATCCTGTTAAAATATCAGGGCAAGGGAATTGGATTTGATCATTCTGTTACCTTTTTGTTTGGTGGTAAACTAGTTGGTATGTGTGACTTAACTGTTCAAAGTTTGTTTTTCCCAGATGGATGTGCCTCCAAGGATGGACATTGCCTTTGAGTTAGATTTCGCAATTGTCATTGGCTGCATCCTTGATTACTGAAATTAAGAATGGCTGGGACTCTTATCTAAGAAGTGCAGGGCGGAGAGCTAGGTAAATGTTTCTTCCCTTGGCCTATCTCTATGGTGGGACAGGGAGGGGTTTGTTTGCCTAATCAGCCTGTGATCTGAGGGTTTGTTTTGTAAAGGGGCATATGGGGCTGGTGTCCTTGGGTTCCCAAGCCTGAGGCAGTAATGCTGGGAAAAATGTAATTGGGGCCCATCCTTAATATGTATAAAGAGGACACAGAACTTTTTATAACCAAAGCTAGTCATGCAGCAAAGCAAAAGTAAGTCAGAAATAAGTATTTTATTTATAACTCAGTGCACTAAAAACCAACCAAACAACCCCAAATATAGTCCAGTTCAACCTTTGTTTTGTGTCACCATGTTGTACTTGCTCTTCCTTTTCTCAAAATGACAGTTCTGGGATCTTGATGTTGACCTGTGGAAGAGCGATTCCCAGACAGAGCATCTGGCTCCTTGTATGAGTCCTGAGGCGGTTGGTTGTGTTGGGGGCCATGGAGTTGCCTCTGGCTCTGACATGTGGTTGTGTGAGTTGCTTGACGGGGCTCAGTGGCAGCTCTGCCCTGCTGAATGCTGGCTTGTTTTAACTTTCTCATCTGAGTCAGTTCGCACTTCTTAATTATTTTTGTAGTGACCATTCCCTTTAGGAGGTATTGCCCTTCCCTCCCAGCCTTTTCTATTCCTACAGCTGGGTACAGTAAGAGCAATGCTGTAAACAGCAGACTCAGCCTGCTGAGAGGCACCGCCTTTCCCAGTGCTATGTCTGATAGAATTACTTTGTTTTGCCTTCACTTTGCAACTTAAAGCACAATACTTATGGCTCCTTCTTGTCTGAGGAATTTTGAGAAACTACACACAGGACTAAGGATATGGATGTTGAAGGCATGAGGGTGGGGGGTTTTTTGTACAAGTAATGGAAGGAGGATTTAAGGATTTGACTCCTGAAGAGGCTTTAATTTCTAGCAAGGCCAGAGGAAGAAAACATTCGGTGTGCGCTGTGAGCCCTGACTTCTGCTGATCTGGTGTGGGAGTGGTACGCAGCGCTGTGCAGAACTGAGCCCCTCTGGTTTCAGGGCTGGATACTGCACAGACATCCACACTGGCACAGAATTAAACACAGGCTTTAGTAACTGATGTACAACAGTTTTACATGCTAATTAGATTCATGACAGCGATTTATCTTGCAATTATAGACAGGTCCTAGACACAAGAACAGGTCCAAGAATTTAATCCCCTTCCCCATCCAGCCTGAGCCATTTTCCTAGATCAGAGCCATTAAAGCTGCAAGTGCACTAGGAGGGTATGTAACTCAATTACAGGCGAGAAGACTATACCCAGCTGCAACTGATGTGGAAATTGGGTATGGCTACTGCAAATCACTGTGGAATTATACAAGCTGGCATTAAACAAGCAGCAGGGCAAATTAGCCCTGCACTGAGCTGCATGCTGCTGTGCTTACACAGCTACTGAGTTAACATGTCTAAATGCAGCACAGCTATCTCTACATATCGCTGCATTTTGCTTGTGGCTAAATCCAGATGGGGGCCAAAGAATAGGAATTGCTTAAAATATCTGGTCTGCCTTTCTGCAAGTTTAATGTCTTCTCTCATCTCAAAGCCCAAGAGACTATTCTGAAGCAGGGGAAAGTCCTGTTTGTAATTAACCAGCCCTGGCTTGTGTCCCCAAGGCCACTTTTCTGCAGACTAGTTAAGCTAAACAGTGCTGCATTTGTGCTTTGAGATGGGGAAGGTTGTGGTTGCAAATTCTGTATTTTTAATTGCTGGAGGCCATGCAGCACTGCCCCATGAGTAGTAGCATGGGACCCAGGCAGAGGCAAGAATTTCTTGGCCTGGATTCAATTCCATGCAGTGAGGCTGGTACATGCAGAGAGTACAAAAGATGTACAGGAGGCAGCTGGAGAAAGGCTAGGGATGCAGAAGAGAAAAAGAGTTTACAGGCAAAAGCACCTTTTTAAAAACAAGCAAAGGACCAAAATAAAACAGGGTAGTAGGTACTTTTAACAAGAAGAACATAAACTAAGAGGGCACCCATTTTCCCTGAGAGAAAATACCTATCTTTTCATAATGCATAGCCTTGATGTCTCTTTTTGGCAGTGCAACAGAGATGTACTGAACATTTTTTAGAAATTATACCCAAAACACTAAAAGTTGGATCTTCCAATTAGGCATAGACCAGCAGAGCCTGTTTGGTAGAAGTCACAACTAACTTTAAAAGTCTGTTAATAGCAAAGCTTCTTGCCCTGCTGTAATTAGCACTGTGTGATTTTCCCTTTTGCTCCTTTCTCAAAAATCAGTTATTTCAGAAACAGTTATAAAGGTCAAAATATAAAAGAAGAGCTAATGGTCTTTCTGTATGATTATAATTGCAGGCAAGTGGCTTGAAGCTTAGATACACAGAGACTTTTTCAGGCAGCGACTCTGGGGTGGGCTTTAAAAATGTATTTTGCAAAAGCTTGCAGTTTCTTTGTCAAATTATTCATTTTCATACCATTTTTGACTGAGCAGAGAGAGACCATCTTTAAGGGGCTGGATTGCCCATCTGGGGTCAGTGCTAAAGAATGGAACAGATTTTTTTTATAATTATTTATAAGATGTCTGCTTTCATAACACTGTTCCTTGAGTGTCAGACGACCTCAGGGGCCCTTGGCCACCCCCCTCCATGTGTTGGTCATCAGTAATGATTCATTCCTTGAAAAGCATGGAGCAGCTCTTAAATCTGTGTATGTTCCCCTCCCTCCCCATGTTGTCCATCTTCTTTTGGTATGCTCCAAGCAAACTGCTAAAGACATGGAATTTAAGACTTGAGGGTATCAGGAGCACAACATTTCTTCAGGTCTCCCTACAACTCAGATGCTGTTTTCAATGGAAACATCATTAGCAATGTATTTGTAATGTTTCTTTTGATCCTACAGCCCCACCCTGCCAAAAAGCTCCTCAGAGGTGCACTCTGGCATTGATATTACCTCACTCACAGTCTAGTGACTGCTCCCTTCTGCCATAGTTCTTATTCATAGTTTGGTAGCTCTAGTGGCCCCAGTCATTGTGCAAGGTGCTGCGCAAATCCTTAGGGTTTATCTAGAAAACATTTTACATTCCTAGTTTAAATGGCTTGGCTGATTGACTGATAGTGTAACAATATACTAGGCTGGACAGACCATTGATCCTCATTCCAGGACTCAAATGTTATTGTCTCTCTTTACATTTACTGTAAATGCTCCAGAAATGTTTGTGCTCTGGGGGAAGGGGAAAAAAAAAAAAAAGGTGCAATATCTACCTGTTTCGAATATATTGGGAGCAACAAATTCAACAAACAGTTAAAAATATAATCTAAACTGCCAACCTAGCTGTATCTTCCAAGGACTGATAAGGTTTATAGTCTAAGACCACAGTGAAAGGTCCTCTTGCAAGACTACCTAAAGTAGTTTAAGCATCACCCCATCTCTTCATAAAAACACGGAATTTGAACAAGCAACTGCAGCAGCACTCTTGTTTCACAGTGCCAGCAGAACTCTTCATTTGAAGAGCCTCTGTCCTCAGTAACTTCTTGAATTCCCACAGCTGTACTTGCAAGAGAACATCTCACTGTGGCTAGGATAGACAAGGCAGGATCAGAAACAGTCACAAAATGACTGGTGGTTTTGTCTTGGGTTTTGACCATGGCTCCTAAAACTAGTAAATAAGATGTTGGTTTCTAAAACTAGTAATTAATTCTATTCCAAGAATCTAAAGCCGTTTCCCTGTAAGGGAGGGAAGAGCTGCTTGCTGAACATGTCCTGGTGAATGACACCTGCCTACAGGAGGCGAATGAGGGTGGAATTTTTGGCATTCTGCCCACTATCATGAAGTGGTAGCAAATTGAACACCAGAAGAATGTGTCAGACTGATCTATATATGCCTTTGCAGCTAGAACTGTAAATACTTTAAACTGCAGTCTGCTCTGTACTGCCTGGAGTGGATAAATGCTTTGCTTTGGTTCTACCATTTTCCAGCTGATCTACAGAAAAACAGGGACAGACAATCCCACCCAGCGGCTGACCTGTAACAAGGACCTGTTGAAAATTTTCCATCAGGTTCCTAACTTTTTCATTAAAGGTATTTTGGCTCTTTGGTATTGTCTGAAGATCTCTCAAAACCTGTCTTTTTCACAGAGCAGAAAGGCTTGTTCACAATTCTTGGCAAGAGTCAGCACATTTTTGGCAGCTTGTTGGAGAGTGCTTCTTATGGAGCTCCCTTCTCTGGGGATAGAGGTCAATGTTGGAAGGGAATGGGTAGACAAAGAGGGCGAATGCTTGTCGAGGAAGACTGAGATTGACAGGAAAATGCATTCTTTTCTGAAACCTGGAGATGATGTCACATTTGGTCAAGTTGGAGGTGCTTTTTCTGTCAGGAGGCCTACTGATTGGAAAGGTCAGCAAGTCTGGAACAGGACTGTCTGATTCAGTGTCATGCCACAACCTGGTTCTATACAGAATTGAGGTTATACATGTTATCTTCTCTCTTTTCTGGCTGCTCTGTGCTTTGGCTCCCTTCTGCAGAGCACAGTGGAGGAAGGCACGTGGAGTTCCATGTGGAAGCACCTTCAGGGCACAGCAGCAGACATTTGAAATAAATGCACCACTAGAGGGCATCTGCTCGTGCTCACAGCTGGAATGGAATCCTGTTCACAACTGCAAAATGTCAGCGCAGCATTTACAGCTAAAGATATAAGGTCCTGGAGCTCAGATTTTTTTTCTTTAATGAACACATCCTTGTGCTTTGTGTCCTCAAAAGAAGAATACACTGAAATGCATTAATCAGCAAAGCTTAAGATGGTATATCAAGCTCTGCAGGTAACCAAGGTATAAGGTTTGACAAAGATCATCCTAAATGAACAGAAATGGATGTTTGCTTGGTTTCCTGTGGGTTCGGAAAGAGCAAATGGGCTTTGAGAGAAAGAGGGAGGAACTAAGTTGGCCTACTGCCCATATAAGTACACTTGGAATTAATCTGTGTCGAGATGCTGAAGGAAGTCAGGAGAATGTTCTCACTCTCTGATACAGTGGCCTTTTTTTGCTATGCTCTAATTCTCCCTGAGAACTAAAGAATTACATCATTTATAAATTTTAATTTAGGTGTGCTCACTTCATGGGTTTTGTTGATGGCCTTTGCTATTCTAAGTACTGCGTGTGGCTGTGCCTTCACCATGGTACATTAGGTTTTATGAGCCCTAGGGAGCTCATGTGTTAGCTGCAGAGCAGTCTCTGAGCCACACTGCATCAGGAAGACCTGCACACAACTGGCTGGAGGTCAGTTGGACATAGCCCACAACACATCAGTGTGGCTATTGATTCACCCATGTTCAGTTGTTTTCCCTTGTGTGTAGACTTTCTCTCCTCCTCTCTGAAAGAGGTTCCAGCACAAGGTACCTCAGTCCTTCTCTTCAACACTGCCACCTCCAGAGAGGAGGGAAAGGATTTTATTTCAATTCTAAAATAAAACTCCAATGGTCTCCACTTGACAGATCTGATTCCAGGTTAAAGATAATCCAAACCTTCCTGTCCCGTCCTCTCCAGGCTTGCTTTCTGCAGCTAAGGGATGATAGTTCTGCACTAGTGCAGGCTAAGCCTCGTCCCTTCCTCCGCCCTTTCTGAGCAGAAATCCTCAGATGTGCCATACTGTGCCAAATCCTTTATAGTGGTTTTGTGATGTGAGTTAGTATCTGCTGGAGATGCTGAGCTGAGACATGAACTCGTTTCACAGAGGGCTCGACCTGAATTCCCTGAAGTGAGGGTCTCGTCCTTTTACTCACTGAGCTCCCTCTTTTTGTACTTAATCAAATCCTAAATCCTCTGAAGTGAAAAAATGCACATTTTGTTTTCAATGACTTGCTGAAGCTGAATGCTTCTCACAACCAGCAAGGCCTATGAAACTAGTATTTATTAAGGATGAGTGATTTCTCACACTTATTCTGTTTCTATCCCAGACTGCCGACTTGGTCCACCTGGGTTTCAGAACTGAGATATCACATTTCCCACATCTCATGCCTTCTCTATACTTGCCCTGCATTATTTATTAAGGCACTGAGTGCTCCTGGGGTTTGCTGTCAGGCAGGGTCAGACTTCTTTGGGCTCACCTCTGCTGCGACAGTGTTGGAAGACTGCTGCACCAGCCAGTTTATTGAGCAGACTGGTCCTGCTGCTGGTGCCGCAAATGGGGACTTAAAAGCTACTCAGTGGAGAAACTCAGAGGAAATTGGGAATGAAAACAGAAGTGAGGACCTGGGGTCTCACTCCGCAGGAAGATAAGCAATAGATTAATTGGTGTCTCCCTCAGACCTGTTTTGGCTATCAATTCTTTCAGGGCAGGCAAGGTTGCAATATCCCTGCTGGCAGTAACACTCTTAATGACTGAATTGATCAAATCAGTGTCATCCATTTGGACCTTTCTTGCCAGGTTGGGCATGTAAAAGAGTTTCAGCAACTTTTCCATCGAGAGGCTTACCAAACTGGCTCAGAGGGGGGGAAAATGCTATTTAGTATTAAAGATTTGTTGCTATTTCTAAACTGCTAATTGGATGCTCCCTCTGAATCATTCCGGATCAAACATGTATGTGGTTAACTAAGGCTGTAATTTGGAAATTTGTTGTGCTACTGTTTGTCCCAGTGAAAAAGAGTTGTAGTGGCATGGCCTGCACGGACACTTTGTCTTCCCTACAACTGTGGTATTTCTGTAACTTAGGAGGAACTGATTACAAGAGGAGAAAAGGGTAAATGGGCATTAGTGACTTGGGGAAAAAAGCTCTAGAAAAGATTACAGAGCTGTTAACTTTCATGGTTTCTTTATTTTCCAAGAGATAGGCAGTGTAGCCCAAATCTCCCTGAGCTGGTGAGGAGTGTGAGTGCTCCATTAAAGCTGATGTTTGGATGAGACCATAAACTACTGCTAGTGGCAAAAGAAGATGCATATACATGTGGTTCATCCTTGGACTGCAGAAGAGGGGCAGACACTTACTAGATCTTGCAAGTCAGGTTTCGTATTTTAAAATTCTGGGTCACTTCATTAATTAAAAAGGTATGTTTTTAAAATTGTTTCTAATCAAATGCACTGTGGCACTGTGAGTTGGAGTGGTTTTTTGTCTGAAACCTATATCATCTATCAAAACGTGCTCCATGAAAACAGCTGGATCTCGTGTTTGAGTCTTCATAACTGAACTGAATGTTTAGAATGTCTTTTTCTATCAAATGTGTGATTTAACAGTGCAGCAGTGGATGAATCTAGGACAGTTTCTGAATTGCAGATTTCTGTACTAACTGTCTACGAAGCAGGAAGAAAAAGAAATGAGACTGCTGGCAGAAAAGTACAATACTACTACAGTAAGCGTATACCACATTCCATTTGATGGACAGCAGTGTCTATTCCCATAGAAAAGGGCTGGGATTCATGTGGATTGCTTCCTCATGAAATGTGCATAGAAATCCAAATACTCGCTTCTCAAACATGTTGGTTGCCATTCTGTTTTCTTCTAGTCACTTACTAATATTAGAAGCCTCAAACCGTGAAACCAAAGTTGCAGGAAAGGCATTGTGTGTTTGCAAAAAAAAAAAAAATTAAGCCTATGCGGGTCCATCCTGCAGTCTTTCCTCCTGCAAAGCTTCCCGTGGCCCTGTGTGTGTCTGTGTGCATGCCCACGCACGTGGGTTCCTGTTTGCTACAAATGGCTCTGTCCCTTTTCTTCAGGATCTGTCAGAATTAGTGTCTGTACAATGTTCAGCTCTGTGCTTGACTGAAAGCTTGAGAAGTTAAAAGCTTTTAGAACAGTCTCAAAAAAAAAAAAATCAACAACATGCACATATAACTAAAAACACATGAGAGATGAGAAAAAGAGAAATAATGCAGCATGAAGTAACATTTGGAACCTTCCTCTCTTTTTAGCAGTATCAGAGAGGCTCAGCAAGAAAGGGACCCCTGGAATCCACAGGGTCCCTCTCAGAAACACAGCAACAGCTGAACAGTGCATGAGAGCTGAGGCTCCAGGGAAAACCTCCATGAAAAATAAAAGGAAGGGAAGGAAAAAGGAAAAAAAAACCAGGGTTTTTTTTAAAGCTCTGTACAGATGCAGTGACAATTTGATGAGTCCTTCTGCTTTTTTTGCTTTCATGCAAATGGATAGCTTGCTCTTGGGAAAGGTCTACAGTGGTTGTGAGCATCCTATTGTCTGCTTGAAGTTACAAGCTGACTGGATAAGCTAAGAAAAGCAGCATTGTGGAAAAGCAAAAAGGTGTTTGACAGTGTCAGGGATTCTGTGTTGCTGGTGGCACATGCACTCAGATCTAAGGCTCATAGGCAAATTCACAGCATTAAGCAAAATTGCAGTGGAACCAGTGTATGCCAGTGCCAAACACTCAAAAAGACACTAAGTTTTGCCTCACAGGATCGTGAGAGTATTAGAATACTGCGTGGCTTTTTCAGGCAATGATGTGCTGTTTTGATTTGCTTTCTGGTTTTTTAACTGCTGTGGGTTGTGTTCTCACGGTTTGCCCTGCAACCACAGGGATACTTTTTGTATTCTTTAGATGAAAGCTGTGCCTTCAGCTTCTTCAAGAAGAAAATTGAGACTATGGCCTTCAAGAAAATGATCAAATGTGACAAGTGTTGCAGTAAAGTCACAAAGAGTGAACCAATTTTTATGATGATGATTTGGCTTCTCATGTATAAGAACACTGTTGCACTTCTCTTTTGCTTGCTCTCTGAGGCCTTGTGTGTGTAAACCCTGCCTTGTTCTGTCATACCAGCTCTCCTCTGACCTCAAAGAGCACAGCTAGACTTCTCAGGCATGGTTGGCTAGTGTTGCCTTTCTTGCTTTACAGCCTGTCAATATGGGAATAGATTCACTGCAGCATTAATGTGGATGAACATCTGAGCTTAAGCTGTTGTAGAGGGTGAGCAGTCAGTGCAAAACCAGTTACAGGCACTGCGAGGGCGTATGAGGATTTGTCTCCTGAAATTTACAAGTGTGGTAAGCTGAAGTGCTCTGTGATCCTTCCCTAGTCTGTTGTGAAAGGGTTTCTCTTTCCTTCCCATCTCATCACAGAATGCTACAGAAGATGTTGGAGGACTGCTGACTACATGGAACAGTTTTGTGTTCATTGAAAAGCGAGAGGGTTAAGAGACCCCTTACTAAAGGTTTTTCTTGGGAGTTCACACCCTAAGGTAGGCCAGGGAGGCTGGACTGAAATACCCCAGGTGTAACCTGGTAGTAGCTTTCTTGGCAAGGAAACACGCAAAATTAGTGTGTGAGTTAATTCTGCAGCTAATATGTGCGCCTGTGAAAAAGTGGTGGTGACCATACTTTACACTTTATTTATGTGGCTTCTGTGTTGGGGAATTACTGTGTTAGTAGAAGAATGGTGAGAAATTTATAGGGAAATACCTTGGTTGGTTGGACTTGAGTACTTTGAGCCTGGCTGTACATCGAAGTACTTTCACCTGTGTGTTTTGATCCAGAGCATGTTGGGTCTGAATTTCCATTGTCCTGAAACAAAAACAGTTTTTTACTCCTATGGTAAGTAAATAAAAGAGGGTGTAAGACAGGACTGCTCTCATGTGGTAGCATTTCACACCCACAGGTGTGACAGGTATAAGTGACTGTACAAGATGCAGGACTAGGGAAAACCAGGCTGGTTGTTATTAGGTCAGAGCTACAACCTGTGTCAAGGCTCTGAGCTTGTCTGCCCTTGAAAACATTATCTGCTAGAAGTGTACAATAAAGCCTCAGTGGAAACTCAGCTTATATAAGCAAAAGAGTTCCATTACAAAACAGCCTCTTTGCAAGAGTTTGGTTTTACACATAGAAACGTAAAAATGAGTTTGGTTTGGGCACCTGGAGTGATGGCCCATCCTGATCGAGTAAAATCTTTCGAGGCCATGAATTAATTTGCTACGAGGTTTCTCCTATGAGCTCTCTAGGGATTGAGAGTGCAGGGTATGACTGGCAGTTTTCTAGTACAGAAGATAGATGAAGTGTAGATAATGTTTGCAAGAGAGTTCTCTTGGGACTGTAGATGGCCACATTAAATTAAATAAACTATGATGGCAAAAGGTTGGAAGTTCTGCCCTTTTATTTTCTAGCTTTTTGCCAGCATGGGTTTTTCAGCTCTGAGCCTGCATAGCTACACCAGGAAAGCCTTTCAGAGGAACCCAGACACATTTTCTTAGCCTGTGTAGATAAGACATCAGAGTAAGGCTTGCAATATTTTGATTGCAGTACAGCAATCTGAAAGTTCACAAGGTGAGGAGCACTTCTCACCAAGAATATACACTGCAAACTGTATTTAGAAATAACATTTTTAATTAAAAACAGCATTTCTGATCCTGTTGGCAGTAGCTATAGGGCATAAGTGAGGATATATAATCTGACAGGAGATGTTTGGAATCTTGATGCAAGAGACTGCAAACCAGTCTCAAGCCTGCTTGAATAATCAAATTAAGAACTTCCCTTCTTAGGCATAAATTTCTGAAGTGGCACATGCAGGTCTGGCACAGAGCACTCATTATTGCTGATAACAGCTGACATCAAAGGCTTTCCTATAATGAAAATCTGTAAAGATGCAAATATAGACCCTTTGTGTAGATTCTGGCTGTAATTTCACAGTGTACCATTTTTGGTGGCACAACCATCTTTAAAAGTTCTGGTTCATTCTGGTTCCCAGAGCTTGTTCCTGTCTTTGTGCTGCAGTTATCTCTCTGCTATGTTGCTACATTGCTTTAGGATCCAGGAGGAAAACAAACCAAACACTTTTATTTTTAGCTGGGATTACTTTACAGATCTACTTTGCAGCACAGTGATAAGATGTGTGGCAAGCTGCAGCATGAAGGTGGCAATACGTCATTAAGACATGTATTAGGGGAGAAATTGGATGTGGGTGGGATCACCTTCCACCAGCTTTGTGATGGAAGCAGGGTCTTGTGAGACTGCACAGTATCGGGGAAAGTCTGTCACTGCAAGCCCACCATGATCTCTTTGGCTCTGGGGCTTGCAACCCCAGCCCTGGAAACCACTACATAGAAGTGCCTTGCTTGGCCCTCCCCAGCTGCAAACCCATTCTATCCAATCTGAGTAAACAGACCTTGGATCCATTGCTTTTTTATGCTCTTTCTGTGAATTCAAGGACCCATGGGCTGCCAGGCCCTTCCCAGTATAGCTCCTGCTTCTGTTGGGCTCACAGCCTCACCTCCAGTGGAAGCAGTGGCACTCCTGCTATGGGCACTGCACAGTCACCACTGCCTTGTAAGGTTGCAGCCCAGCTTTGGGCATTGCCTGCACTGAACTTACTAAACAGAGCCTCATACTATAAAAAACAGAGGACCTGTGTGGGATTTGAGGCAGAGACTCATGCAATCCAGGAGTGGACCAGCCCGTGGCCAGGGCTTGTGTCTCTTGTTGTGACCAGTGGAAAGTAAGGGACCAGGACAAGATCTTCTTTCCCATCCACTGAGGCGTGTGGCTTATCATCTTCCTGTGCTCCAGGGAATTTTGAATAGGAGGCAGTGGGGTATCTCTCTGGTGCAATGCAACAGCAGAGGAAGGGACAGTTCTTGGGGAAAGGGCTCGTCCAAGTCCCAGTCACTTATCCCACACACCCCAGCCAGTGCAGCGGGGCAGGGAGACATCAGGATCAGGCTGCTCCACCAGTGCCACTGAGCAAGACACATGTGATACAGCCTCAGCCCTTGCTCCTTCCACAGCCCCTTTGATGAAGAGACCTTTGGACCCTCCCAAAACTTGGATGCTCACTTGGTGACTTCACTGCCCTGGTACCCAAGTACCTGGCAGCAGGCATGCCCCCTCTGGCCTGCATCCCAAGAAAGGGCCATCCAGACCTCCCTGTGCATCAGGCAGGCAGCTCCAGAAGGAAAAGGCGTTATACATCCTTGACAGTGTGACTGCAACTTATTTTAATGCTGCTGGTTTGTCTCGTTACTTGTCATGCACCGCATAGCACGGTGAAAATTAGAAAGCAAGCTGAGTGCAGTAAGTAAAGGCAGTAAAGCAGGATCTTGCACATTGCACTTGCTTCCTCATTGGTCTTAGTGCATCTTGCCTTGCCAAAACTAAAGCAAAACATGATGCTGAGTGACTCTGAATGAGCTACCAGTGTTTTGCCTCTACAGAGATTTTAATCTCTAATGGGACATGGAGCATTAGGAGGGGGTAATGTAAGTGGCCCCCAGTTTAAAGGCATTTTTGGTTCTTTTTTCATCCCTCACTCCAGCAGTGTTCACCAGTGGAACAACTGGGTCTGCTGCTCTCATTCAGTGTCACCATCTTTATTGAGTATTCATCTCACTTCTGTCACTGTACATTAGAGGCCGGTTTATTCCATTCAGCTTCCTATGCCTGATTCAGAAAAGGTACAAGAGTCACAGAGAAATCTGAAGCTCTCTTAGCTCCTTTGGAGTATGTCACCATAAATCACCCCAGCTAAAAGGCCATATGCCACTTTGTGCTACACTCTCTCAGTTAATAAAATGCGTCAGATCTCAATGCCTTGGGGCAAAAGGATGAGTCTAATGGATCATGCTTTATCTATTTTGAGACACCAGGTAAACTGATAGTTCTGCATTAATGATTATTCCTTTAACTTAGTTCGCACTAAAGAGCCACTGAAGAAATAGTTACAATATTTTTCATGGCTGTTCAATGCCTTCAGACTCTGCCTCAAAAATGCTCAAGAAAGGAGGGTAGTAGGTTAAAAATCACAACATTTTGCAAATGCATAAGCAGACACGTTCCACGCATATTTACAAACCTCAGAGGAGTATTTCCCTTGGTTTTTTTAGGCTTTCACATTCACCTTTTCTAGCTATCCTTGGAAAAGATAGAAAAGTTATTTCATTGAGAAGATCAAAAGAGGACCAAAATCTCCATTTAATCACAAGACTTGAAAAATCAGTACTAACAGATGACTTCTAAAGTCATCAATTAATACTAGAGATAAAAATTGCAAGGTTTGGCAAAACTGATAACACAAATAATTTTTACATTTTCATTCTGAAAGGCTATCAGGGAAGACCTCATTTCTGATGGATGCTATAAAAATATAAAAGAAGGCTGTTGACAATTTAAAAGATTCTCCTAAAAAGAGGTAGAAAATGTTTTTTTTTTCATTATTTAAGGAGCTCTCTAGAAAGGCAGTCCAGTGTACAGAAGTGTTCACAGATAAGATTTCTCTTTTTATACCTTATACACTTTTTATGCTTTACACAGAAGGCAAAGTGAAAATTAATGTAGGATCTCCTGACAGGTTTAAACAATTATCTTTCTTATAGAAATAAGCTCATTTTATCCCTGAACTGTTAACCAAAATAAGCGACAGAGAACAATTAAACCATTCATCTCAATTTAGGATCCTAATGCACACCCATGGTCAGAAGAGCCCAAGTCCTTAATTTTCATCAGCACTCATTTTTAAGTGGTTTAATGCTCCCTCTGATTGTCAAGTGCTAAAATATGAATCTTCACACTTTTGAGTCACTGATGTAACTAAACTGTGACTTTGGCATCAGAGAGTTTCCTGGGAGTAATGCAAGCTGGGGCCATGAAAACATCTGAGTCACGATTTCCGGGGTAATTCTGGCCCACCTTTGTCAAAACTGAACAAACTCCCACGTTCTCCCTCTTTGCCTCACCAGCAACCCCCAGCAGCTCCCTTCGGTGGTGACTGGGTGGTTGACGACTCGATTTTGGGCTTTTTGTCAGAGTGAAAATTACTCACTGCTCCTGCCTCTTCTGACAGCATCAACACTGGCTTCCATAAAGGCGTTAAAATACATGTCTTCCTCAGATAGACAAATTCCTCTTGACAGAACATCCTCAACCAGTGGATGTACAGGTGAGTGGGAATAGGAACCGGTACAGTTTTGCTTCAGGTCTTAGGCCTGATAGCTGTGAACACCATGTGTCTCACACTCCCCCAGCTAGATGTGTGATGTAAAGGGCTGTAGCTACAGCCTCAGCTGGACATTTTTAGAGGCAAATGTCTGTAAACAAGAAAAGATGGAAGCTCTAAATCAGTAGATAAAAAATATTGTCTCTGGTACCAGTGTAATGAGCTAACTACTCATTTTCTCCCAGTAACAGGGAAGAAAATGAGGGGATATTTTGTCACATTGAAAGAAACAATAAAAACATCTTTCTTCCACTCTCTGCAAATTTAGAAAAAAACCTACATCATCAGTAAATTTGAAGGAAACAGCTTTCCTTTCTTTTGATTTTCTCAAGTCTCAGCTTCTGGAGTCTTCTTGGATCACCTGGGTTAGAGAGATGGCTATCTAGGCTCTGTGGTGGGTTTTTCTTTGCATTAGAGATGTGGGAAACAAACCACAAGGAGGAAGGAGATAAGAAGTCTAGGTGCAAGAAGGTGGACATTGTCCTCCCAATGGCCTGTCAAACCTCACAATTGGGATGCAGCACATCCTTAGCTGTCCTTTTCTCCAGAAAATCATTCTTCTGGAACAGCTGCTGTTAGCAGCAACTGGGACTGAAGCCCTGAGGTCCTGCCTGGCAGCAGAGGAAACTGCAGTCCACAACTTCCTTGGGAGCCATGGCACTTCTGGCCCAGGAGGTACTACCAAGAGCAGACAACAGCACCCCATTTTCCCACTGTTTCCAGCAATTCACAAGTTCCTCAAGGGGTTGCTCACCCAGATGCCTTCACTAGCTCTCGCTGGAAGTTTTCCTTTGGAAAGGTGGATTTGAAATGCTCACTCTCTGACTGGCACTCTTGTGTTCATACTCAGTTTCTTGGCAGGGCTGTGGCTGCAGCCTGGCAAATTAACTATCAAGTATGAAAATTAGGGAGGAAAATGCTTTTGAAACACCTTCTCCCCTCAACCGAAGATATGTAATTGTCATTAGCAATTGTAGCACTAGTCACTGTCTATGTTACATCAGTTATTTCTTCCATTTTTTTCACACTTACATAAAATATATCTGCTTATAAAAAGAGAACAAGCCTAATCTCTCCCTCTTTGTGTCCAGCAAGTCAGGCATAGTACAATTATATTAGTACCGAATCTATATAAGTAATTGTGCAGTTCTGGTTATTAGTAGTAGCATTTTCACCAGAGCCTGAAAATTAATTGTGCTACTTTCAGGAATGAACTTCAACTCTCCTGGAGGCCCTTCTGAAGGGTTTGGCCCCAGTACAGTTGTTTTGGTTCAGGTTTTGCAGAATGGGTGACTAAAGAGATCAATCTAAAATTAGGGTCAGATAAAAGAGTTCACTATGAAAATAGTTCACAGAGTTATCTGCATCTGACAAAGAGTTATGTACAGTCTTGATGGCTTCAGTTACACCATGTATGGGTACAGAGGTCTGGTTTTGCAATATTCAGCATAAGGACCAAAGAGTTCAACAAAACTTTCTCTAAGAGCAATTTCTGAAGGACACAGGTAAACCTGTTAACTGACTCGTTTCTTGCTTACACTGAGGTCTTCAGCGGCCTAAATAAATCCCTTTCTTCTTTTCTAGGGATAGCACTTATATTTTGGTGTTGGGGTTTTTTTGGTCTGGGTTTTATTTTTGGTACCCAAATGCTTGCTTTAGGTCAGTCAATTAATTTTAAAAAAAAGCACACGATAAAAAAAAACACACAAACAACAGAATAACTAAAGGGAACAATTATTCTGGGAGACACCCTTAATATTTTCCATCATCTGACATCTACACACTGGCTAGGCAAAGTACACAAGTAAATATTTTTTATTAATGCTGAACAAAATTGATGTCTAACATCAAAGCATTTATTTCTCTGCAAGGGCTATGCATACACCAGAACTGTACTTTGTATTTTGGTTGATGGCAAATTCTACAACGAATAGCTTAATAGCACAATAAAATTGATTGCACAACTAAAATAAGGCCAAACATTGATTCTCTATAGGCTGCAAATGAAGTTAATCAGAATCTTTTGTGGACTTCAGGTGGGCCCCCAAATTTGCTAGAGAGTTAAAAATCTTTGGAAGGAGATGTTGGCATTTGGCTATAATCAAAAGTGTTGCAGAACACCCGGAGACCAGTGGCAGCAGCTTTATCTTACACGTGGTTGGGCATTTGCCTTTCAGACTACGATGTGGTAGTCTCAGAGAAAAATAAGAGAGAGCATTTATTCCACTGAACCTTTCCCCGTGTTTAGCACTGGGAACTGCGTGAGAAAATAAGCCTGCTTCCAGTGCTGCTGGTGGAAAAATAAGTTATGCACAGTGTCTTGGCTGATGCTTGTATACAGCAGTGCCTTGTGTGGGACTGTACCATTGGTCCCTGCTAGCCTCCCATGAGAGTTAAATGCATTAAATGTTCCTAACTTGGCTTTGAAAATAATATTTCTTTGAGGAGAATGATGTACTTATGTCTTCAGTTGTTTGCTTGCTGGCAGTTGTTTGCAAGACTAGCTTAATAAGGAAGTGGAATTTGAGTAGTTTTATTTGGGCGGTAATAACCCGCAGGACTTCCATCAACCTCCTCTGTCTTCAAAGTCCTGTGCAAATACAGGCTGATTAATCACACTGAGGAGCGCCCGATAGGCCATCGTGTTGGAAAAAAAGCGTTTTGTTCTGTAGGGGAAAAAGTAGAAAAAAGAAAAAAACCAGGGTAATGAGCCATTAAAAACACAATATCCATTTACTCCTCCAGTGTCTAAATAGACTGAACCTTCAAATGACTTACAGGCACACCCAAATCTGCATACATTGGTGATTCAAGGAGTTTTGTTCCCTCTCTCAGTACCTTCAATCTCAGTTAATTTTTCTCATTGTCCTTACATTTCCTAGCATCTGAAAACTTCAAGGGTGTAGAGAAAAAAAACAGCCCAGGAATTCAGCTTCTTTTCCATCTGGCTGTTAAGGTAATCACCGTGCTGTTGTTTCGAGAGGAGAGCCAGACGGGCTGGAACAATAGCAGCGTGTATAAACTTTCCCCATTCACCTCAAAGGGCTTCTGTTCTAACACCTCATTAAGATGGTTTGAATGCTAAAGCTACCGTTTTGTTGTTGATTATCATATCAGAAACCATCACCTAACATATTTAATTAGTACAGCTGCAAGCCCTGACATGTCTTCATGGAGCAGTAGGTTTCAAGTGTAAGCTATCTAAAGACTGGAATCACAAGTCAAGTGCTCCTTAAGGCTGGTGGTCCACAGCTGGCTTTGTCAATGCTTGTAGTCTTTCTTTTCTTCTTTTCTTTTTTCATTCTTGTTCCATAGACGTTATTTTGGTTTAGCCCATGTTGACTTTGTACCCACATAACGCTTATCATTAAGATCACAGCTGCATCCCTGCAAGAGGTAGTAGTTAACGCTTTCATGCAATTCGGTGTGATCTGTGATTTTGAAAAGTGAATTTCTTCCTCCATCTTTCCTTCCAAAGACTCATTGTAATAGGCGCTGCTAACTTCCTCCTCCGCATCTTGTTAGTGCGATTCGAGCTCAGCTAAAATGAGGCTTTATTGGCATGACAAGCTACGCAAGTGTCACCAAAGTGTTAGGGAGAAAAGAATCATGCTGCTCTGAGCATGAACCAATGGCAAGTGCTTTGTAATACAACCATCAAAAATAATGCAAACATATCAAAATACAACCATCACTCAGAAAAAAGAGGGGTGACAAAGGAAAGATTCAGGAGCTGAGCCCTAGTCAGTCCCAGCTCTGTGGATTTGCTGGGAACCAACCGGAGGCAGCTCTTTGTGAGTGCTGAACTGTGCCTACCACTACTGGGATCTAAGGTGACCAGGGGAAGGGATGTGTCTGAGCAAGGAAAATACCAGCCCTGAAACACCTGCACTATAGTTTATGAATTCCCTAAATTGCAGTCAAGTGCCATCAATGCCAGGGTGCTACAAATACCTAGCCAAGGCAGGAGACTGAAATTCATTGGCTGTCTTTAAATAAGCAGATGGACAGATAAGATCTTTACCACACTCAATTTGCCTGTCCTATAAGCACTTTCTTTCTGGATACCCTGACCATCTGCATTTCTAAAAACCAGCCCATCTAAGGTAGCATCTGGATGCTGTCTGAGAGAAACTATATGTGATAATTCCAGATTTTTGCCACAATACCTTGCCCTTTTGGCCTCTTGCATCCCCAAATTGTTTAGTTTGCATTTAAATACACATAGCACATTACCTCTACCTGCAAATGGCACTTTACTGAAATTCAAACATAGCTCCTCTGGCTCAGAGAGTTCCTGCACTTCTCATTGCTGGAGAAAAGATGGATGTTTTGAGATGCTTCGCTGCTACTGTCGGTGAGGGACAGTGGGCTTGGTGGACTTCGGTTTGAGCTGGCAAGACCATTCTCACACTTTGTGTCACAGTGACAAGCACAGGTGAACAGTCATTTCCTGCTGCGACTGAGTTCATTCATGTTTGCCTAATCCCAGTTTGACCGTGCCAGCTCCTGCCTAGGCTGCAGTTTGAAACAATGGTTTAGCACAGCTTCTTGGGGTTGTGCTCCAGCATAAGGTTTTCCTCATCTACAGGTACTGCGGCCACCTGTTGTTAGCACGGCCAGTTTATCTAGCGTAAACAGAAAGTAATTCTATTCAATCTAATTGTCAGCTTGTCTGCTGACTTCTGCTAACAGATAAACAAAATAGTGTCAGTTACCAAGAATATTTTTAGGAGAGAGAAGTGGAAGGGAGAGGAACGAAGCAGATTTATTAGGTTCTATACAGGGACCGGTAATCCCTCTGACACTGTACACGACCAAATCTTCAAATACAAATGATCTTGTATGTGGCTATTTTCTTACAGTGAAAGACTTCTTCGTGACTAGGTTATCTCATCTTTCTCTTCCCACAGGGACCATATCAACCAACCCCAAAAGAAAGAAGCTAGCTGTTGTCATGGTCTTACAGTGATCTTTTCCATTTTTCCAGCTCACAATGACAGACTCTGGGCTGGAGTTTAAGCAATGAAGCACACGATTGATTTCACATGGCTGTGAAAGCTTGTGGCATGTGCCATTGACATGACTCTCCTTTGAACTGAGTGATGTGGTAGCTGCAGTGCTGAAATGAGTTCTGCTGAACTCTTTTATTTTCCTCCTTGAAAATGCTCCTTCAAGCTCACCTTTATCTACTATCCAGTTTTCTCTGCACTGTAAGATATATTTTTACCTACTGAACTTGAGAATTAAACATTTCAGTGAGAGCAGCTTACTGCAAGCATAATGCAAATTCAGAAAAAGCCCAGACAAACCAAGAAATTTGGTTTGTTTGGTCAGTTGTTGCCATGTAGGTTGGAGTTCACCTATGACAGCAGTTGTTGAGGAGTAACCCAGGAGGATTTTTCTTAAGACTGTATATGTTTTCACTTAACTCCCACAGATCTTGAAAGAGAATTAAAAAGGAATGAGCCCTTTGAAACAAGAGTTTAATCATGAGTTTTTTTAGGACGGACCCAAAGTATGGTAAAACCATGCTTAGGCTAGTTCCTAGTCATTAACACATTAGGTACAAATTTCTAGTCCTCACTTGTGTTGAGGACCATCTGTGTGAGTAATACCTTGTTTGACTAGAAGTGGTCCTTGGGTGACTCAGTATTCATCAGTGTGGCTAAGAGTTAGAGTCAGGTCCCCAAACACTGAAGAAAGAATTTCTTTTTATGTCAGTTGTGTGCACAACCTTCATTGAATTAAAGATCACCAATTGCTAGTCCTGCAACAAGAAGAGTTTCCGCTGTGTAGGTGATTTTTAAGGAATTGCTTCTCTCGTGGGGAATTTCCATTTCCCCATGCACTAACATATGATTTTCTTAGACTAATCTGAGAAGAAAAGCTGCCCCAGGAAGATTTAGACTACCACATTTGTTTAAACCTAAAAACAAAGCAGGAAGTACAGACCAGTATAAAGCATAGAAAAGGGATTTAAGGTACATATTTTATGGTATAGAATATAATTAAGAAGTAGTTAATTGTATAGATATGGTTTGTTAAGGGAAGGAGTAAATTGGGGGAGGAGAAAGATCTTTCCATCTCACATTTTTTAAATAATGACTTCTTGTGAAAGAGAGGAAAGGACTAAATTTACAAAGAAACAAAAGAGAAACTAGAGTGAGCAACAAGACAGGGAGGAAGGAGAGCTTTGTGGTTATAACACTCAACAAGGACCAGCTCAGTAGGTCTGGGTTCACTTTCTTGATCTCCCAGAGGTTTTTCATCTTTGAGCAAGTCACAACTTTGTACTTCAGTTCTCTCTTTATGCGAAACAGTGGAACACTTCATTTGGGCTGAAATCTTTTCTGGACTGGGCTTCTTCTTCTCCTATGTATACCTGTTACACATAGCACAGTTATTTTACAAATAATACATTCTAACATCCTTAAATAGTTTTGTTGAACTTGTATGTGCTTTTGTAGAATTCTTGTTTTAGATTGGCTTTTGATCATCCAGTAACAACCTGATGGTGTCATTTTCCCCAAGCCCTCAGTAAAAAGTCTGTCATGAAAGTGGAGAACTTCCACAGAAACAAATGAGGAAATACAGGAGGAAGTGCAATTACAAACATATCAGCAAATATATCCAGTTTTTGCAAAGTAGGGATCATTTATTCTTCTCCTGCACCACCTAGAGTAGTTTTTTTAGGTACCAGTTAAGCCTCTTATTATTATAAGAGCTGCAGCTCAGCCTTACAACAACTATCAAGGTGTAGAAAGGGAAAGCAACACCCTCCCATTAGTGAACAGGTGGAACTGAATCACAGGCTGAATTCAAACTCAAATTACCCGGGAACTTAGCAAAAAAGCCAGGAACAAGCCTAACTCTCTTCAGTCTGTGCACTGCTTTACTCCCTAAAAGTCTACTTCAGCTCACCTAACTTTCAGATGAAAAAACACAGATGCAGTAGAAACTCCCTATGAATGATGGAAGGAGTAATTTACCCTAACATCTAAATCACCGTCACTGGAGGAACATCTATTTTTCCACTGAATATACAAAGAACCTCAATGAGATGTTTGAAATTGTGTAAGTGATTTGCTATACCATTTAATTTTTTCATTGCATAATTCTTTCTTCTTCAGAAACATTCTTTGCTACAGAGCAGTGGTGTTAAGTGCCACAATTTTGACTCAAACATTGATGGTATTACTTCTATTTTGATAGTTTAAATAGCTGTTATAATTAGATAATTTGTTAAATCCCAGCCAAGAGATATTCTGAACTCAGGATGCTAGACAAGTGAAGGAAAAGACCTTGAAATACTTGATATTTTTCCCCCCATGAATCCTAAAATATTCTGTTATGTAAGCTGGAAATTTTAAACATGTTGTTGATTGTGTGAAGCTGCTCTAAAATTCATTAATCATTAAGAAAAATAGGGTGGCAAGAAAAACCTAAGAGTGAGAGAGAGAAGATTTGACCTGATGTTACCAATATCAAGGGAAAAAACCCAGAAATTTAGCTGTGTGCCATGCACCGTCTTACACATCCACTGTGTTCTATAGAGCTCTCTTGGTTTTAAGGTTGTCTAGTGTTGATAATTCCCATTTTCTGTTTATTTATTTGTTTATCTTACAATTATTTTATCTAAGCTACAGTCCCCCTGCTATCAGAAGCATTTACTTTCATTTTCACTTCATGGCATTTTGAACTTGGCATTAAAAATGTCTGAATCACTGCAGGTACATGTGTCTTGCTTTCAGTAGTGTGTAGCTGCTCCATTAAAAGGAGAAAACAAAAAAGTGCTGTAGTTTTGTATCTTGGTGTATCCCTTGATGTAGTTTTTCATCTTCCACCAGACTGGTTTTACTGTTATTGATATCCCTATGCAAAATACAAGAAGAAGTAAGCTCACTGTGGAAATAATGGCATTAAATAGAACAGCTTCTTGTAAATGGAGAAAATTACTGATAAGGGAGACCTGAAATATTTTAAGATTGTTTCTTGGAACAGAAAACTGATTATATAAAAAAAAAAATTAAGGAAAAGCAGAAAGCAAATAACTGGCGGGAGGAAGAACAGTGAAAATTAGGCAGCATTCTATATACTTAGATGTATAATATATTTCCAATGACAGTAACTTTAGGTGTTAGTTAAGAGTTAATAAAATAGCACAACTCCATTTTATGTCTAATACAGAGAATTTTATGCTCTATTAAACAGAGATTTTTCTAATAAATGCTGATGATCAAACTAGTAAGACAGCACATTCATCTCTATATTGATACTATAAAACAAGGGGCAGCCTAAAACATCTTAGCTTCAATGACTTTTTCACTATTCTTAATCCCTTTAGGCAACAGCACTTTCTGCAGCCTGTATTTGTGTTTCAGCACAGGCTGTAAAGAAATAGCCCTTTGAATGTACTTCTGATAATGCATCTCAAAGTGCATCTCTAGCAGGATTCATTTACTGCTAATTCTAACTGAAAACCCTTCTTCAGATTCTATATAATGTTTATAAACAACATGCCTTTCATTTTTTAATGAACAATTTCCTAGTTGTCCCAAGCGTAGCTTCATAGTGCAGCTAACCATGTACACCTGTGATCTTATTCTGGCCTCTGGGCTCAATGCTGCTCATGTAGGTATAGTCACACAAAAAAAACCCACACAAAGAAGTTGCTCCTCCTTGGTATTGTTTGGTCCTGTGGGGCTTACCCCATATCTCCTGGCCCTGCAGGAACCTGGTCTCCTCTGGGAGACTTTGCTGACAAACTGGTGTAAAACATGCCTGGTGTTGACCCGCAGGGAAAGTCATGGACAGGTGCTGGAGGACTGTTAGCATTCCAGTGGGTTGGCAGGCAGCTTTACTGCAAAATGAGCAAGTTGTTAACTTGAGTGAGAAAAATGAAAGCAAACTTTAAGTTCTTCAGTGGTATTGTTAGCTGAAAACACCAAAAATATAGCTAAGCTCAGGTCACAGGTTTCTGTGTGTTGATGAGGCTGCATGGGGGACAACTATGGAGCACTAGACTTATTTGCTTCTGCACCCAAAACACATAAATAATGGTCAGCAAAACACCTGAATTGTGTTCTTAAAGTATTTTCTGCCCCCATCCCCAACAGTACCACAACAAAAACTGCAAATCCAAATGGTTTAACTAAAGACATGAGAAAGATAAAAGGGGAAACAAAATTACTCTACAAACAGTGCCACATGATTTATCTAGTGAAAACAGTGTGTCATGTCAGTGCTTTACTTAATTTAAGAGATAAAAGACCAGACGAAAACTTTTGGACTCTGAATTGTGTAATCCAGCGCTTCTGGTCCTCTGTGGCTAGAGCTGACTTATCTTGGTTTATGTCTATACATATTTCTGATATTGTTTCTCTAACAATCATGAACCTGATTTCAGGGTTTTTCTTTGAGAACTGTGTTAATCAAAGGCTACTAATGAGTCTGTCTTTGTTAGACTCTGATTCCAGAGGACAGTAAATCCAGTCACAGGGTTTCTAGTGCAAGTATTGTGCTCAATCTGCAAGGTTTAATTTTTTCAAAGAAGTAGTGAAGGTAGCTTCATCCTGGCAGATTCTACACTGGATCAGATATTGTCTATCATGTTGTGAGCAATCACAGCCAGCACTTACAGCAACATACCACATATCCCGGCATTCTTTGAATTTGACTGGAGTAAGGATATGGATATGTACAACTGGTGGGGACTAGCTGGTGATTTTTAAGTTCACACTATATTATGGGCTCACTATTTCATTTGTCCATGTCCTGTATATTACAATGTGTTACTTATGTATCCATATGTCAAAGGTTTGTATTCAGTGGGAACTACTCTGGTTTAAGTCAAGATATGAATTTTAACAGATTTCATTAAAAAGATGAGGATTATATAGATCCTGCCTTAAGGAAGGGATATTTTAGGTTGTTTGAAATTGATGAGAAGCAAATTTGCCTCCAAATACAGCATAAGCATACCCCCCACTAGAATACTGTGCAACATTCTGCTGCCTGCATGGGGACAATGCAAAGGAGGCTGGAGAAAGTACTGTCCAGTGAAGCACTTTAAAATCAATTCTTTAACAAAAGAAAAGAGCTACTTTGTTGTCATGTGTATATGTATAAGTCTTTAACCTAACAAGCAAACAAATAAAAAGATTCAGTGACTGAAAAGGAAAGCTAAGTAAATTCATGATAGAAATAAGATGTGCTGCTTAGGTGGTTAAATTGTGAGGAGAATAAGTGATTGGTGGAAATCACTGGCAGCAGTTTCAGGCTTTCAACTTCTTGGTGTCTTTATACTGAGGCAAAGTGTCTCTTTAGAAGATTTGCTTAATCAAGTGAGGGTTCCTGGGGTCAATTTAGGTGTAACTCTCTGAGATTCTGAGTCATGTATAAAAATAATATATAGCAACTTGTCAGCTGGATGAGTAGCCTCATACTAACTTTTGCATAGTGTGGGTCTGTGTGCAGACAGGTTTTTGGACAATTTGGTTGCATCTCTTTGAAAAGACCTCATGACATTTACTTCAGTGAGGGATTTGACTCATGCCCCTCTGCAGTTCTGCCACAACTGAATCCAAATTCTTGTCTACAGCATGGAAACTTAAACTGCTGGATCAACTCTGGCTGGGAACAGACAGAGATTTAGTATGGTCCTGTTTGTGTAGCTGTGACTGAAGACCCTGTGAATATTAGGGTAAAAGTGGGAATCAACATCTAATCTATTTGATTGACAGATTATCACAATTTGCTGTGACAGTGCGCAGGGCCATTCCTGGTCATTTTGCTCACAGTGATGCCTTGGAATTGCCTTCTGCTTTGACAGCAACATGTCATTATAACCTGGGGCATCCCAGTGTGCACAGCCTACGTGGAGCTGCATCCCCATAGGCACTGTATTGGCCAGGATGCTGACTGTGCATCACCTCTGGCCTGTGCCATATTGGCAGATTAGGGCCTACGGTTTGTCTCTGGGACAGAAATATTTTAACTTCATCTGCACCAAGTTCTTATCCACTGCTGTTGGTGTATTAATCAACACCAAATGTTGTGTAAAGAGGAACAAGGGTCAGGTGTTTGAACGGGGCATTGAAAAGGGGGAAAATTTTGTTTCCAGGGAGTAGCTCAATATAGAAGTGACTCTACACTGCTTGGCCATGTCACTGTCCAATGCTGTGCCTTGAGCAGCTGAAGGTACAGGTCCTTAATGCAAGCTGAGGGCTTGTGTTCGTTGCTTCTCAATCATCTTATTCTTTCTGTTCCATACTAGACAAAGTGAGCATTATTCTTATTTTATGATACTCCTTGTGCCTTGAGAAAATGAACTCCTGGAAAAAGCCATGGAGATGGAAAATTACAATAATCATGCCTGGAGAAGACAAAAGTGTAAATAAGACTTTCAGCAGAAGTGTGACTGAGACAGTGTTGAATATAGGGCAATACAATGAAAGTGTTAATAAGCAGATTTACAAAGACAGGAAATGTGAGAAACAAAGGTAAGATCAGTATCAAAAAGAGCAGGTGGATTTTGTTCTTCAGTCACAAAATGGCATCAAAGACTTAAAATTGCCAACACACAAGTTAATGACTTTTCCACAGTGGTCACCACTAGCGTGAAATGGAAAAGATAAGTCAGAATTATAATAAGATTGATCCTTGCAACAAGGCAAGCAGAATCTTCTTAACTTAAATTAATATACAGCTAATGGATATACACCTGTATGTAATAGATATTAACAAAGACTTCTGAGCAATGAGAGAGTAGAAAGTTTCACTAAACCAGCAGAGGATCTCCATGGAGAATTTCGTGTCCTGCGATAAGAGGCATTCTCTAAAAAAATTCCTGATTGGCTCTGTTTTCTGGATTTTAATATATCATTGTATTTTCTGATCACTTTGCACTGCTTCAGGTCACAGCGAAGCTGCCTCAGTGTCTAGTGGTGTTGATAAGGGCAGCCTGCACCTTCAGCAGCAGAGACATCAAATCCCTGTGCTTGGAATTATGCTGGTATGGCTTTGTGTGCAGGAACACAGTTGCCTGCATAAGGTCCCAATACAACCAGTACAGCACTTTTTTCCTGTAGGATCAGTTTCCCAGTCTGTTTCATGACCTTGCCTTACAAACGGTGTGTCGGCTCAGGTGGCTGAGGAGAGTTATGGAATAGTATTTCTGAGTTTCTAGCCTTTGCTGAAGCAATTGTTTCTCCCAGCCTCCTTATATTTCTAGTACATATTTGTTATAAGGCCTTTGATGTGGTCTCCTAAAACATCCTTCTCCCTAAATTGGAGAGAGATGGACTTGATGGGTGGACTGTTTTGTGCACAAGGAATTGGTTGGATGGTCTCATTCAGAGGGCAATAGTCAACATCTCAGTGTCCAGATGGAGATAGGTGGGTCCAAATGGTGTCCCTTGGGGGTCTGTATTGGAACCAGTGTGGCTTAATATTTTCATCAATGACACAGACAGTGGGATCAAGTGCTCCCTCAACAAGTTTGCCCACAGCACCAAGGGGCGTGGTGCTTTTGACATGCCTGAGGGACAGAGTGCCGTCCAGACAGACCTGAAAAAGCGTGAGAAATAGGCCTACTTGAATCTTACAAGGTTCAAGGCTGAGTGCAGGATCCTGCACCTGGGGTCAAGGCAGGCTCTGGTATCAACACAGGCTGCAGAATGAACACACTGAGAGCAGCCCGGCTGAGAAAGACTTGGGGGACTGGTGGATGAAGAGCTGGATGTGATCCAGCAGTGTGTGCTCGCAGCTGAGAAGGCCAACCATGTCTTGTGTTGCATCCAAAGCAGCAGGGCAAGGGAGGGGATTCTGCCTCTCCACTTGAGCGAGATCCAACCTGGAACACTGCATCCAATTCTGGGGCCCCCAACATAAGGACATGGACGTGCTGAAGTGAGTCCACAAAGATGATCAGAGGGCTGGAACACCTTTGCTATGAAGCCAGGCTGACAGAGACGGGGCTGTTCAGCCTGGAGAAGAAAAGGCTCCAGGGAGACCTCATTCCAGGCTTCCAGTACTTAAATGGGATCTCTAAGAAAAATGGGGAGAGAAACTTTTTACCTGGGCCTGTTGTAATAGGACAAGGCACAATGGTTTTAAACTAAGAGTGTCAATTTAGACTAGATATTAGGAAGAAGTTTTTTATGGTGAGGGCAGCAAAACACTGAAACAGGTTGCCCAGAGAGGTGGTGGATGCCACATCCCTGGAGGTGTTCAAGGCTAGGTAGCATGGGCCTCTGAGTAATCTTTTCTAGTTGAAGGTATTCCAGCTCATTACCGGATGGTTGGAATAGGTGACCTGTAAAGGTCCCTTCCAACCTAAACTATTCTATTTTTCTGCATCTAACCAGGAATATCTGACTTTTTTCATCTAGCAGCAGTGCTACCCGGTATATTCAGGCCAACCAAAACTGATATGTAGCTACTTCAATAGGCCAAAGTAGTGCTTTAGGATCTGGCTTATAAGTGGATCAGATGGCTCAGCAAACAGTGGTGTGTAGTGGACTATTGCAAACAAAACCAGCGCTACCTAAGCTGCCGACTGTCTGTCATTATTCTCAGAGAGGGATCTGTTCCCCAAGGGTCCTTTTAACTGTGGTCATGGTTTGGCTATTAAATTGCTCTAATTGGTTAGGACATGAAAGACTTCTGGGATACCCCGGATTTCCTTTAACAGGGGGATTGAATGTGGAAAAATATTCAGAAGACAGTCATGACAAAATTAAATTATATGTGATATCGGAGATCGCTTTTACTGAGTTTCACCTGTCAAGGTTGGGAGTTTGACAGTCACATTTTCCTGTTTTTAATACATTTTTCTCTCCCCTGTGTTAAGCCACACGAGTGGTGGGCAAAGCTGACGGAGCAGCCAGGGTGGGGGAACTTGAATTTGTCTGTACACAAAGCACTGCCAGATGCAGGCACAAATGGAAACCTTGCTTCTAACAGTCCCCCCTGCTGAGGCTCATACTCACTATTGCCTTTTATTGCCATGAATACAGAGTTGCCTGATAGAAAGTGAGCTTCAGGTTTTCACAGCACTTTTTTTTTTCAAGTGGCTTGGGTGGAGATCACAGAGGAAATATGTGACCCCCTTCCACCTTATTACCGCAAAGTATCAACCGAGATTAAACCTAAAAAGGGCTGTGCCAAGCTTCCCCAAGAATCTCATACAGAACAAGACTTTCAAATGTAGAAAAGAGACTTTCAGCTTGGAAAGGGATGAATGAGGAGCATTATTCCACCACAGCCCTTTCCACCCCCGTACCTACCCAAGCAAAGAGGCACAGGCAGTTCTTGAGATCCCAGAGCTGTAGTATATCAGAGGAAGAGTGAGTGAATTGTGGTTGGACAAAGTAAGAATGAGATAAGCCTACAAGGGTGTTGTACAAATTATATTTTTGAGTTTAATCATGATGCTAGAACCTGTAGAGAACTCACTTGAAGAAATATTTTCTTTTAAAAGAGGCAAGGAGAGGCCAGTACCTTGCTGGGGTCAGTCCAAGGTGGGCAGCACCATTTCCCACAGATTCCTCTCACAATGTTGTCATTTGAGACCCAACTCTATATCCACCCAAATCACAGATGTTTTTCGGTATCCTTGCTGCAGGCTCCTGATCTCGGGGACAGAAGGGATCTGTGGGGCTATTGGAAATCTTCTGTCCCTTCCAACTTCCAAGCTGCAGCATTCCCACAAGTACTGTGTGCCAAACTTGCTGTGTGTGGACATACTGAGGACAAATATATAAATACATTATTTTCTGACTCCCTAGGTTGGATTCTTCCCCCCATGGATTTCTGGCAACTCAGAATGACTGTGACAAAAAAAGTAATTGCTGGGACAGTTACTTGAGAAGAAAATGCTTAAAGTGAAGGCAAACTCTAGGCTTGCTCCTGGAGGTCTCCCTTTGGAAGCCTCCTTCCCTATTCGAGCATATAAAGAAGGGCAGTGTGGTAACCAAGGCTTTGTAGCTAGTCCTGACTTCATACAAATCCCTGAATGCAAAGCAGCAGTGTATTTACTTGGTATGGTTTATACCTGGACCACTGGCATATCACCTCCTTCTGTCTAAACTGTCCTTCATCAGTTTCCCATCAGTTTATCAGTTACTTCTGCACTATAGATGTGGGATATGCAGCCTGAGCCAACAGGCAAATAGAAATGTTGCTTCCTGTTGAGTTTAGCTCAGCTATGATAAGTATGACCACAAAAATGTCTGCATTCTACACCAAAATAGTAACATTGAGTTTCCTATCTAACCCACAGAAGCCAGGAAATTCATAACCTATTCTAGGTTAAGCATAAAAAGGGGATTGTAAAAAAATATTAAAAAAAAAAAAAAAAGAAGAAGGAAAATAAACAGGCACTACGAATACCAGTATCTGAACGTCAGGACAGAATTTTAGACAATTTGTATTAACAATAATTAAGGAGGGTGGAGGGTAGGAGGAAGCCTTCCCAATAGCTGTCCCTGGAAGCTGCAAGATAGTCCCAGGGATGGATTGGGACACCCCAGGGGAAGGCTGGGACAGCTTTGCTCACTAAACTCTTAACGAGGCACAGTCAACACTTAGCTCCCAGTTCTGTCTGTTATTTGTTTGGTTTTGACGTTTTGTTGTTACAAGAGCTTAAAGAATTTTTTTCTGTCTTTCCAATTCTTTCTGTGGGACTGTTGACAGCCTTTGGTGCATACACATTTCCATTGTTTTCTCTGCTTAAGCACTTAGTCAGATTTGCCCATTTGTTTGTGGGTTCTTCAACTGGCAACAAAAAAAGATAATTTTAATATTTTTTTTTTTTAACATAGGAAAATATGATGCAAAACCACAAACATTGTTGGGGGGATTCAGGGACAGGTGTAGTGACTAGGACTGCCATTAAGTTTTTGAAATGGCCTAGATTTCAGCTGTTTCTCTGTTCTTTAAGTGTTGCTTCAGAGTATGAACAACAGGGAAGACAGTAATTGCTTTCCACTTTCTAATTATAAATAATGAAAAAAATTCACTAGAGCTGAGCAGGAAAAGTATGAGGCAGGAGAGAAGAGGAAAAGACAGCCATTGTCCTCTCTTTCCAGCAGAGGTGGAGATTTCCATGAGGGCGGTTCTTCCAGTTCAGTGCCTCCCACAGGTTTCGCTGGGAGTGCTGAGCTGTTCCTGGACTGATCCTGTGCAGACACTGCTGGGTTTGTGTTTTGGGGTGGAACAGTGCCTAGTGACACCTGCCAGTGCTGGTTAGAGATAGTGTTGGGTGAATGTGAGATAATCTTGTAATAAAACCTACACAAGCTGGCTGACTGCTGTGAGAGAACCTTGACCTGCATTTCCCTTGGCTTGTGCAGCTGCAGCCCCCGCCTGATCTGCCTGTTAGAGAGGAGCAGCTCACCATCACATTGATCCCCTGCACACAGAAACTCTGAAGAAAGTACTGCATTCAGATCGTAGTTTCCTCAGTGACAGCTGGAATATCCTCAGCGGGTGACACTGAGGTTGTAGGAGGTCAAAGAGTATCTTGCCCAGAGATTTTCAACAAAAGTGAGACCAGGGCTTTGGGACAGTGGCAGAGGCACGCAGCAGATTGAGAACAGTGACCACTTTATTGTATGAAGATGACTGCACTGGCAGGATGACTGAGCGTGCCCTGAATTGTCTTGCTTTTGTTTGCTGGTTCTTAGACCGTGCAGAGCTCAGACAGGCCAGGGCATTAAGTCTCTGGAGTCTGTGATTTCTCAGTTGTGCAGAGCTTTCCATACTGGTAATAATCAGAAGAGAACATGGGGGAAATCTATCCCTTTAATTCAGGTATATGCATATGTTTGGGTGGTTTTTGCCTTTGTGGACATATATTAGGCATAAGTAAACTCAACACAAATTTAAGGGAACTTCTACTAATACACATTCCATTTTATAGCTAAGCATACTAGATAAATATTGTGGGAAAATACAGACATATGCCAAAATTAATGTTGTATTTGGACTTGTGCATGCTGAAATAAAACCGCATAGACAACCACATCCATTAGCTAAAATGTGCAGAAGAAATTGCTACAGAAGCAAGTGATCTCTGTGCAACAGTGCTGGCTCTGTGCCTACCAGCATTCAACACAAAGCGAAGAGGGAATAAGCAGCAGAAGTACCAGGGGCGTACAGTCATATGTTCCTCTTTTTAACCTCAGTAACCTCTTTTCTCCCACTCATACCTCCACCCTCACCCGAACACCCAATGAGTATATGAAATAAAAACGATATTTGTTATATGGTTCATGATGACTAATGGAGACTTGGTTGAATAAACTAGTGGGGTTTTATTTTTTTTTAATTTGTGGTAAAAGTGTATTAAAAATTACTCACAAGCTGCAAATGGGGACTGTTTGAACTTAATATTGGAGAATTTAAATTTATGTGAATGAGTGAGCCAAAATGAAAATGATCACTTGAAATCATTTTTAATAAGTAGAATTTAAGTCTGAATGGCTGTAAGGTAGGTTATGTTAAATGAGAGCTCAGATATGATGTGGGAGACTAGTTCTCGGAATGAGAGTGGGCAGGGAGAAATGGACAAATTGGGGGAAAAAATAATTCAACAAAAAGAATTCATTTTAAAAAATCAATAAAATCATGCACAGAAATATACAGTGCTTTTAGGTGAATTATTCGTTTATGTTTGTGTAAAAGCACCATGCCTTTTCTTTGTACATGTTGCCATCTTTTTTTCATTTAAATAATAATCAAGATTCCTTGGAAAAAAATATAAAAATACATACACAACGAAGAGAAACTGTTGAAACAGCTTCAGATTCTTTGTTTGACTTCCCCTCCTTCCCCACTGAATCTCAATTTTTTCCCAGTTGGTTTTGACTTTTTGCTATTGATAAATTTGGCAACATAAATCACAGAAACCAAGGTTCAAGCCCTACATTGACCATGTTATAAACATCTGTGTGGGCTGTTTGATTAGCATGAGTGAATGTGGATCTGCTTGATTTGCTTTTTGTCCTCAAAAAAAAAAACAAAAAAAAAAAACCAAAAAAAAAGAAAGCAGGCAAGGACCTCAGCTTATCATGAAATAACATGATTATAGGTTACAGACCTTTAGAGGAGGTGACAAATTCATGAGACTTATGATAATCTGTACAGGCTGACAATGCTTAAAGTTAGCAGACACTGATTGTGATACGTAGACCTTTATGATCTAAACTGCTTATTTCCAAACTTAGGTTCATTATCGAAGTACATGGCATTTGTCTCTAAAACACTGCTTAGATTAACGGTAATGTGATTAATAGTAATGTGAACATTTGCTTCTAGTACTTCATAATCAAGTGAAAAAGTGTCCCTTGTCTGAAGCCCGTACCACAGGGGCCATTAGCTGTGTTTCTTGAAGTCCTAAAAACGTTGATTATCTTGTGTACTGACTGAACATTTCGATTTATAGTCTTTCTGTGGAGGACTTCCTCCTGGTCTGGAAGTGGAAACATTGATGTATGTTGAGAAAAAGTGTTCTCACAGTGTTTCCTGCCACTCTTGCAGCTACAGCTCACAGAGATCACATTCTCTTCTTTGGGCTTCATGTGTTGCTTAGAAGCTGTGAGAGACCGCAGTAGCCCGTTGAGCCCCAGTACTCAGCCAAACCAGCCTCAACTCTTAATCCCATCAGCCTTGACCATCATATCTTCATAGGTGAGAGAAGAACAAATGTTTTTCTACTTAGTCAAAAACATTGTGTCCTTGTGCTTCTTTTTTTCAAAAGGAAATGCTTGCAGGGAAGCAGGGTAGGATGGGGACCGCAAGCCTCAGAAACAAGTGCAACCAGTGGAGTTTGCATTGCACTTTTCAGTATTGCAGTGGTGAATGAATTACATTAATTGCACAGACCTAATGGCGCCCAGCTGAAGAGCTTTGGTTGTCAAATTGGCATTGAATAAAAAGTGATCTTAGGTTCTTGCATACCACTTTGAGGTGTTGGCCTGGAGAGAACAGTGCTCAGCTATGTGTTCATCAACTTTTGAGGCTCAGAGTCACGTTTTCATTTACTCCTCAGATGCTGGGCTGATCTGGAAACAGTCAGCATTTCTGGAAACCAGGCAGTGGCTGCGGGGGCAAGGAACTTGCTGACTCATTTCTGGGTAACTCATGTTAACCCTTGTGTCACATCCAGCTCCCCGGGAAGGAGGAGGAGGAGATGGTGGTGGTGGTGGTGCATGGGCAGAAGCTGACAGTGGAGGGTTGAGATTGCAGGAGAGAGAGGTACTGAACTCTTGGCAAGGAGGCCGGTGGTAGATGCAGCTTTGGCATAGCCAGGGCGGTCTGCAAGCAAGGATGGGCTCCATACGTGCTAGACAAAAGGGATGGCGGGTGGCCAGGGGCTCTGCAAGGCAGCAGTATGTGCTCGTTGTTGGGGGTGAGTGTCTTTGGCACAGGGCCGGAGGGGCCCTGCCATTGTCAGCCTCCTCTTGATTGCTCTGCGGGCCTGGAGGGGGATCTGTTGTGTGTTTTCTTTGTCATCTTTTGTTTGCAACTTGAAGCAATCCGGCCGAGGGTAATTGCGCTGTTTGTTTCTGACAGCCCTAGCAGAGCATCCTCTGTTGTTTGTCAGGCCTTACTAGCTGTGCGGGTGGGAACCTGCGGAGGGAGGACAAGACAGCCACAGATCCCTTTGTCCAGTGCATCCGCAGCCCCGCGGTGGGCCTGGGCCACGGGGAGGTAGGGCGATGGCTGACCCTGGCTGTGCCGTCTGCCAAAGCACCACTCTGCAGCTGGAGCTGGCTCCTTCCCCTGAAACCACCTTGCTGGGTGAATACTGGGAGTGGCAGGGTGGGATCCTGTCAGCCAGGTGCAGACGAGCCCGAGCTGCTGCGGGAGGTGCCAGAGCACCAGAGGATCAGCAGCCCAGGGAGGATGCAGGTCAGCACCCCAGCATCACCACCGGACATATCATACCGTGAAATCATAGCTGCAGGAGGTGAAGCTGAGGCCCAGCTCTGGATTACCTTTCAGGGCTGAGCCTTTGCAGTGGCTCTGCCCATCCCTCACTTCATAAGCAGACAAAAGACATATTCCTGCTGCGAGTAACTTTTAGGGAAGCAAGCAACATGGAAAAAGCCAACACTTCCATTAGCCCAAATGGCATGCACTGGCACCCTGGGCCTGCTGTGGGACCACACCATCCTGCTGCATGCCCCTAGTGTGCTACAGCCCTGCCTGAAATGTGAGTGGTCCTGAGGTCACCATCCACAGTCAAAAAAATCCATCTCCTGAACATCTCCTCAATGCTGACAAGCAGGAGAGCCACCCGCCTGTCAGGCACTGCATGGTGGAAAGCTCGTGCTGGATTGCTGCGTGTCACTGCAGAGCCCACTGCAGTCAGCAGCCATGGGGCTGGTGCTGGCTGTGTCAACTGCCAGAGATCTGTATCTCGGGCTCACATGGGAAGTGTGCTGACCTGCAGCAGGGTCAAAATCAGTCATGCCCTGAGAAGTACAAGCCACTTTCCAGTTTGCAAGCAGCAGGGTCCCCTTGGTGGTTTGCACATCTCTGATTATTTTTAAAAACATTTTGATACACTGCCGGTTTTAAAGAGAAGTGGTTTCCATCAGCTGCTTGCTCTTTTTAACAACAGAATTTTCAACATATTGATGTATAAATGATTTGCATTTTGATTCAATGATTTTTTTTTTTTCCTTTCCCCCACCTCGATTTTGCCTTGCCTGTTTGGCACAGGACAGTGCAGGTTTCTGCCACACACATGGCCCTTGTGGCTTTTGCTCTGCATGGAAGGCATGAGGAGCATTGCTGACTTACCAGCTGAAGGGGTTCTTGGGCACCGCTTGGTTAATGCAAGGACTATGCAGGTCCAGTCCTGTTCACATCAACTGGTCACAAAGACCAAAGCTAATTCAGAAACATCAGGGAGTAACATACCCATCATCTGCAGCACTTGGAAATCCCTTTTGTACCTAATTTTCCTGCCATAGGGCTCACTACTTTTTTCTCTTTTTTCTCTCTCCTTTTTTTTTTTTTCTTTCTTTTTTTCTGGTGTGCTTATCTTCATCCCATAAAAATCAGCTGTGAAGATCTGAGCTTTGTGGTCTTTCTGTGTCACTGCTGTGTGACACATTAAGATGACTTGAAGTTTTCCCTATTTTCGCACTGTCTTTTTCTCAACAGAAAGGCTGAGGATGCTCTGGTTTTATTTAAAAACAGGTTTTACTGTGTCTCTCTCACCTTAAAGCATTTAAACTGGTGCATTTCTAAGAATGATGACCCTTCTCTGAAGTGCTAATCTAGAATTAAAGCTGCATAAGTATAAAAATAAAGACATGCTGGACTGCAGACTTTATATTTAAGGTCCCATCCACAGAAGTAAGGTCTCTCCTTTCTCCTGTGTCTTCTGTATGAATTTTAGCAATTTTCTAGCCTCAAGGACTAGAAAAATGTATTTTGTATGCAGATGACAATCAGAAGCCTTACTGTCTTCCTTTATGTATATATTTTTTAACTTTAAAAACCCCTCAGGCACTCTCTATGGATAAAGAGAATCTACATCTTTCATAGAATATATTGAGAAAGTACCTGATCACAACCAACACTAAGTTTGTAATTTAACTGTTTATTTTTAGTGGACTAGGTAAAAAAATTAGAAGCTAAAAGAAGAATAATAGGAACTGCTGTGATACATTAAATGATATGGTTTTAAAACAATTAGAGTATATGTGAGATCTTAATTATTATATCAAACCATATTCCAAGATCCGTAAATGGTGATAAAGCAGAATGTATTTGGAAAAAAATATGATATTATTACTGATAATCTTACGTTCTAGATGACACAACATAATCTAATTACTTTAAACTTATTTTAAATATCTGTGGAGATTTTTATGTTCCTAATTTTGTTGTTGAAAAAGTCACACTTCTGGCATGGTCTGTATTTAAACTGGACAGAGACAAGCCACGAACCAGTGGTCTGAACTTCTTCAGCTTTTGAAGCATTGCCTCTACAAGAAAGGGGCAAACTGGTTTTGAAACTTTCAAACCATTGAGGAATATTAAGAATCTACTTTGGTTTAGAATCTTGTAGACTGACAGTACTGACAATGGGGTTTTTTACTGGTTTAATTCTATTTCCACATCTGTTTGGATCATGTTTTGATGTGTCTGGGAGCTGAAAACACTGTAAAACAACTTTTGTGTTTTTTTGCTGTGGTTTTGATTCTGTTTAAATGTAGATTAAAAAAAAAGAAAATCAAACAAACCCCAAACCAAAAATTTTGCAGATTTTCCTCAAGATACAGACTTCATCTTGACTGAAATTGGCTTTGTCTTGACTGAAATTGTTATAATGTTGCATTTCTGTTTTCCAAGGCAACAATTTTTCTGGTTTCACTGCTGAGTCTGAAAGCTTGTGGGAACAGCTGATTCCTAGCCCCAAGGATGCAGGTTCAATCCCTGTATGGAATTCGTTTCAGAGTTAGACTCAATGATCCTTATGGGTCCTTTTCAGATGAGAATATTCTGTGATAACTAGTTTTTTGAATACAGATTCTAATTTAATGCCAGTCCTGGTATCCTTGCAGTCTGTCATCATGTTTCATTTTGCCTGGGTGTGCTTTCTGAGCATCCTTGTATCTTTGAGGAGGGGCTGATGATTGAAGATATACACAGCTCTGAAGAGCTTTTGTGATGCCATTAAAGCTTTGTTTTCTTTTGATAAAAACTTCACTTTGGTACAAAAGCAACCTGTTCAGACATAATCGAGGAAACTTCTACTAAGCAGCTAAACAAGAAGTCATAGAACCTGGAAAGATGGCTTTTGAAATAATTAAATGCTTGCTATTGTACAAACCCATCACTGTGCTTGATGCCATCAGAAAGTGCTTTATTTTGTAATGGAGCTCAGAGTTTGCAAGGGGAAGGTGGGGATGAGCAAAGGAGAATGGCTGGGACTTACCCAGAGAAGTGAGCAGAGCCCAATGCAAATTATCTTAAAGAGAAAGGAGGGCTCAAATCTGTCCTTGTGCTTCACCTCCACTTCATTGCTGGTCTTTTTCCATTACTACTGTTTTACAGCTCTAAAATTATTACAAGTTTCAGAATCTTCCATAAAGCAATATATTCCTACTAGTTATTGCTAGGCTGAATAACAAAAGAGAATGAAAGAGACAAACTTTACTTAAATCTAAGTTCTTAAGTTTACTTAAATCTAAGTTCTACACCCACTCGTAACCTTTTGACTAATAACATAACCTCTGAAAAATGCTGCTGTGTGCAAGTGCCTCCATGCCACCCCACACACATTGCTGGGGTAGTCCAACTTCTGAACTCTCTGCAGGTAATTTTGTCCAGTCTTCAAACACACTTCAGCTTTGTGCTGAGCTCTTGGTTAAAAGTCAAGTTCAGAAATTAGTCTGGAAAGGGCTGAATGACCTAAAGAGTGGAAAGTCATATGTCAACTGTCCAGTTTCTTCTGAAGTGGCAAGTTAGAGCAGCATTATGCTCATTGCACTTCACATTCACTCCTGAGGAAGCAGGATGGACCTCCTCAGTCATCACCTGCAAGTTCTCGGTTGTTTTTTTTAAGACTTCTTCAACAAACACGTTTTCATTGTTGCAGTAACTGGTCTAGCTCAAGAACAGTAAGATTTCCCCATGCTTGCTAGTTACCTTTGGATTAATAGATGGATGTTAGACAGATAGACGACACAAGGACATTAATTTGAAGAGATTTCTAATATCTGTTTGAACTAGATCATGTTTTTCAGGTATGTTTGATTTAAAGCTTTAAGGAGAAAAACTAAGCACATTTTCAGTTCATCACTTTTCCTATTATGAGGTGCAATAATTAAATTGAGGTCTATCCTGAATTATTTTGTCTATTGCCTGGGGAAAAAAAGAAGAGGCAAACCCAAAATCTGACTTAAGTGCTGCCTGTTCACCGTCTTTCACTAGTGGCTTCTACCTCCTCAGATAGCATGTGACCATGCAGTCAGTTGAAGTAGGATTTGGCACATCTGAGGGAGCAGAAACATCTGCTACAGCAGTGGGATCTGCCTCCACCAGACCAGCTGGGGCTGGAGTACAAAACCTCCTCCATGGGCAGCAGATCTGATGTAGAGTCCGCCCTCTACCCCCAGCTCTAAATGGGGGACAGAGGGGAGCACATGGCCAGAGGAATCTTAGAACTATGATAAATTAGCAAATGAAGCCTACTGTGAAAGTGAACATTGGTAATCCAGTCCTGTTTACTGGGTATTATCCAAAAGCACCTTCCCTCAGCTGCTAGCCATAGCATGGTGTTGTGCCTTTGCAAGCTAAATTAAAGAGCCCTCTACCTCTAAAAATCTACTTGACAAGGTGCTTAAGCTGCTGAAGTATATCGAGCATAATAAGGTCAATTTGTCTAGCTAAAGTAATAGTTCTCCCTGCAGAGGCTCAGATTAAAGGCTGTAGTGATTTTGTAGCCACTCTGGTTGAGGAAGGGAAATAACATGTATGTCGTAAGGTGCATTTATACTGATATACCTGCACTTGCATGTGGTATCTTCCTGATATATGTCTGTGAAAAACAAGGCTCCTCTCCAGCATGGTTACCACTTCCAAGTTTAGAACAGGCTTTACAGGAACAGAGATGAGACCTGGCTGCATGGGCTGTTCTATGTGTCACACTGAAGGACATCGACCTGTTGGATTGAGTCCAGAGGAGGGCCACCAAGTTGATTGGAGGGATGGAGAAGCTTACCTATAAAAGAATTGGATTTGTTAAGTCTGGAGAAGAGCAGGCTTCAGGGTGACCAAATTGCAGCCCTCCAGTACCTGAAGGGAGCCTACAAGAAAGATGAGAAGGAGAGGGACTTTCTACAAGGACATGTAGTGACAGGACAAGGGGTGCTGGCTTTAAAGTGAAAGAGGGTAGATTTAGACTAGATGTTAGAAAAAATTCTTTACTGTGAGGGTGGTGAAGCACTGGAACAGGGTGCCCAGAGAAGATGTGGATGCCCCATCCCTGGCAGTGTTCAAGGCCAGGTTGGATGGGGCAATGAGCAACCTGGTCTAGTGAAAAGTGTCCCTGTCCATGGCAGGGCTTTGGAACTAGATGATCTTTAAGGTCCCTTCCAACCCAGGCCATTCGATGATCCTGTGATCCTATGCCACCATCTCTCTCTAGGTCATTTTGCTATTGGGCTTTGTTTTCTTTTTCCCTACATTGAGCATCCTTGTAACAAAAAGGCCTCAAACAACTGCAAAATAACTTCTATTAAAACTATGTGAGAGCACAGCACAGTGTAAGTTTCAGGATGCTTTTTTTTTTTTGTAGAAGCAAACCACCCAAACTAGAACCATCAGTATAGACTTAGGGCATGCTGTGGCCTTATTTCAGCTTGCCAATGCTGATAGACAATGCATTTGCCATTTGTAGTCACTTAATCTACTCAGGGCCAGGCCATTTGTAGTCACTTAATCTACTCAGGGCCAGGCTGTTGCCCCTCTTGTGCTTTAAGTTATGCCACCAGAGTTCAAAAGCCATGCTTATGACAAAATAGCTTAAACCAGCGCTGTTGTGGTGACTCACATTACAAATCTGCTGCCTCTGAAACCTAGTGGTTGGTATCCTCACCTGAGGCAAAATAAAGGGAAACCTGTCACCTGCCACCATGGGTGCTTAAGGCAAAGAGTTTAACTTAAAGCAGGAATAAAAGCAAAACACATTCCCAGTAATGTCTCCCAGGAGTTGTGTCTGTACCTATTGAGGCTCAGGGGCTGCTGCTGTCAGGTGGAGACCAAGAAAAGCAGCTGAGACAGAGCTCCCGGGCTGCCTAATGTCTGCTAGGGGCTGTCAGACTGCTTTAGCTCTGTTAGTAACACATTATAGTTTAAACCTTCTTGCTTGTGCCTTTTTAATGTCATGTCTGAAATCCTCTGCCCACTCACTGGAAGCAGTCTCAGTGGCTTCAATAGACAATAGTGATGCCAAATTTCGAGGTGACCATATGTTATCTCTGTATCTGCACTTCTGTCTTTGCTGCTGTTTGTCAGTGCCTGTACACAGAAGAGATGAAGGGCAGCACCTGACTGCAGTATTTCACCAGAACACATGACAACAGTTAAATACATCTCAAAAAGTATTTCTCTTTTTATCCAAGAAGATGAGAGACAAAGGTAAATCCATAGAAATGCAGGTTAATACCCAGTTCCTAAACATATGACTAGCTTCAGTCAAAATGTGGCAAGGATGACAGAGCTATGTGCAGGTTGTATCTGATGGATGTGAACCACGCCGTGCAGGGCAGGAGGAGGACATGGGAGAGAATCCAAAGGAAGCTTCTCAATGTTGCTCACAAACCCGGTATGTGTCCTGAATGGCGTCTGCCTTCACATTCCTCTTCCGTCTCTTTTGCATGAGAGGATAAACTGTTTAGAACATCACAAAAGCCACTGTGGTCCTGTGGTGGGTTTGAAGTCGTAGCCCAAGGAGGGATGTTTTCAGGTGTGCCATCCCAGTGGCAACTTCCCTGACATGTGACTGAATGATGGTGCAGTCTACCTCATCCAATCCAGTATTAATGAATGATGAAGGAGCACTGCAACCAGTGAAACAAATAAAGTGCAGAAGGAAACCCAAGAATACCTTAAACTGGGTTCAATTTTCTTTCCTCCTTTTAAGTTGAACCATTCTTAGCACACAAATGTGGATGTGCCCTTGCATTTAGAACTTACTTAAATTTATCTGTGGTTGTGACCATTTTTCTGAGAACACAGAAAAATAACTTGTATCATGCTGTTAACTTTTCAAACAATGTATGAGGAACACCCCCCAAAAGAGAAGTCTCAGCACCAACATGGCCTAATTCCTTTGTTTCCTGTAGGAAATCTGTAAAAGCCAGTGATAGTTAGGAAGCTGATTGGATCTGATATGCCTTCAGGATAAACCTGGGGCCACTGATGACTTGATTGAATGGCCCCATCACTGTACATCAGTGGTGTTTAGAGAATGTATTTTGCTTTTGCCTTTTAAGTCACTTAAGTGACTTAAGCTAAGTTGTTTCTCTGATGCCCTCTGTAGACAGTGAGGAGCCTGAGAATTTTTGGAAAACATTCCAGCCCTGTCCTTCATTCCGTTTTTCTGCACATGCATCTAATGGCCTTGTCCCCTGACAGAACAGATAGTTTGTGGATAAACCTTGAGCTTATTTCCTATTTAACTCTGGAAAACCTCTTGAGGGATAAGGAGATATGGAGAACACAAGAGTGAAGCTATTACATGTGTATGTGTGACATTTAAAAAATTCCAGCTCTATAAATATATATAAAGCAAACTTCCTTGAGAAAGTTGTGTTCCTACTTCCCCTAAGGAGAAGTGTCCATTTTGCCTTTTCTCTCAGCTCTTCATTGAAAGCGCCTAAGCAAAAACCAGAAGCATGGCATTTCCCCTCATATACACGGAGAGCAGTGAGAGCCTTCAGGCCTGCTGAGAGAACGTAAGGTGTCTGGACTTGAGCCCTTATTTCAGCAGAAAAAAAAGGAAAGCAAGGGGAGGCCGAGGAATCCTGCCATTAAGTAAATAAGAACTCAACACTTAGGCTGCACAATGCTAAACATAAGGGAAGTTTCCTGTAGTTCACTGATGCATTCAGACTTTTAGGATATGCAAAAATTTGGTTTAACAACCTTCAGAACGGAAGTGTAACAGCTGTTTCAGGTTGAGAATATTATGCTGCTGTTGGTTTTGTATGATGCAAACAAATAACTGTGTCCTGAGAGAGGAATCTTATTCAGAAGGTATATAGTTTTTACTGTGAGAATCTTTAAACATGCAGTGTTTATGTATTCCTTTAACTGCGAGTGCATCTCTCCTTCCCAGCTAAAAATTGTCCATGTGACATTGTCATTTAGCACTTCCAACAGAGCCGGTAATACGGTACATCTGTCTTGAACAGGATTACAATTTGGATTTACACCTCAGTCCCCTCTTAAATCTTTAACAATAACAAAATCACAAATTCTGGGCAGAATACGAATGTATTTATGTTTTCTAAACATTCAAGATGTTTCATGGCTCCCTAAAATCCCAGCACGAGAGCAAGAACCTTGTCAAGAGTTAATAAAGCACCCATCTTGAATTAGTTCTGATCGAATCAAATCTAATTTGATCTGATCTAATCTAATCTCATGTCTGTCCAGCCAGTAGGACTTTGTTATCTGCAGACATGATGCTCACACAATGGATTGGGAAGTTACTCCCTACTTTAGCCATCGGTATTTTAACAGCTGGCCTGGTTAGTCCTCAAGTTCTGATTTCATGGGATTATGCCATGGAAAGGGAGGCAGATTGCTCTAGCACTGGTATGAAGTGTTTGCATCATGTCTAGAAGCAGCAGGTGTGGCTCTTTTAGGTGATCCGCTCCACTGCAGAGAGTGAGAGTAATTTTAACAGTAACAGCTAGGCTGGTCTAAGGAAGGGGGAGGCAATTTGTGTTACTAGCTCAAGTGACAGTTGGAAAAAAGGGATAACCTTTCAGAAACATCAATTTTTAAAAATTATTTTCTTTAAAGTCTGTCATTTCCAGCTGTCTTAATTTCTCTAGTAAAAATCATTATTTACCCCTGGGGAGGTTTCCTTGCTGTTGCATTCTTCTGTGGTTTCTCCATTTCCTCATCTCTAAAGAGCTGACAAGTCACTGAGAGATATGTCAAGTCACTGGGGCGATATGACAGATCTACAAGGACACCATCTTCATGCTCAAAGTGGGCAGGTTCTGGTTAAGTACTGTGTGGACATCATGATGACTACCACACATATGCTGCAAAGCTGCAGGAGGCATCCAGAGGATCTGTATTTCCTACTGGTCTTCCACTTTGCTATGGAAAAGCACAGAAGCAGGACTTTTTTATCCCAGATTTTAGCTGACTCATAGCCAAGCATATGTGTAAATGCTTTGCTGAACCATTCTTTGTGAAGACTGTTTGCTGACCCGAACCTATGGAGTCCTGATCCTTCTGTGCAGTAACATAAGCGAAGATCTTCAGCACGTGTTGCAGTCTGTGCAGACGCCTTGTCTGCGTCCATCTGAGTCAAAAAACAGCGGCAGGGAAAATCCCTGGGACGGGAACTCGGTCATCTGTGCTGCTACCCGGTCCAAGCAGGCAGCAGCCCTCCCAGCAGGTCGCAGGCAGTGCTTGGGAGCCAGCATGGGCCATTCCCAGTGACCAGACCGGAGGCAGGTTTTGGAAGAGGAGAGCAGCCGGTAGCATAGACACAGGCCATACTGTGCTGGCTGGCCTCAGTGGCCAAGAGCAGTCCCTGGCAGGTTGAATTTAAAGCTGTATAGGTGCAGGTTTAATTTAAATCTGTACAGGTACAGCTTTAAAGCTGAAATGTCTTTGGGTGACAGTGGGATGCCAAATAGTTTCCTTGTGCCAAATATTGATGGGTGTTTAATATACACTTTGGGCACATGCTGTGACCAGGGAAGATTGCCTACTGATGTTGTGTGAGTGCTCCTGATTCCTGCAGTGCTGTGGTGCGGGATGAACACGACAGAGGAGAATCACAAGTGTAAAGTGCTTTCAAGATCACACTCCAGCAACTCTTACCAGAAAAATACTCTTGATTTGAAGTGTGATTTTTTTAACAGCAGTTCTATACTGCCAAAAGCCTTTTGTGGATGCAGTTACACAAAGGGAAAAGTAAAAGCTTTGACCAGTACAGCTTATTTAGTTTGGGGTATCCAAGTGAGCTGCAATGTCAGAAGCCTGGTGCTGTAGGCAGAAGCAGTTTCTCAGGTGGAGGGCACAGCCAATGTTACCTGGTCTTCTTCTAGTGCAAGTTTATCCACCCTTTTCAGCACTACTGAATTTTTGGTTATAGGCCATTTTTGCATCAATTTCCATGAGTAGTTGTAAAGAGTTGTCTGTTCCCAAACTGGTGTCAATCCCAGTGACCCTTCCTGCCAGCAGCAGCGATGGGTATGGTCTGAGCACAGAGGGGTGTTGAGGACTGCCTTCTGCCTCTCCATACCTTATCTCATGACCACTGTCACTTGGCCACATGGTGCTATCCCTCTTCCCTGGTGGACAGGATCAAATCCCTCACTAAGCCTGCCCCAGGGGGTCAGTTACTCTGGGTTTGCATTGCAGCAAAATTACATTGCTTGATTTTTCCCTCTAAACTCAGGAATAATAGTTATTCTGAAATCAGCCTGGAGTGAAGACAGAAGTAAACCAAGTTTAGAATACTTGATAAAGAGAACTTAAGGCAGGCAGCTTAGAATTCTCAATAAGATGCCTAACATCAAGTAGATGAATCCCTCTCCTTCTTCAAGGAAATCTTGTGTGCTGGGGAAGAACTTTTGGAAATGCACTATATGCAGTAAAAGAAAAGAAAAAGGCAAATCCGAAGTGACGCAATGACTGACTGGTACCATATTCTATTATGGATTACACAGGGTTTACTGTGCAAGCATCATCCATCTGTACACATGTACACTCCCTTGTGCCTCTGGTATTAGCAGTAGAAACTCACATGCTCACACATATTTCTAGTACAAAGCACATGGGACTTAAGACGAAAACTTGTCTGTAAGCAAATTGGGCAGTGTTTGGATTGCACATTAACAGTGCTGTAGAGCCATCAGTAGGTAGGTGGTCCCAGGAAAAAAAATAACACATTCATTATATTTCCTGTTTCTGGAAGGAGGAATTGATACCCCAGTGCCAACACACCACTGCCCCAAGCTGGCAAATGTCTCTGCATGTGCAGGAGATAGGGCACAGCAGGGAACTGCGATGCTGGCACTTAGTGGATTGCACGTCAGCCTCCTCTCAGTGGGCTCTGCAAGCCCATCAAGGGCACAGATAGAAGAGAGGGGATTTGCCACTTACTGAGAGGCTGTGAGAGCAAAATGCAGCTACATGAATGCAACAGATATGGTGTTTGAAAAGAGTCTCAAGAGCAAAGGGTAATGGGAACCATTACCTGTCCCACTTAAAGTGTTCGCCCTGTAGCGCAACAAAACATTTCAGAGAAGCTTAATTGAAGTGATTGGGGCAGAATTCTTTTTTTCTACACGCTCTCTGTACAAGAGATGAAAGATGAGTCTGTGTATGCTCTCAGGTCAGGACTGCACTATACCAGCAGACTGGCAGATTCCCAATAGAAAGATACTCCCCACCCTGGAGAACTTGTGATCGGAAAGTCAGACAAGAAGCTCTGAGCAGAGACACAGGTACGCCAAACAGTCAGAAGCAGTGGGGTGTTTCTGCTCCATACTCTGGCGGCAGACCTAATGAAGAAGTGTGGGTTGGGAATAACATTGTTGCTTTTTGATGTAGTTTTGTGGAAATGCATCTCAGCAAAGCACAGAATTTATAAGGGTGAGTGAAGGGAATTAATTAACGTGGTCACACTTGTGTGGGATGCAAGGCACAAATCTCAGAGATGAAAGGGTTACAAGCTTCAGGGCAGGTGATGATGTGTTGTGTGATGGTCTCAAAACTGGGCTGGATTTGTTTCTAGCCCTTAATGTGGCTTAAATGTATCCTTGAGCTGGGGATGGTGAGGGAAGATGGCTCTTGAAGAAGAACCATTGCCTTTGACATCAAGTCCTGGCCACAAAACCTGTCAATGAAGCAGCAAATTAGAGAAGATGTAGCTACCACCCTAATTCAAAGAAGGCTGCTTGTCTGCATGGCTACAAGCAGGTCATGCAGAGAACTGAACGAGCTGCACAAGCGTCTACGTGGCAAGGCTGCAGCGCTGCAAGTACAGTGAGCTGCACTTCCTCTCACTTTTCCTGGCCATAAACACTTAAGGTCTGATTCTTCTGGCTCTGCACTCTGCACAGTCATTAACACCGCTTTGAAGAGTTGGGTTAGTGGGTGTAAAATACTACCATTTAGTAAGGCATCATTTTACCACCACTTCACAGCACTGTAAAATGACAATCTAGGCTATGGAGCAGCAAAAACCTGAGCCCCAAGTATTCACCTCATTAGAGAATCCTTTGCTGTGAATGGGAAATAACAAGGGCAAATTCATCTGTCCTGAAATTACACAGGCTTCCTGAGCTTGTTCTGAGATTTTAATGGAAGACCAGAGCAATAGAATAGAAAAATTATTAAATTAATATGCAGTGCTAGTGGATTTGAAGCAGGGACTGAATTTTATTTCCTATTTTCCTGCTTTTATGTGAAACTTCAAGAAACATCCTGTTCTACTGCATTTAAAATAATTTGTATAAATATATAATAAATGCACAGACAAACACGTGTGTAGGTAGGTAGTGTAAGTACATATTTGGAGATGACATTGTTCTCAATGTGTTTTCCAGTGAAATTCTTTTTGAAAAAAAAAAATTGCTCTTTCATGTGGATTCTCACACTCTTTGCATGTGTTTTGCCTGTGGAAGGTAAATACTTAATTTTTTTTTTCTTTTTTAATTTAGTTTGGGTGCTCTTTTTTTTTTCAGGTCTTCTTTGCCATAGGCCCTGAAAACAGTAATAAAAAAATACTGTGGCGGTTGCTTCCATGTGGCTTGCCGAAGGGGTGTTAAGAAATTTTTCTGGTTGTTCCATATGTGTGAGCTGCAAAGAGGTGATAAATTGCTGAAGGAAATTAAAGCGGGGCATTGAAGCTCAAGTTTTGTACTCTTCTGATTTGGGCAGTCTCGGATTACAAACTGCTGGTTTTGTTAGAAATCAAAAGTTTACTTGCTCTAAACCCAGGGGTGCTGCAAATGCAGATTAATAGGTAAAAACATCATGCAACCTCTGGTGCTCTCTGTGCTTGGTTTATTCAGGTGCTGGATAAAGACACCACAGTATATCAGAGAGGAGCAGCTGAAGTGGTAGTCATAATACTTTGGACAAGCAGTTGTTTCTAATCGTGGCAATTCCCAGAGCAGGGCTCTGTGCTGCCCTCCCGTTGCTGCTGTGTGGAGGCACCCAGCCCATGTGCCCATCCCATCGGATGCCGGCTCCTTCTGGCTGGCAGCAAAGAAGGTTGGCTATCAGCTCAAAATTTATTTCTTGGATCCTTTCAGGGCCGTTAAGCCACCGCTGCCCCTCAGTGAATGAAGCTTTGCTGAGAGTGGGGAAGTTGTGGCTACCAGTTACGGCTGCTAGCTGGTCACAGCTCAGCTCTTTTGCTCTGCCTTACAATGGCCTCAGCGTGCCCACCCTTTCCAAAATGAAGATCTTTTTCATTTATGCATTCAGCTGTGGTGCTGGCACGAGCCCACATGAAGAGGTTTTCTCTCCTTCCCCCAAGTTCTGAGTTGTTGCAGCTTTACCTTCAGCATCATCAGCTGAACACCAGTAATGCTGGCTCTTAGGTAGGGCTTTGGGTCCAAACATTTTGCAATGTTCCATGAAGGAAGGGAAGTTTTATGGACTCTGGGTTGCAGATGGGAACACCAAGGCATGGGGCTGTGGCAGGCTGCTGCGTTATTCAGTAACAAGCAAGGAAGCCTGGCCAGGCTGGATGATGGCTCAGAGCAGCATGCAGTTACACTGCTGGCCAGGACCTTCAGTCTCACTACACCATCTTGCTTTAAACCTGTCTGAAACTTGTTTCAGCCCCAGCTCTGACACGACCTGAGAGCTGCCCACAGCAGTGTGTGGGGTTGCACAGGCTGCTGCTGTCCTGCTCTGCTGCTGTAGCTGGCTCCTTGGCCACAGCAGCACTAGGTTGAGACCAGTATCTGCAGTCACAGTTCACACGCCATCCCCTTTCTGCAAGCTGTTTTTTTTCCTTCCTCAGTGGCTATAACTTGGGAGCTGGTGAGCTGTGAGTCAGCACCTGCTTCCTGCTTTTGGGGTGAGAGCAGAAAGGCAGGGGCAGTAACACCTACAACACCCAGTGTGCCTCAGATGTCTGTAATTCCCAGAGGTCCAGCTTACACATATTTTCCTGGACTTGCTGCAACTGTGAGGACCCAAGAGGAGAGAGGGGTGTGCCTGTTGAGGTCAGCTGCAAGTAGTGATGCACAGGGCAGGGGCTTCCCAGGCTGACAGACTGGAGCTGTAGTGTTGATGTCCCAGGTCTGTCACTTCCTTGTGACACTGTCACTGCTTGAAAGAACCATACTTTTTGTTCATTTGTAAGGCTGTGAAAATACATACGTGCACAAACACATATCTGGGATGAGGCTGAAGTGAGGCTGAAGCGAGGTATCAGTGCTCAGGTTCCTACAGATGTGTGCGAGGCTCAGGCACTGCCTTACCCATGTGCAGCCTGGCATGGTGTATGGCAGCACTGCCCACCAAACGCTGCTGGGCAAGAGGTCTCAGCCGCTTTGAGCCAGCTTCAGCACGTGCAAAAGCATGTACTACCTGGCTGCAGAGAGGCTGCATGAAAGAGGAAAGGACTGAGTCTATCCTTTGTCCCTCATATGCCTTGGCCCCATGAAACACCCCACAGTGCTGCTGCCTGCTGAGGAGTGGGCTGAAGGCCCTGCGTAGCAGACTGTGATGTCCAGCAGGTCAGAAATTGCCCATAGAGAGTTTAGGCTCCAACACAGAAGCGGGCATCTCCTCCTTTCCTCCAGGAAACAGGAGTCAAAAGTGGAGGATTCTCCCTTTAACCTATTTGCCCCAAACCCTTTTATTAAAATAAATATTGCCATTTGTCAAAGAAAAGCAATCCATTAAGGCAAGCTTGCAAAGTCCTTCAAAGCAGCTATGGCAAAACATTAAAACTGAAAGTAACAGCATATTGCCCTCAAATTGCATCTTTTGGCATTCACTTCCAAGCAATGGGACCTTGCAAAATACCAGCTGCTTGGGGGGAACCTGGTGGGACAGGGTGGGAATTTCTGTGAGCACAGATGGTGGCACGCTGCTGCATCTGCTGCACTAGCACTGGGCACAATCATGGACTATCTTCAAGGGTCTGGGAAGACATGTCCAGCTGTGGAATGTGATAGAGAAGTGAACAAAACATGACAATGTCTAATTGGATGGTGTTGGGTCATTCAGTGAGAGTTGTAAGTACATGTGTAACCAGTCTACTGACAAGACAGAGCTTACGTCTTGCCCACACGTGATTTACTTACAGTTTTGAGCAGTAAACCAATGTAACCAAAATGAAGTTGTTCCTTCACAGAAAGAAGGAAAGGAAGCTTTGTTTTCTCAATAGTGTGTTAGGAATATTGCCCTCTGCCCTTGCACAATGCAGTGTAAACTTGCTTGTAATTTGTGCTGGAGGGGGGAAGTCAGCTCTCTGTCTGTGTTTCATTGTAAACTTACACTTAAAATCCTTTCCTGGCATTGATCCCAGCTTTGATATGCGTTAGTAAACATTCATGACACCGACATTAATCCGGAGTGAGTTTATAGTCATTTGTTTTATTAGACACTAAGAAACAGTCATGAGGCCATGATTTGATAGTGTTATCTCAACACCTTGCATAGAGATGCAAGGCTGATTTGGTGACATATCATCCTTGACACATGACACATAGAGACCATGCTTCAATCAACACGCTGTGCCTCTGGGCAGTGTGGTGTTACAGCCTCTGCAGGGGAATGCCACTGCCTGCTAAACCACCTCTTCTGCAACTAGTGGTGATGGCAGGGCTGCAGAGACTGGGAAGCAAGAAATCGAGCCTGGTATTTGAAAATGAAATGCACCAAAATGTAACAAGTCTCCTGCATGTTAATGATGTTTCATTATTTGCAGACATGTCTAAGCAAGAACCTGCTTTTCTTATAATTACTTATTCTGCAGTAAATTTGGGAGTAATGATCTTAGTAGCTCGACTGGCCCCTAGATCTAGCCATAAACCCATCATAATTTGTATCATTTCATTTAAATTCTGCCCTAAATCACTCTGTTTGTTTAAATTCTAGTCATCCTGATTTACTTGAGCATGGTGTGCCCGTGTGATGCACCTGAAAATGTATGATGGTCACAAGCAGTGGGTTGCAAATGGAGTTGCATCACCAATGGGGAGATGTGGCAACCAATAAAATTTTCCAGGTATGAAAAAAAATAGAGTATTATCATTTGTTTAGAAGTGTAGTCAGGATGTATTTTCTTAAACAGTAGCAATCTGGTTTTGCTGTGAGCAGGATCTGGTCTTAGCTGTCCGTGGACAAAGAAACAGCAGGTTTCATCGCTGCCCCACACTCATGTCTGTCTTCCAAGAGGGAGAAGAAGTTGTGACAAACCTTTCCTGGTGGTAAGTGCAACAGGTTGTGATGTGACAGCTGGCAGAAAATACAGGTGAAAGTGCTTCTTTATATAAACCAGACTTCGTGGCCAAGCTCCTTCTCAATCCTGTGTTTTAGTGATGTGAATGTGCCTGCTGTATGAGGTGAGTGCTGACTTTTGGCTGTACTAGTGGTAACGAAGGGTTACAGAAATGCTGAAACTCAAAAATACAAATATAAATACCAGGCCTCCGGCCCATCCACTGGGCATTTCTAATTGTCAGGTGAATGGATGAGAACTGTTGTGATAAATGTCATGTATCTTTTGGGTTGTTACACAACGGTGATAAGGAAAAAAGGCAAGACACAGAAAAGAGAAAGCTGGGGCTGCCTGTCTCTACTTGGGAAATAACAAACCCTTCATTAGAAATGTCATTAAAAATGTTATCTGTAATTTGTAAGATGGCATGGTTAGTCCTGAAAAGACTGAGTTTTGAAGCATCACTGGTGAATATTATGTTGCTGCCAGAGCTTTGCACACACTGACACTCAGGCTCAGTGGCAGACAGGCAAAAGCATAGGTAAAAGCTGGACAGATGAGAAAGTGCTTCCATGCTCAGCTGTGCCAGTTGCTGCTGTCAAAATGGTTTTCTGTCCTTGCAGTCAGCTGTGGGCTTCAGTTCGGGTCCCTGATGTTTAATCGCCAAAATGAAAACCATATATGTATATAAATATTGGATTGCTCAGAACACCATTGCCAAGGGTCAGGAATACTAACATAAGGTGGGATTGATAGCAGTTTAATTTTCCAGGTTGCAAATTGTGGTGGCAAAGGCTTGCATACAATTCCCACTTCTCCTGATGCTTCCATATACAGACACACAACAGTAAACCTCCTAAATCACCACAGAGGTACTTGCAGGAGATAAGTCCTCAAGGATTTACAGTGCAATATTCAGACAATGGAGTTTGCAGAAACAGCATTGATCCTGCTAGGAGATTTAAATTAGTACTTTGGTCCTATCTCATTATTTACTTTCATAAGAAAACTTGTACACATGATGTAATTTTTCTACCTTTCTGGCTATTCTCACATGGCCATTTCAAGGGAGGCTCTTTTAAATGTCTCCTTTAATGTCTCTTGCTAACTCAGGGTGGCAAAAATGACCCCATGGCATGTCATTAGCTCTGGTCATAGCTTGGTGTGTGTGTGCAGGCTTTGATTAGGTACAGGGACTGCTAAATGACAGCAATTTTGCTAGCACTGTGCTACTGTGTACATGATGTGGGAGTTACTGTGGGTTATTGCTGAAATTTGCGGTGTCATGGGTAGTACGTAGGCATTCTTCAAAGCCTCGTGTACTCAGGAAAGTTTCAATGGTTTAACTTAAAACAAGTTTCACACTGGGCAAAACTGTACAAGTACTTGGTTTCAATTTAAACACAATTTATTTTAATGTCATCTCTTGGGGGAGGGTCAATTTTTCTTTTTGTACCAAAATAAGTGGAATGAAATGAAAGGTTTGTGCCTAAAAGCAAGGCATTGGATGCCCTGGCACAGGTGTTGGGGCCCTCAATTTGCATAGAGACATTGTTTTTCTTGAAAGCCTGTCAGTCACTGTGGTCAGAGACGAGTGCCAGACGCATCCGGACACATCCTAACATCACAGTGTGAAGGACTTGTCTTGGGGAGCCAGAGCTGAGGCCACTGAAAGAGGAAGAGCCAAGAACAGGGGAGTTCTCTTAGCTGCACCTGACTTCTGAGGATGTGCAAAAGCTCTTGGTGAAAGACTCTGACTATCTATCTCCAGCTTGGGCATCTTAAATTAAACTTTCTCCTTTTTGTGTCCTAACTGCTCGTCTTCCTTTTGTGTAGCTCTCAGCCATGAAGCTTTGACTCAGCAGTGCAATATTGCCGGGCTGCTGCTGCTGTGGGAAGAATGAACCACACTAAAAGGATGGACACATTTGTGAGGAAAGCCCCAAGTACTTCCCACATAGGTGACGATTTATTCCCATGTCTGGTATTGTCTTAGCGGTATTTTCAGCACTTCTCACTTAAGAAGATAAATTAATGGATGTGCAAAATATCACACAGTGAGTTAAGGATTACCACCCAGTCAGAGGTTTGTCCCTCTAAGCTTTGACCCTCTGTTCAAGCCAGTGTCTTTGTAATATATATTTTAAAAATATATGGGTTAGCATCTTATATCTTTATTAATATATTGAGAGTCATTCTACAACATACACAGTAATTACCTTTCAGTGAGGTCCTAGACACATGAAAGATTTTTGAAAAATTAACACTTTTCACTGATGGCAAGTTTTAAAAGAATCAAAGCTGACTTATTACTTGAAGGAGAGAAAAGACCATGAAACAGGTATTTTTACTCAGCAAAAGAGAAAATTTTTAGCTTCTGAATGTGCAGAGACACTAAATCAACTATTGCAAATGCGTGCTGGTGATGCAACCAACAACACTTAATTATCAGTTCTACAGGAAAATTAGGTGAGAAAATTACTTGTCTTTTTATATTTATTTTATTTATAAAAGAACCCAAAGACAATGACAATTCTCCCACTACAGCATGTTAGACATTGATGGCTTGTCTGTCTTTTTCTTCTCCCTTGGTGATACAGATTGATAAATCTCTGCAGTATACACAATTTAATTTGTGTTACTCTTTTTCAGAGTTGGGGTTTTTTTCTGCAGTGTTGAAGGAAGCTGTTTTGGTAAAGATGAAGCAGGCTTATCTTTTATAGGGTCTTAGATTAGAAATATTTGAGATATGGAGACAAGAACCCTATTTGGTCTGATACATTGACCTTCTTTGCAATGTGTATGACATTGTTTTTGTGTGTAGGTATTATTAGCATAAGCATCTTACTTCTTTCTTCCTAATAAATCGTTTGGTTCAGTAAGCAACATCTAGGCACGAAGATACTGGTCATATTAGCATGGCTTGATGTGTTCTCTGACATCCCAGCCTGATTATTTCTTCCAAGTGTACAGGCAGAAATCAGCAGCTGCAGCTGGAGGGATGAGTAGAGCAGAGCCATGGATGGGACTCCAGCAATACCACAAGCCTGTTTTGTGGCCAAACATTTTGTATCATAAAATCACAGCCCCATGGAGCATGGAAACAACAGGAGATGTTCAGTGTTTTCAGGACTAGATCTAAATTTTATTAATTATTTGATTTGGACTATGCTAGCCCTGGAGCATGCAAGAAAAATTCCACACTTTGAGACGCCTTAATATATGATGCGTTAATATATTATTAGCTTTGTGTTCCAGATCAGGCTTTAATTCCTTCATGCCTGGGTGTGTAGTAAAACAGGAGTCTGCACAGACACACAGTCTGTGTCTGGTCTATGTTCGGTCCTGTGTGGATGTCCTCTCTTCTCTTCCCAGATGGATGGAGGTCACCTAAAACTCACTGAAAGCTTTTGTGCTAGCAAGACTGGCTTTATCCCTAAGGAACTCTAGAGGACAGGATTTACTCTATCTTATGTTTAAAAAGGTAACTCAACTGGTAATGGAAGAATTGTCTCAGCCTGAAAAGGTACTGAAGCAGTTGGGGATGAATGATTCCATAGGTGTTTTCTTTCTCCCAACAGCAAAAGTGGACTGAAGCAGCACTTGCTTCCCCTCTGGCTGCTTGTTCCTGCCCTGCAGCAGCTCTTAGTTATGATTGAGCAGGGCTTTGTCCACCCAAAGTCCATCACACCTAAGGGTAATCTTTATCTTGGTTTTGCTTTGCTATATTTAAGCTGAATTGGTTTCTCCATCTGCAAATTGATCCTTCATTCTAAAGCCTTTTTTTAGAGGCACTGAGTTGTTGTTGGTTTATTGCTGCATTCCTTTTATCTTCAGTTGGCAGATTTCTTCCAGCTTTTATCTACTAACCATAAGAAAGCTAGTTATGTATAGATCATGTATGGGTGATAAGCGAAGCATGTTCCTTTTTACTGGAAAATCAGTAAGAAACTTGAAAATTCTGGCCACCTCTACTACTTTCTGAGAGGCAGGTAAGGCACAGCAAGGTAATCTGTAGATTAAAAAGCCAGGGAGTTGACTGACTTTAAAATTAGTTACAATTATGGTGTATCAAAGTGAATCTGTGTTAGAAGTGGTCTACCGTGGAGATCCCTTCCCTTGGCCTGTTGAATGCAAGTGTATCTCAGGATATGAATTCTTCTCAAGATGAGTTAAGGGAAGGTGGAAAAGCAGGAAGACAAATCATTCTTTAGACATTAGGGTAAGAAATAAATCATCAGGAACTAAACTGGTTTGGATTTTGTCTCTGGTGCCCATCTGTCACCATGACCCAATGTAGCTGCTACACATGAATATGGCAAGAAAAATCGTGGCTCCAAAAATCTTACTGCCTGTGGAGGATGGAAGATGAAAGAAAAAAGGAAGTTGATCTTGAGAGGGGACAGTCACCTAGGTCTCAGCAGTCAACAAGTTTCCATCAAGTGTATCATCCTACACCAGCAGCAACTTCCTGTTCACCAGGGGTAAGGGGAGAGTGCCCCTGGGAGCATGTGGCACTTCAAGGAAAGTAGATCATAGGCAGTGTCCTTTCAGGAGCGGGTTTAGTTGTTCCTTGAGTTAAATAGGAATATGTGGTGATTGCATATTTTCCTGATCATTTGTCAATAAACATGCATGCAAGGGTCTAGTTGGCTGTTGGCATTTGGACCAGTTGTGGTACTAGTATGCCCAGCAGGTTCCTTTATTTTCTTGGAGGGTACATGCCATTGCAGCCAAGGAAGTCATGTTGTCCTGGGACTCAGATCTAGCAGTGTCTAATAAAAGGCCCGATGAAGAAAAATCTCAGGAAGATTTATTTTCCCCTGGGAAATTAAGCATTGTATACCACAATGTGCCTGGCATATGGCTGCCTATCCATGGGAGCACTGAATCCAGTCCCTGACTCAGCAAAGTACTGTAAGCAGTGTTTTGTTGTTATAAACAGGACTTAAGCACAGGTCTAAAGCTGGGCACGTGCTTAGCTGAATCAAAGTCATTTCACTTGTGCACAGAAAAGGTAAAACACTGAGATTTGTATTGTGACACAAAGCTAGGTTTTTTTCTTAGGTAAGCACTGGATCAAAAAATGGTAATGAGCCTATTTTCCAGATTAATTCAATTTATTTTAGATGTGTGTTACTTTGTCTCTTCACCTTGCAGATATCACTTGCAAACGAGACAAGGTACACAAAAATTGATTTACAAGACCAAGTGCACAATCCACATAGTGAAATAGGTCTTCTGTTTGTTATCTTTATTATTTGTATTGTATCACCCTGTTCTGACTGCAGGAGACAATAGCCATATACTTTGCAGAGAATGGTTAATGAACTGACAAACAATCAGCCAGATTTCTTTTCTTGGCTGATCATTTACAGATTTGTTAATGCTCTAATGTCGAAGTGTTTCTATCCTGGTATGTCTCACTGTCTAGGAAAGAAAGCACTCGTACTGCCTGCGACCATGTAAGTGTCTAATTCTTCTTTTTAATGCTAATGGTAGGCTGTACCAGTGAACTCTACAACAACATTTTAACTCTTAAAAATCTAGTCTCCGTGATGGTTTTAGGCTATTTACTTCTTAATTACTTTGCGAGTTTCTTTGCTCTTGCATTTAAAAAAAGAAGTATCTGAGAGTCATTTTTTCTAAACAATGATACTTTGAAACAAGAGACATGCTTGTGGGTGTCATTCTATGCTTTCAGACATCACCACCTTTCTTTTGGAGGTTTAGAAATTGGTATGCAAATACCCAACACCCTTTTGCATCAACCTCATTAGAGCCAATAAACATTTCACTTTAAACATCAATGTTCCCAAATGGGAAGGTTGAAGATCCAGCCTGTTTATCTCTTTTCAAATAGATTACTCCTTATTACCCTCTGAAAAACTGGAATGCAAAGCAGTCTCTCATCTGTAGCTATTACAGCCTCTGATGCAGTGTAGTCAGGGTTTATTTTCTCTATTCCTTTGGTGGCCACTTGGCCATCAAATTCACACTCTCTTAAATACTCATGCAATCACCCCAGTGTCTTAATATTTGCACTAATTTCATTGCTCTCCACTTTGCATTCAGCATAGAAAACTCTTCAAACCCTTCACAGTGAATGTGGGGGACAAAGCAGCAGTGCCAGCTGGACAGACGCCCCATCCACACACAGCTCCACTGCAGCTGGGTCACCGGCAGGAGCTTTCACAGGGTGTTTGTGTGCAGGGAAACGCGGGTACAATGGGGCTGAACGAAGGACACACTGCAAGGAAGAGCAAAGGCATGTAGTGCTAGAACTAAAACAGATAATTGAGGGTTTGTGGTAAGCTTAAAAAGCAAAAATTTCTCCCTGCCTCCAAGAAAGAAGCATGGCTTGCTGGGTAGAGCCGGCATCAGAGTCAGGACAGAGGTGCCATTTCTGACTTTGTTACTGGCTGTGGTGAGACTTTATCTATGGCCCCATTTCCTATCTTTAACATGAGGGTTGTACTTGCTAAAATGGCAAGAACCAGTGGCTCTGCAGGAGATTTGGCTGACAGGCACAGAAACTACTAGGGATCTCTTCTGTAACTCACTACAAATTGTAACTACACTTCTTTAAATTCACTCAGATAAAGAATTAAATGCCTGAATTTTAAAAAAAATCTTATCAAATTTTAAGTTCATTTTTAATATGACAGCCTTTAAAAACATTGGGACCTACCCCAGAATTTTTTGTTCTTCCAAAATTCTTTTTCTTGCCAAAACAACATATGCAAGAAGTGTAAGTAGGAAGAAGATGGGAGACTGTGCCCCTTCTCCTCCCTCACACTTGGAGCCAACAGTTGAGATTCAAATGCAAATGCCAGTATTCTCTAACTCTCCAGGAACTTTTGAGTCTTGGTGTCTTACACCTATGTGACAACTTAGGCTAAATTAAAAATCAAAGAGATTTCCCCTGGAGTAAGGTATTGCTTGTTATGAGTGAGGATATCATAATTGGAGCTGCCAGGAGGTTTATGAACTCCACTTGCTGAAGGAGGCTTTGGGACTCTGAAGCACCGTAGTCTGTATTTTCTGTCTGGAGTCATCCCAGCTGCTGTCCTCCCTGAGCCAGATGTGTAAAACCAACAAACATGCTGCAGATCCCATTTAAATGCTAATACGTGTCTCTCTTCTGTGTGAACTTGGTAGATCTGGGGGTATGAGATTGTGCCCCTGCTCTCATCCTGCTGCTGTGGTGGCTCCTAGGGAAAAAGAGAGGCAGGTCCTGGGTGCAGGTGCCCTTTGCAACGGTGCTGTGCAATCTCTTTTGTCACATCTTGTCTGACTGGAGCTGCCTGATGTTGATAGGTCAAGGTCTCAGCTGTAGCTGCCAGTCTGTGCACTTCAAAGCTTTGATTGCCCCCAGCTTTTTCCTCACCCTCCGCTAAGCACGTGCCCACCCATTGTAGCTAAGGTGGTAAACGGGGGGAAAACACACCTTTGGTAGCTTTATTTTAGCAAATATTGGATGGGACGTTCAAAGTCAGTAGCTAAGAAACACGGAGGGGGTTTAAAGGGAGAGGAAAATTTTTCTTTGATCTCTTCATATCTGCTCTTCATCTTTATCTTTCCTCATTAACTTAAATGACAGACTCTTCTGGAAGAATACATCATAGCTGAGGATCACATTCAGGTTTTTTGCTATATGTGAAATTTCAGAATAAATTTTAAACCTTAATTAGGGCATAGAAAATGTACTGTACCTCTGCTGGCTTGATTTAGTAATAGAAATCATGTTTGCATGCAACAGACAGAGAGGGAGAGAGGAAAGAAAGATTGATACTGTCTGAAAGGAGAGTAACCATGAAAACTTGATGGGAGAAACTTCAGCAAGTTTGCTAACTTCTGTGAAGTAGTGAAAGTTCAGCTTCAGTCGGCCTGTGATGCATTGGTGTTTCTTCATTACAAAGTAAGGTGGTTCTCTGTTCTCTGTGCAGACAGAATGTTTTTTCTAGGTTTCACATTTTAAAATGTACCATTTGACATGGAAATGGTAATTTTAAATATAGGGAAATATTGGAGTTTGAGGTTTATGGTAGGGTTTTTTTGTTTGTTTGGGGTTTTTTTGTTGGTTTGTTTTTTTTTTTTTATCTACAGAAGGAATAAACCTCCAGAGAACAGAGAGATCTAAGACCACTACATGAATTTGCAAAAGAGAAACGTGATTCTGTATATGGTATTTCACAGACAGAATTTGATGAGTTGTATGGGGCTTTCTCCAGTTTGTAGTCACTGGGAAAACTTCCTGTGGAATCAGTTCACTATTGACTAACACTGCAACAGACATTTTTGATAGCAAATAACAAGTGTCAAGTGGTGACATTTTGCAACTGGCATCACTTTCCCTTGCTGCAAAGGACACTAAAGAAGATAGTGCACAGAGAATCCAGGCTGTGGACACCAAAGATCAGTAACTGTAACCGTAACACCTCACTGGAGGTGTTTGGCTCTGGCCCATGTAAAAGGCTGACACAGACACATGATTTGGGAGACTCAGATCTCAGGCAGAAAACTTTTGTATAGGGATATGTGTGCGTACATCACTGGATCAGTCCAAACGTCCATCTATCCTCTCCTTGGCAGTGGTACACATGCCACATTTCAAGCAAGGAACGCTTCCAGGGCTTGCTACATCACATGAATGTGCTTGACAGCACCATCTTGGTTGTGTTTTACCTGGGCTGTTCCAGGCCCTTTCCTACCTCCCCAGCAATTTTTCTCAGTGTATTATCGCCATATTTGCAATTATCACGGTTATCCTTGTCTTTCTGCAAGTAAACAGTGAGGCAGATGAGTATTTTAGACAATGTGAAGTATTTTACCATAAATATTTTTTTCTTCCACTGTCAAATCTTGTGCCTACTTCTTTTCCATTTACTATGAAGTTCTTGATACTACAACTGCAGCACTTCCTCGTTGTTACTCATACAGTAGTGCCAGTGAGGGAAAGCTCCATGTACAAACACACACATGCATTTCTATTTCCACATGGTGACTTCCGTATTAGCAACTGGTTCCAGATTTTTATCTATTACTGCTAGAATAATTATTGGACTTGGAGGAGTTGTACATCTGTTTTAAAAGGAGAAAGCAAGTTCTAGAAATGTGTGCTTTGTGCAGGAGAATTTACTCTCAGTCCATGCTGCAGCATTTATTTTTTAGATCTCACAGGAAAACTATATTGATGCTGGGATTGTCTGATTCCATGAGAACCTCTTCACATAAAAGGACATCATGGATTGCTTGTTAATTCACTGGCTAAAACTTAACTAAGCAGAGGCTAATGTCTTTTTATTGGTTTAATTAGCAATGATTACTTGTCTAAAGATAAGTCATTTCCAGTTAAAAGCCATCTCCTTCAACTCCAGATCAGCTGAGAATAGTTTGAATTAGTTTTAGGGTAGGGTCAAAGACCAGAATTGTAGGGGTTTGAAGTTTTTTAACTGAGCAGATCAACACATATCTGCCATATCTGGCGGGGGAGAATCCACATCTGAGTGAAAAGGGGCAGGCTGGGATTTCCATCTGCATAGAAGTGGATTGTTCGGAGGCTGTAAACAAATGAGTTAAGGAGGTGACACTGAAGCATACATCTGTGCCCTCTGGGAGATCTGAAGTCCAGCACATGGTCCACTCAGCAGCACAACTCAGAGGGGACTTTCTTGGCTAATCAAACCTCCAGTGGGCAGCACCACTGGGGGAGGACTCATTTAAAAAAAAAAAGGTGTAAATCCTCTCTGTGATTGAAATTTTTTTTGTTGCAAACGGAAGCTAGCTCCCAAGGCACCCCTCCATCCCCAGGACACGGCGAGTGAGAAATGCCCGATGGCATTGCACTGCAGCCTGCACTGGTTGAAGGCCTCCCCTCAGGAAAGCCAGCCTCGCTTGTCCTCAGGGCAGCTGAGCTACACACGGCCGGGGATGGTTTGGATGCATGAAGACTGTGTAGCTCCGTGCTTCAGCTGTGCTGCCTGAACTTCTGTAGAAACTAAATCCCATGGCTGTGTCTGTGACTCTCCTTGCTTCTCAGGGCCTTGCCTTCAGAGGGCAAGGAGATATGAACCTTGGCTTCCCCAGGATGTTACTCAGCCTTCACACCCTGCTCTGGTGTTGATCTCAAGGCTCAGGAGCCACAAATATTTGTACCTCCTGCAACAGATGTTTCTAGAAATGTTCCTTCAAGAGGTGATCTCGAACCCAAGGCAAAGTTCCTACTGAACTGTATAGCTATGGACCAAGCAGACCAGACACAAGGATCATGACTCTTCCCCCCTATGCTTGTGCTGATTCTGGTTTATTGGCTTGCAAAGAGTTCAAAGGGATGGCTGACAGGTTGCCCCACTTTTTTGTAAGGATTTAGGTCCAGAGCTTTGAAAGTCCCAAGGCACTTAGCTTCTATCAACTTAGGACTTAGATAAAATAGTTTTTGAAGGTTGGTACTGGATGACTTTGTAGATTTACGTGTTCTGTTGTCCTGCTGTCCCCCCATTCTCCTTGGTAACACTGCTTATGGTGTGTTTGCTGCCTCATGGGTCAGAAAAGAGGCTCTTCCATGACACAGCCCCCTTGTGATGCCAAGGACAGGGCTTGCAGGACCACAGGCCCCTTTTTGTGACTTGCAGAGGTGAGAGGGGTGCCTCCATTGGTAAACTGGAGTCTTTAATAACCCATCCACAATTTCAGCTGGCCAGCAACTGGTCTCTAAAGTACTCCTTGTTTAAGGGAGGAAAAAAATCTGCTTCTGTTTCATTCACCCTGGCAAAGGGATGGGTAGTTCACTCTCAGCTGTTTGAATCCAGCAAACACAACCATATGAGAACACAGATTCAGAATTTTTCAACGCAGCATCTTTGTCTTGACCACTGTGAATTGTCTGCACTTATCATCCTGGAGAAACCCATCCCTCGGGGTGGCTGTGCTTTGTCTGGGTATGTGTGGCCCCAAGGAGCCAGTCTGGGAGTCAAGCATCTAAGGACCTTTTCATAATTTCTAGACATATCTTTTTTTTGTGCCATAAGAACTATAGAAAATGGCACCCCAGAAGTCCCTGGCCTTTTCTCCACCTCTGCTTAGAAAAAAGAGCTTTTGCCTCTTTTCCCCCCAGTGGTTTTAGACAAAGCCATGGACAAACCATCCATCACGAGCAAAATGGGCAAGACACAGTTATGCCGCCACTTCGTCCCCCCACCACAGGCTCAGTCTCTGGAGCAACCTCAGATTGAATTAACTCCCTGCATGCAAACCCTCGGGGTTGTGCCGAGGATGCTGGAGACTCAGTGACCCGTTTTCATGTACAGATCTGAGTTTGAGGACAGAGGGGCGTTCAACACATTCCTACAGCAAAAGGAGAGGAGCCCTTTTTCCATCTCTAGTTTTAAGTCTGGCTTGACCACTGTCTGATGATGCTTAGTGAAAGCCAGGCCCTGGGTAGGGAAGCGAATACTCTAACAAGTGGCTTGTTAGTGAGGAATGTCCTGCAGTGAGTACGGAGCAGCCTTGTCACTTCTCAGCCAATCCTCTGAGGGCAATAAGGAAGGAGGACAAAATGAGTGCAGCCCTCCTGGGCCTCCCCTTAAGAGTTTAAAAGCAAAATATTGATTTTGAGTTACCCTGCTTCAACTCAGCTTCACTCTCCTGATATTTTTATTCCCTTGTAGGTTTCTGACTCCATTCGTTTTTTAAACAAATCACTGGTGAAATTGTGGTGTGTCCATGTAACATTCCTGCGCCTAAAAATATGGTCAATTGACACCTTGAAGGTTTCCAGGCAACTCTAACCATTTGTGACATCTTTAGCTGCATCTCCAGTATGTTCAAAACAGATGAAGTGAATGAATTGATTTTAGCTGCATAAAACCCTTGACAAAAATCTCTTTGTGGCCATCCAGTTAGTCTCTTGATGATTTGTAGAGTATTTGCTTATGCCATGAACTTGATCCTTCCCACCTCTCTGTTTTTCAGCTAGCTCTGCTGTGGGTTCCCTGCTCCTTGATGCACTGCAGCTGCCTTCCCCAGAGCTGGAGTAAGAGCCAGTCAAACAGTGCTGGCCCTACAGCCCACGATGTCATCAGTTCAGACCTGAGCACTATATATGCCAAAAGTACCATATGAACAGCACTCAATGGTGGCAACCTTGTTAGGTGCTTTAAATTACTGTCAGACCCAAACTGCCTAATAAAATCAGCAGATTTGTGTAGCTTGATTCAAAGCCCCAGCAAAGTCAAAATGATTTTTCAACTTGCTTAAGGAGATAGTGGATAGAACAACCCAGCAAAAACATTTTCCTTTGTCCCCAGAAAAAAAAATTTAACATTCGTGTGTGATGAAACATGAAGTAGGCCAGGAATAAATTAAGTGCAGAATCTCAGCTCCTTTAATCAAATAATTTGGCGTTTATATGTGTGGTTGAAAGGAAATTCTTTTGAAGACATATGGTCTTTTCACTGTATGCTATTTTGGATCAAATTCCATTGTATTAACAAACTTATCTATAAGTTGTTGATGGGCTTGATTGTTTTGTGTTTTTAAAGGTGCCTCCAACCCTGGGGATTCAGGCTTGTCCAAGCACAATGCACAGTAACCACCCGTGCTCACGATGATACCATACTGTTCTCCTGCCCTGTGGCTGTCCCATGGCATATGGGGGACATGTGGGCTGTGTGACACTGGTGCATGACCACCTGGCCAGCTGAAGGAGCCTTTCCAGATGCGTTGGGAGCAAGAGGAAGAGCAGCCATCCATAGATGCAGCATCTGATTCATTCTGCATTGAAGAGCTGAGACCGGCTCTTCCCACTGGCCTGTTAGCACTGGCTCAGGCTAGGGAGGACCTGGCACCATTTCCAGTCAGGTAAAAACTTCACCTCAGAGCAAGAAATTACACTGCAGCATGCAAGTGAAAAGTGTGTGGCTGCTGCATGTGGGGATGGAGGAAGGGAGAGTCCTTGAAAGCCATTGGTTTATCCTGCCACCTGGCACATGGCCCACAGCTTCACCTCTGGCCCCAGAGTTGCAGCATCCTGCCCCTGGTTTCTGGTTGCTCTCTGGTGTGTACACAGCTTCACGTGGAGCCATTCTGAATTGCACTTGTTGGGAGCCACCACACCAGCCAGCAGCATGCTGAAAAGCATCATCTGAGATGTCTTGGCTTTTGCAGCATAAGCTTGTTTTAAAAAGCTGTGATCATGTCAGCAAACAGCCCGTCACTTCCCCCCACCCTCCCGCTGAGACCATGGTGCACCCCATGCTGACCACCCGGCACTAGCAGCAGCATTTCCTCCAGCTGCTCATGTCTGTGTTTCAGGACAGTCCCAGGAAGTCCAGCTCTCCCCTTAGCTATGTGTGGACAGAGTGGGGGTCTAGAGCAGCTGAAGTCTAGGAGAAGCATCTCAGCTTAACACAGCAGAGCTCTTTGGGTTTGGGAACAGGCATTGGAGTCTGGGCCAGGCAGGATGGGGGTGGGGGGTGTTGGGATTTCCTTTCAAGCTGTGCCAATTGACTTCTAAGGCTTTTCCTCCCCTGAGCCAGCCAAAGCGAGCTGAGGCAAATCTGCTGAGTGATAGCTGCTTCCTGCCCCCTGTGCTGGCACCAGGGAGGAGAGGGATGCGGACAGGGCAGCCAGAGCCCAGGGGATGCTTCCTCCCTGTTGGTCTGCACGGAGAAGACCCTTCACACACCCACAAGAGCAAGAAGGAAGCTGAAGAGCAGCTGTTTCTGTTCATTGGTGGGTTTCTGGAAGAGCATCTGTTTGGGAATTGCAAAGCAGAGTTTCCTGTCTGATTCCTGCCCCACTGTGAGGGAAGGATGAGCTGGGGGAAACCGCAAACAAAAGTGTGGCAGAGAGAAAGGGGCTGGTGCTGCCTACTGATGCTTTTGGTTTTGAGGACTTCACTCTAACACATTTCTGCAACTCAGTTGAGCATGTGCAGGCAAATCACAAGCTCTCACTCAAGCTCAGCCCATCTGCCAGGGTGAAGGGGGCAGGTGGAGGTGCTGGCTCTCTCAAGAAGGGCGTCAGTAGAGTGACGAAGCCCGGCCCTGGTGATGCTCCCCTCTGCCCCAGTTACTGATGCAGTGGGTGTCATGGGAGATTTCTTCTTGGGGTTTTGGTTTTCCCATCAGGGGCACCCATCCCTGGGTTTTGAGTGAGGAGTGAGCAAAGCAGCCATCATGCTTCCGCATGGGACAGAGTGCCCCAGAGGTAGGAGGTAATGCTGCTGGCAGATGGCAGTGCCCAGCTGCACAGGGGACTGGTGGAAAAAAGTTCAAGGTAGAGATAGGAGGTCATGCCTATGGTAAAAGTTAGGGCTTAACAAAGTTGCAGAAAAACATTTATCAGCTAATGTGCCCTGCCTACAAAGACACCGATGTCTCCTTGGGCCGTGAAGGCTAAACATGAAAAAAAACTGGACAAAGTAATTTCAGAGTTGGCTCTGGTTTTCCTAGTTGGGCACTAGATTGGTCAGCAACCCGACCCATTGCTCTTCAAATACAGTAGTTTATCACAAGCATTTATTCTAAAAAGAAAAGTGTTATTTCAAGCCTCCAATTTAAATATACAGAAATCCAGATGGGAAAAGTGTTAATATGAATTTACACATATGATATCACAGCCTGTAGGGGTTAAGGGGAAAGTAGGAAAATAAACCTGTACTTTTTTTTCTTCTAAGTAAATTACGTGACCAAGAGTTTGGGGTTTTTTTATGCTGTATGACAACTGCCGTCACTCTTCTCAAAAACATACTTACCTATAAGAGGAGCGTTTAGTAAGATTTGTCCCTATTTCAGTGTTAAGAAGGACAAATTATTTTGGTAGCCAAGACAGGTAAAGTAGCCAAGCTCAACCTACAACTATTTCTGCATCTGTCCACCAGAATGTAAAACAATCGATTTTTAATATTATGCATTTTCAATTCCAGAGTGTCAGCACTGGTGGCCAAATCCCTCTCGTGTGGCTGGTGCAACAAGAGCCAGAATAATAGCGGGAAAGGACAGAGATGTAGGTGCTCGGGTTGTTTAGAACTGCTAGTGGCCTTTGGCCAGGCTGTGCTTTCGGAAGACGTCAAAGGTGAGTTGCTCCCAGTCCGGGCACCATCTGCTCTGCTTTTTCCTCCAGCCAAAGTTTAAAGTGTTGAGACCATAAAAAGCTGGTTGTATACCCTGGAGTACTTCAGTGCTGTCTGTGGGAAACTCAGCTGGATATGGACCACCACCAGATAAGCCAGTTCCCTGGATGTGAAGTGCTGAGAGGCTGATGGGGCAATGCATGGGTACTGGCAGTTGTGGGATGACATTAGGGCCTGTCTCAGCATGCAGCCACTCCGGCCATCCCTACACAGCAGGGACACACAGACAGTGCAGCTCACAGGACATCAGGACACAGATCCAAAGCACTCCTGGGAAGGTGGGAAGTAGGTTTGAGCCTGGGTGCTGGGACAGACTTGTGCTGGCACGAGACCATGTGAGTCAATAAGGATGCCTACACCACAGACTTGCCCACACTGAAAAATCAAAAGTAGGAAAGGTGAAGCTGAAGTGCTGGGGGTGGGTGCTGCTGAGGCAGCAAGGGCCAGAGGGGTTGGGATGGGGCTCTGTGAAGAAACACAGTGGCTAAACTTAGCAGAGATATTTCAACCCTGGTGAATCTCTGAGGCATTCACATGAGTCAGAACTAGGGACAGTTGTTCTCATTGCTGTTGAGAAATATGATGGGGGGAAACCTTGTGATTTTTTTTTTTTTTTTTTTTTTTTTTCATTTAGTCACTGGTTTATTTTCCTGTGAATGATAGTAACAGTTCAGCCTGAAAAGTCGATGTAATTGTGAAATTTTTTTTCAGCTGTCACAGTTCAAATGCCCCTGTGTGTGTGCTCTAAAGCAGACTGCCTTAACAGCAGTTTGGCTATACCTAATGCTTTTGCATAATCTTTTTGTTTAACTCAATTTTTGTAGTGGTATTATGCTAAGCATTTTTTAGTGCTTCTTGTTACAAACATAATTTCCACCTCTTGTTTTTTATAACAGTGTGCAACTTCTATTAAGTCAGAATTCCCAAAAGCAACAAGCTATGGCAAGTCAAGTATTCAATCAGGATTTAATAGGCATCACAGTGACCCTCTTTCCTTTGAAGGCTGTTCACCTGTGCCTTTCAGCGATTCACTACAGCAGAGTTGAGCACATCTTCTAATTCACAGACCTTTAAATATTTTCTGTGGAAACTGCAACATATTCTTGAAAAAGTACTGTATGTTGCTGAAGCTCTTGCAGTTTTACAGAAGGTAATATATGGCTGAACATACTTTTCTCAGTCAGCTTTTGGGGGTGCTTTAAATGTATCAGTTGAAAACTATTGATTCTTAGTAAGATAGGCTCTGCATTAGGTTAAAGAGTTTCACACAGACCTATCACTAGCTGAATAAAGAGACTGAGGCAAATTTCATCTGAGTAGCACTGTACAGAGTCTGCACCTTTGCAGAGAAATAAGAAGTCTTTGGCAGACATACTTACTTGGAAGGAGAGGTTGGATAATGGGGAGCAAATTCAAAGACAAGTTTGGCAAAGCCTTTGCTCAGGTAATGGGCACAAAGTCCAGCTACAGAAGTTTGCAAGGCTGTGGTTTCAGCATGCTTTAGGGGTCATAGGGGTTCATGGGGTCACCTCGCCCCTCTGAGTGAGTTCTGGCCCCTGCAGCACAGTATACCATCCCTAGCACAACCACATGGGGATCTAGGCTACGAGCATGAATTTTAAGCGCTGATTTAGGTTTGTGGCTGACAAGGAGATCCCACCAATGGTTGGACCAGCCTACCTGACCAGGCCACAGCTGGGAACAGGAGTGATGAAAAGGGCGTGCCCCAAAGCAAAATGCTGTGAACCTGCAGCAGCCGGAGCTGCTTTATGCTAACCAAGCATACTAAATCATCATTCTAGCTCTTAGCCATATCAGATACCACTAGATTACACTTTGGTGAGAGAGACAGAAAGTGCAACTAGGCATGATCTGCCACTGCCTATTACTATTCTGAACTGGCGGGTATTTGACTCTGGCTTTTATGTAAGTGAATACAGAGGAAGGCAGGCAGTGGAGAGCTGTTTCAGAGACATGCAATTGCCTCTGTCCTGGGTGTTTGAGATCAAATCTGGGGAGAGAAACCAGTGCTGGCTGCTTTAACTCTCTAGTTGCTGCTCAGGTTGGAGTTGGGTGGTCTGACAGTGTTACTGCCCCAGCCCCTGCCATAAACACAGATGCGCTGTGGCCAGAGCAGCTGCCAGACTGCAGAGTCAAGGGTGCAACACTTACAAGAAAATCATCATTTATTTCCATACACCTTAAAATGCTACAGTGGGCCAGGAGCTGCAAGCCCATCAGACCATGGTTCAGCAAACCTGGGTTTAATGCTCTTAGTACCAAATCAGAAGTGCTGTGGCTGTGGGCCTCAGGTTGTTGGTCAGTAAACTCATGCCTGGGCTCTGATTTCTTCAAAACATGGCAACAGGTTGACTCTGCACCAGCAGCCTTTGCCCTGAGCCAGATGCTACCTCCTCGCCTGCAGAGGGCTAAACCTCCAATGGGTGCATGGACCAATTTGACAGAAATGTGACCACACATCTGAGCCTAAACTGGGTCAGAGGAGCACCACAGGTGCTTGAGCAGTGCACAAATCTACCTCTGCTGAGCACAGAGCCCCGGCCTTGGGTGCTGAAGGCTGGCAGCAGGCAACAACCTGGCCAACCTGCCCCTGCTCATCTGCCAGGGATGGTTCAACGGGATGCCTGCGAAACCAATGGAGGAAGTTTCTACCCTACAGTTTTGGTTTTGTTCCTGGAATGCTGCTTGTTGCCTTCATTGTGCTGATGCAGCTGTTGGTAAGATTGCACTGATCACCAAATGAAAAAGTCAAGGTTAAAAGCACCCTCTTTTGGGAGGAGGTAATTATTAAGTAGAACTACCCTCAAAGCTTGATTTACAGCCCAGCCTTCCAAATGTTCATACAGACTGAGGAGCAGAGACCTGAGCCATAGGAGCAGGCAGGCAGCCACCAGGGAACTGGATACTTCATGGTCAATAAAGCCAATACTTGGTGGAACTACAACCAGAGTGTACTAGTTTGAAAACAAACCAGTGGGAGATCACAAGTCAGAATTATAATTTAATAGGAAAATCAAAAAAAATGTAATAGTACAAGAACACTGACAGAGTCAGGATACAACCCAACACCCTGTTCGTCAGGGTGGTGATAGCAGTCCAGATGAAGTGGTCCTATTGAAGCAGTGATCCTGTAGAAAACGGTCTGGTCTTCACCTGAACATCCAGCAGTGATTATGTAGCTCTTGTCCTTTGAGAACCCAGTAGGTAAGGACTATTTATGCTGTTCCAAACCCCAGATTATATCCAGGTGGGAATGCTTGGCTCCTCCCCTCTGGGTGGAGCATCTCACAATGGGCTGATGTAATTCTGTGAGTCATGGGGTGGGTCTTTGATGGCCCATTAACAGAGATATCTCCCGGAGGGAGTTATCAAGGATGAATCGTGGTAGGAGATAACAAACACTGCCCCACCTGCTTTAACAGCTTGTGAATATGATAATAGAATATATACTATTGGTTACATCTTACATTGTAATCTAGGACACAGAGTCACAGCTACTTGCAATAGCTGTTCTCTGCCTGGCACACTGCTCTTGGACTGTGGGCCTTTCATGTGATGCAGGATCAGGTTCTTGTACATACTTCATACTCTTCATCTGAGCTACGTGTACCACTTTGACTCCTTCTCCCATGGGACAGGATTTTATTGGCTTGCAGATTGCATTCCCTCTAACAACAGATTTCTTGCATGCAAATCAAAATTTGAGAGGAAGATAGGGTGATGAATATGTTAAGCATGGAAAAGCAGTATGATGTTATGGTTATGTTTGCACGCATTTAAAACAGAAAACAATCAAATATGAATATCACAGAATCAACCCCAGCAGTTCTATATTGCAACAGGAGAAAAAAGATGCACTGCTGCAGGATTTAAAGTTCCACTGAAAATCAGTGATTGTGGCTTAAAATCTTTATTGAAAATAAATGCTTATGTTCTGTAAATTGTTTATGAAAAGAAGAAGTTATTTCCCGTATTTTAAGTATTTCTGCCTTCCTGGAGATTCCTTATTTAGGATGCTGAGGAAGGCATTGTGTTATATGGTCAGGTGAGAGGACACAGGGAGGTGGAAATTTCAAAATAAAACTGCAGGAAAGGTTAGAAAAATGTTGTGTTTAGTGATTCTGACAAGTCAGTAAATAACAGCATATTCAAAGTCACAAGGGTTTAACCCTTTTGTCAGCACAGGGTTTCCACATTTCTCAATGCCCAGCTCTGTACTACAAATATGGGAATCTATGCCCTTCTTTATTCATCACTGTGCCCTTGGATTACAGTTCAGCTGGAATATTCTCCCAGTTTTGATGGAACTGAAGGTGGTTTATCTCAGTATGTCCCCCTATAAAAAATGGATAGCCATAATCAGAGGGTCCCCTGCTGCCCTGCCCTCACTCTGTTTCCTGCTTAACTGAAATGTGAGCAAGAGGGAGCAGGGCTCATCTGCAAAGCAACCTTGGTGTGATGCTCTGAGCATCCCACTTGGGCCGCATTCCTGGGGTAGGCTAAGGGAGAGTCAGGCTTGAAACTGGGGAGAAAGGCAGCAGCCTGCTGAGCCCAGGCAGCTCAGTGCATGAATACAGGCAGCCAGGGACCTGGGCTAAGGAAAGCTGCTGGGCCATGAGGAGTTAGGATAAGGATGAGGCCTGCTTCTGTTCATCCTGCTGCCTGAACTCCTCCACAGAGCCATGGTGGAAATGATGATTTCCACCTTGCTGATTTGCTATAGCCATGCTTGTCACAACTTTTTCTCCCACCTTTTCCTTAGCATGCCTTCTTCTCAGCCTTTCAGAATTTCTGAAGGAAAAGAAAAAGACGGCTGTTAAAAATCACATCTCAAAATGCAGCTTCCATTTTGATCTTTCTTTGGTATCAGTGGTTCTCTTCTACACCACGTGCCTCACCAGGAAACCCAATTCTGCATTGTCACATGATTCATATGTGGTTTGTATCTTTTTTTAGAAATATATTTTCATTCATTAAAATTAATTCCTGCAGTCATTAAATCACCAAAATGGAATTAAATAAAATGGAACCTACAAAATGTAGCAGCCTGGCACTCTCTTCCTGTGACCTCTCAAAGAGAAGTGTGCAAATAAGAGATTATTGCTTTCTCTTTTCTGTCAACAAATGCCTAATCATTTATTTCCATGAAGCTGACTCTCTTCTTGCATTTGGTAACCAATTTAATTGGTATTTTTCTAGGTGATTCCTAGCACATCAAAACTAATAGTAAAACTGGACTTTAGCAGAAGTTTTGTCTCAATAGGAACTTAAAGGATTTTGGCCATCCTGTTGAAAGACAGCCTGTAGATATTTGTGTGTGTGTGTGTCTGCATGTACATTGTACATATATATATATGTGTGTGTGTGTGTGTGTATACAAAAATACCTGTGAAAATGTGTAATTTCTTGGCTGTCATCCTAACCTTTGGGTGCTGGGATCTGGATATTCAGTGTGCTTAGCAGCACTTTTTAATGAAGAGGTGTTTTCTCCCTTGGAGCTGTCATTCTCTGCCACATCACAGACTCCTTCAGACAGAAAAATAATTGGCCACTTTCTCCGGAATCGGGGAGCCCTAGGGACCGGTGGAGTGCTCAGCGAACCGGGACAGCGACTCACAGTGGTGCCCACTGGTGTTCCCCCAGCGGGTGCTGGTGCTGCTCCCCATGCGGGTCCTGCCCTTGGGGGCACCACCCACCCACAGCACCTCAGTGAGGTCTGGTCGACGGCGAAATGTGACAGGCAAGACCCAAAACCTGACGAGGAGAAAGGTGAAACAAAATGGACAATTACTTCCAGAGCTGTTCTCCTACCAGGTGGAAATGCAGGCTTGTTTTGCTCTGTTTTTTTCTGAAGCCTGTGTAATGGCTGCCTGGTGGGATGGTTTTCCACATTTGCGGTAGGATTTTTTGTTATTTTGTTCAGATGTGGATTTTTAACAGCATTTATTCTACTCAGGGTCTGCCAACATCCACCTTTCATCAAATACTCCCCAGAGTTGTCAGCATTCAGAGACAGGCAATGCACTAAAAATCCATCCCTTAGAACCTCCCATCTACTACACCCCATGTAGAGAAGTGATGAAATACATGGCCGAGGCTGGATACCAAGAGCACTTCCCTTGCTGGAGCATGTCAGTATCCCAGTCCAACCAATGTCTCAAGTGCAAACAAAACACAGCTTAACCTGCTCTGCAAAGTTCTCTGGGTCCGGCTCTTCCACTTCCTCATCACTGCTCACTGTCCTTACTGCTCCTGTTAGCACAGACTGTGACCCTGTGGCGTCCCACTCTTTTTTCCAAGGGTCGGTGACTGGAGGAGGAGTGGCCCGTGCTTTGCTCAGCTGGTGGCTGCCATCTGCCCCGCGGGTGAAAAGTCCCTGCTCTCGTAGCTTCCTGGGCCAAAGGAAAAGCGTGTCCTTTGCCTTGCTGTGATACCTCACAGGCCGACTGCTTATCTCTGACTCACTCTCACGTGTCACTTAGGAGAAAAGACCGAGAACAGATCTGGAGGAGCAGCAGAGGCAGGCATTCCTCTCAGGAACCAAGCACATCCATCCTGCAGGCAAGCAGGAGAACAGCTTTAGGAAGACATCCACAGGATGGAAGGGTACGGCCCCTATCATCATCCCAAGGCTCTGTATTTTACCTGCCCTGTTTTTCCACAGCTGTCAAACCCTATGCCTCAGGTTATATACAGGGGAAATTGGAAGGTGGGATGTTAGCCTGAGTAGGGCTGAATAATGTGTAAACTAGGCAGAAATGTTGCCAGGATAGCACTGTGTTTACCAAGGCCTCACCACCCTGTGGATATCAGGGTCTGACTGCTCGCACCAAGTTCCTTGCTACTTTTTAATGGGTCATACTTAACGGCGCTGTACTTTAATTTAGATCCTTTTCATATTCGTTACATCCTTTTCAATCCATAGCCGTGGGCAACAGGAGAATCAGTTGCTGCCTGAGATGTGAATAGTGGAAAAAGGAAAAATAGTGAAAATACAACAAAAAAACAAACCCCAGAAAAACATACAAACAAAAAACAACATGGAAAGAATACGCATTTGTGATGTGGTTTAACATTCTTCTGTGACAGTGCTCGTTTGTCTGTTCTCATCTGTAAAACTGAAATTCTTCAAGCTAAAATTTTCCCCCACTACTGCACTAGGAATCAGAACAGTCATCAGTGCTCATACTTCACACTGAACTTATATGTAGAGAAGTGATGCAGAGATCGCTCACTCTACATTGTCCTTGTGTCACCGAAAAGCAAATTGCGGTGCTTCTGTTGCGAG
>VZTE01001494.1:2937995-3007817 GCA_013397775.1 Eulacestoma nigropectus
ATGCAAGTCGCAATTTTATGGGGTGGACAGGCACGAGAGAAGTACCGGCAGGCCCCATCTCTTTCACCTCAGTCCCCCCGCCTCCACTTTCTACCCAGAGCCGAGACCCCACAGCTGTCCACCGCCGACTCCCCCGGCAAGCCTAGCCGGTATTCCCGTTGGGAAGGGGAATTTCTGAAGCGTAACGGTACCGCAGGAGCCATCGGGGGCCTATTCCCACGTCGGCGGCCGCCGCCTCAGAGGCAACCCTGAGGGGAGGGCGGCGGCGGCTGAGGGGGGGGCTGTGAAAATAACCTTTCCCGGGAAAACCCCCCTCCATTAACGCCGCGCTCCCCTCAGAGAGGAGGAGGTGGGAACAAGCGAGCAGGTGTTAAAAAGGCGGCGGTGAGGAAGGTGGGAGCGGAAATTCAGACCGAAAGTAAAACCCCATCGCATTACTCGAAGAGAAATCATACAAAAAAATATCTGCTCCTTCCTCCTCGGAGCGCTGAGGTGGCAGCCCCGAGAAGGAAGGAGCCCTTTCTTCAGAGAGGGTCGGGGCGATGCCGTCGGAAGAAAGAGTTTCGGGGTCGTTTCGTTTCCCCTCCCGGCCGTGAAGCGGCGGCGATACGGTTTGGGGCGAGAAGCGAGGGATGAAGTTTCGTTGGAAAAAAAATACCAGAGGATTGTTCCCGGCGTGCCAGATCTGCTTTAACGAAAAAAAACCACAAAACCCAGAGTTTTCTGCGAGGAATGGCCTCAGTCCTTCGGACGAACTCGTCTCCGCTGCCTCTGTTTCCTCGCCGGGCCCTCACGCTTTTTAAAAATAAGGGCTACGCACCCAGAGCGCCGAGCCGCTCCCTCGGTTCAAGTGAGGGAATATCCCAGGGAACAGTTAACTCGCGGGGAACGGCCCCAGTGTGCGCGTCCCGGCTTCACGGGGCCGGCGGGGGGAAGGAGCCGAGCCCCCGGGTGGGGCAGAGCCTTTGCCCGGCCGGCAGCCGCGGAGGTTCGGATTCTCTCTGACCTAGAACGAAGTTTTCCCTCTTCAACGGGCAGGGCTCGCACTCCACCTCCCGCCGCACACCACCGCAATGATGTAAACAACTATTACCTATATATTTCTTTATTTCGCTCTAGACCAGCCATGCCCGTCCAGCTCACGTTCCAAACTCACACGCAGTTTTCATGCGAGAGCGTCGGAAGTGGCGGGGACGGGGCGCGTTCCCTTCCAGCGCTCGCTGCCAGGCCGAGGTGGTGCCGCGTTTCCCGGCACACGCCCGCCTCAGCCGGGGGTGTGGGGGCTGCGGAGGAAGGGGCACTCACTCTCGGGGTGTCCCCCTCCCTCCAAAGTCGCGATAAAGAGCCCGCCGAGGCGAGGCGGGGCTCTCCGACCGCAGCCCGTTGTTTGTGTCAGTAAATCACATTACGAGGCAAAGTGCAAGGGTAGTTAACTTTATCTTCTGTTAATGTAAACAAATAAGAAGCATTCCGTTTCTTGATCTTTATTTAAATCCGGCGTTGTTTATCAGTGTCATCCTATGAAGATTAATTAGATACCTTTATTCACAATTTGGTGTCTGACACCCCATTTTAGGAATGCATTATAATCACAAGGTGTTAATTGGGGCCAGCCAGGCACTTACGTTTCTATTAGACAGTGTGAGGACTTTTCACAAGTATTAAGTTCCTTTTTCACTGCGCGGTGCAAAAATACAGAGCTTTTAATAACACAGCGCGGCGGTTCCGTGCTGTGTAATCGCTGTTTGCAGGGCGGGTGGGGATGGCCGGCGTGCCACCGCACCCCCCCGGCTGGGGATGGGGCACAACCCTCCCCGGCGGCTTTGCCGGGAGGGGGTGACCCCATTGGAGAAAAAAAGGAAAAATAAAAAGTTAAAAAAAAAAGGAATGATATGCTCCGTCCCTAGTCTCTTAAAAATTGCCGCAAGTTCCCCTTCTGTTCCCGATGGGGTCCTTGTGCAGAGGGAGAGCTGTCAGGACACCGACTTGATTCGCTTGCCAGCGCGCAGAGCCGGAGCCCGAGCCTCGCCCCGAGGAGCGAAGTGCTGATCGAAATCTCCTCGGACACCCGCCGCGTCCCGCTCCGGGGGTGGGGGAGCCCCTGCCGGTGCCCCGCGATAGCGTTACCTCCACCGGGGACAGCCCCGGCCTGAGCCCTGGCTTTATTTTGTTTGCAGCCGAGAATCGTTAACAGCTTAATCCCATTACTGCCTGCATATCCTCAGGAAAGGTCCCGCTGCTGCGGGAGCTGGGATTCAATCGCTCTGCCAGAAGGAGCTTTCGCCCCAGATAAGCGGGCAGGGGAATGTCTTGCCTTGTTCCGGGAAACGGAGGAGGGAGAAGGGGGCGGCAGGCGGAGGCAGCCCCGGGGCTGCCGCGGAGGCGGGGTGGGTTCGCAATTCGCTGCCCGGGCCGAGCTCCGCAGCTCGCCTGTCACAGAGGCGGGGATAGGGGGTGGCAGGAGAGGAAGACGTTGTAGTTTGGAGCAAGCCGGGACTCCCGGCTTGTTCAGAAGATGTACAGGAGAACCGTAGGAAAGCAGGAGCCAAGAGATTTAAAAAAAAGTTAAAGAAAAAACCCCCCACAGAGTGCAACAGATAAAGTGTCAGCGTTTTAAGGGATAGTTAGATTTAGAGACAACTCAAGCCCCTAGGACTGTGCTCCCTCCTCACTTTTTGGGACACCCAGCAGAGGCAAAGACAAAGCAGAGCCATCCCCTCTTATCCCTGGCACCACCACATTTATTAAAAATTATTACTATGTACATAGAAAAAACAAAACAGAAACAAGTTTCTGGGGAGGGGAAAATGTTTGTGGGCCCGTTTAAAATGGCTGAAAGTATAGGCAAGAAGAATGGGTAAAGTTACATCACTTCGAGTTCCATACAGGGCTGCTGAAAAAGTCACTTTACATACACATAAATAGAAATCTCCTTCTGCAATGCTTCATATGCTAAGTTGGATTAACAAAAAATGCTTTTTGAACTTCAAAACACCACCAAATGTCCTTCCAACTGAACAGCTAGAGGTCAACTATTTATACATTATTCCACAATATTCTACAGTGTACCTAGACAAAACACAACTGTACACTTCGTTTTTGGCCACCTCAATAAAGGTTAGGCTGATGGGATGGAGGCAGGGCTTTTTTTAATGCAAGTTCTAAGCTAAGAAAAGTCAGGTTTGGTCGTTGTAATCCTGTCATTGGCAACAAGACCTTCAAGTTAAAATCCTGCCTGGAAAGCAGGCCTTATTTTGGCATTTTCTGCCAAAAAAAAAAAAAAAAAAAAAACAAACAAACAACAACAAAAAAGCTGTAGCTGAGCAATATCCAACTCAGCCAACTGTGTTGTGGATGGGTTGAAAAAAACAGCTCAGTGTAAAGCAGAACATAGCATTTGTGCAGCTCCCTGCAACCCAGTTCCCTTTTATCAAGCAGGGAAGAAAATTAAATTTGAGAATCCTACCCCCTCTTTCCTTGCTCAGGAGTGCATGGATTTGATCAGGCCTCTGACCCAACCCAAACTGTACACTTTAGTGTCTCAAATAAATATGCCACATATTTAGACACTACAGTCCTCCCTTACATCTTCTGCATATGGTGGTTCTTTCTAAAAAAGGGGAAGAATTCTCCCATGGTTTGCTCTTTCCCTACTTTGCTACCTGCAACAGTCAAAAAGCTTTGGCACCTTCTTTAGAATTGCACACAACAATTCAAGGTGGAAGGCAAGAGTCTTTTTGGCAATTGTAATGCAAAAAAACCCCAAGGCCACCCTGAAAAAAAAAAAAATGAGACAATTGGAATAAAAAAGATGCTTTAAGAACTAGTATAGAATGCATAGTAGCCCATGCCTTTTGAAGTGTCTTTGCTGTAGTCTTCAGCATTAATGTCCTCACATTTCATTGTCGGGGAATTTTCATTGCTGGAAGTGCTAGGGGAAAGCCGTCTTCTCTTACAAGCACCTGTGTAGACCCCAGAATCATTTGAATCTAGAGACTTTATAGAGGGTGGAGTCTCTATCCAGGATGAGCCAATTTCTTCTTTCACCTTGTCCTTGGAAAGCTGGTCTTCAGTGAATCCTGGAGGACTCGTTTTCGAGGTCCAAGTTAGTCCCGTTGTCATTTTTCGCTGGTAGGAGCCCCTGCTTCCCCAGCCTGCCATGGATGGAAATGTCGGGTCGGGGTAGTATCCCAGAGCGTGGGATGTCTGAAGGGGGAGGGATTTAATGCCATAAGGGAGCAAGGTGCTGTGAGAATACTCCGTCTCATAAGAGTTCATGTCCAGTTTGTTGGCACTGGGCTGCTGTACGGGCGTCACAAACCACCGCTGAGGAGAGCTGGCCACCTCCTCGTTCTGCTGCGGGGACAGCAGGCCATTTGTCTGAGGGACTGTTCTCTCACCGTTGTAGAACCTGGCTGGGGGCAGGTTGTTGACAAACTGTTCTTGGAAGAACGGCTGCATGCTGTATCTGGCGCCAGGGACGATCTGGTGGGATCTAGGAGAATCCGTGGGAGATGGAGTTAATCTGTCATTTTCGGAAGCTGTGTACATGCTACAACATAAAAGAGAAATACTGAGTGTTTTTCTTAACAATTCCAGTAACACAACACAAAAACATGAAGAAACCAGTTAATTCTTAATTAGAATCATAACTACATTTAATTGGATGGCTATTTGTTTTAATCTGATTTAGTAGGCTTTTTTGCTAGACCAGTGTAAATTTCCTATTACTGCTACAATAGTACAAGTGAAGCTAGAAAGTGACTATTAGGCAAGTCTTCTGCTGACAATTTAAAGGAGCTGCCTGTTCTGTGGAGATACCCAATACACTGCTGCCAAATCTTCAGGCCAGCTGGGTTCTGCCAGCACAAGTTTCCTACCAAAATTCAGAAGCCTGCAGAAAGACAGGTGATCTGGATAATACACTATTCAGACATTTTAACATAGGCAAAATTGCCAGCAGCAGTAGTATTGCTGCTAAATAACTGAATTAATGTCTAAAGAAAAACCCTTCCACAGACATTTCAGGCCAGAATCATGCCTCCTAGACAGAGACAGCAGCAAAAGAAGACAGAGGTGTACTTACGAGTCATAGTTGTCTCTGAAGCCTTTCGCAAAAGGATTATGGTCGATTTTGAGCTGTGTGATCTAAAAGTGAAAGCAGAATATATTTTAAGATGAGATGCTAAACCCACAAGGCAATTTTATTCTTAATTGCAATTTTATACATCCATGCTTACATCAGTATTTTGATATGCTGTAACTGCTATGAACTGCGTTTCAGGGAAAATAAATGTTTGAGTCTTTGAGGAATCATTCAGATCTTCAACACCATCTTCTGTCACTTCCACGATGTGAAGTCGGGGCTGGTACTTGTGAAGGGACTGAAGCACTATCATCTAAAAGAAAACACGAAAGAGACAACATCTTTAGACAAACTGCATCTAACATTAAAAGACCTATTTTACAGCACGACATTTTCTTCCCGTAAATTGTAATCTCTTGGTTTGGAAAAGGAGCAGTTTTAGCTGTTATCAGGAGATGATTCACAGCTTGCATCCCCTGTTCCACTAAGAGCCATCAGCTACCCTCCCACTTTTTGAGCAACTCCAAGGATCAATATATTGGCTAAAACAAAAGAAATTGACACATCAGATTCCAACATTTGCAACTATTCATACGGAGAAACAAAGAACAGCGAGCTCTATGACCCAATTCGAGAAGGGAACGAGTCACGAGCACAGTGATCTAGTGGCTCGATGAAATGCCGTAAAAGCTCCAAAACCCCGGGGCTTCCCCGCTGAGCCACCAAGAGCCCCTCAAGCCTCCCTCCGTACCTGCGCGTTGTTGTTGTTAGCACCTTTATTGTTCGTTAGCTTCAGCTTCCCGAAAGAAATCTCCTGCCTCATCCAGTGAGCCCCGGTGTTGGGCGACTCGGGGTGAACGTAGACCTTGTTGCCTGGGGAAGACAAGCCAGTGAAACGCCGGCCGGGCACGGGGCTTTGTTCCACCGCCCGCGCAGCCCCTCGGTTCCCCGATGGCCACTGTCCCGCATAGCCTCACACACCGTGGCGCAAAACGACCTTAAAAGTGTAACTCGTCCCTCAGCAGGATGCCGGGTGTGGGGAAGACCCTGAAGGGGGAGGGGAGGGGGGTGAAGTGGGAACCCTTTCCGAGAAACCGACCCGCGGGGAAAGGCGGCGAGGGGACCCCCGGAACCTGCACCTACCTTGCATGTTGTTGTCGGCTTTGCCGCAGGTCACCCACTTGCCCCCCTGGAAACGCCAGTGGTTGGGGTCCGCCAACACCACCTCCACGAAGACATTGTAGTGGGCAGTGGGGTTGAGGCCGGTGATGTTGAAGCTCAGGAAGGGAAACATTCTCCTGGGGAAAGAAGGAAAACCACAAGGCTTGCTAAGGCAGGCAAGGGAAGGGGGCGCGGGCTCCGGCGGATGCTGTAGGCAGCCGTGGGATGCCCCGTCCGTCCCGGCACCAAAGAGACTAAGGAAGCAAGCGGCGAGCCTCAGCCGACTCCCGTTTTATGTCCCGGCCGCCGAGTATGGGGAAACTGGGGAGTCGCTTCTCGGGGAAAGCATCCCAGGGCACCACCGACGGAGAGAGAGCGCACGTCCTTCCCGGGGGAGCGGGCAAGCGCCGCCCGATACGGAGCGTCCCCGGGTGCGCCCCCCTTCCTCCCCCATGCCCGACCACCACACCACTTTCCCTCCGTTTCCGCCATCCGATGCGCCCGCTTACCGGCCCTGCTTGGTGATGATCATCTCCGTCTGGTGCCGGTGGAACTTCAGCCAGAGGGGCCGGTTGCAGAGGAAGACCTGCGCCCGCAGCCCCGGGCCGGCGGCCGGCACCCCCAGCGCCCCGAGCCCGCCGCAGGAGCCCGACGCCGGCGGGTAAGGGCCGTAGAGGGGTCCGCCGGGAGTCGCCTGCCCGTACTGGTACCCACCGCCGCCTCCGAGCTGCGCCCGGCCGCTGGGCGGGCACACGGCGCCCGCGAAGCCTCCCGGAGACAGCACAGAGCCGTAGGGGTAGCGCGGCCCGGCGGGCGGCTGGTAGACGGCGCCGTGCTGCGCCGTCGGCGGGTACGGGAACAGGGCGCAGGGCCCCCCCAGGTCGGCCGCGGGCGGCCCGGGCGACTGCAGGTAGTAGCGCTCGGGGTTCAGGCTGTCCATGGAGTAGCGGGCGGAGGCGGCCGGAGGCAGCTCCTCTTCGCCGCATGGGGTGGCTTTGCGGCCGTCCGGCTTGGGGGCGGCGAAGGGCGGCTCGACAGACTCCGCCTCGCCCAGGATGGCGGGGGCCGTCCCAAACTTCTTGGGCATCTTGTCCAGGTCGAGGCGCGGGGGCGACCCTGGACCAGGCGGCCCGTGGGAGCCGCCAGCAGCGCCCGTCCCGGCTCCCGCTCCGGCGGCACCACCGCGCCCGCCGCCCTCCAGCGGGTAGAAGGGGGCGCCCGGCAGTGCCCCCGGCGCCGTCAGCAGCGGCTCACCCAGCTGCATCCTCAATAGGCGGTGCGTTCGAGCTCCTACTCAATCCTGTGTGGATCTCGACCCGTGGCCGCGCAGGGTTGCGCTCTGGCAGGGCTCCGCCGAGGCGATTTATACCGGCGTGCCGGGCTCCTCTGGCCGCCGGGGAGGGGCTTGCGCCGGGCTGCCTCATCGCCACCCTCCACCCCCGCCGGCCCATTGGCTGGGCCGCGTAACACTAATTTAATTAGACAACTACTAATTGGAACAAGTCACCTGTGAGTTTGGTGTGCGCCCCGTCCCCTTCCATGGCCCCCCTTCCCTCAGCAGGTTACCCGAGGGGCTGTGGCCCGCACCGTGCCCCCACGTCCCTCAGACCGAGGGGAGCTCTCGCATCACCCCACGGTGGCCCAGGTGGAGGGCCCGGCTTCCTCTTTTCCAAAAAAGGACCTTTTGCTGAGGTGGCACCGTCCTCCCGGCTCACCGCTCGGGCGCGTAAGGAAGAATCCCCGGCGCTGAGCGAGAGGTGGGGACAAAATGGAAAGGTTTGGATGGGAAAGCAGGCACCCGCCAGGTAGGGAGGGCGGCGATCAACCGAGCCGCTGAGACGGGGCAGGTGACACTGGCCCCCCGCAACCTCCCCGCTGGCCGCCTCGCCGTTCGAACATTCGGCTTGTGTCTCTGCTGAGCCAAACAGCCTCCTTGCTCCCTCTCCGCTCCCTGAGCAGCATCCTTATCGTGGGGTTAACACGTTTCACCTTATCAGGGACGTCTCTGTCGGAAGCAGCGGGCTCGGTTCGCAATTTCAGTTTTCAGTAACTCGGCAGTCGGTTTCTCACAACCCACATTCCCCTTCAGCATCTCCCACCGGGAAGGCAGATTTTTAATTGAGGCGGGTGCCAGATATGTTTGGCGCTTTCTCTCAGCGCAAATCCCCGAGCCTTTAGCCCCAAAAGGGAAGGGAACAGCGCTTGGGAAGCGGTAGATGCCTGTGTGATTTTAGGGAGCGGGCAAAGCCGGCGTGAACGATTTGCGGCTACAAATCCGCAGCCCCTCGCCCTCTGCCCGCCACCGGCCATCTCGCAGGGAGCTCTGCAAACACCTGCCTCCACCTCACGGCTAAATTTTAAACCAGACCCTTTGAGCGGCTGGGAATTCGTTGCCTGACGAGCTCTGCCGCCCGCCTCGCCACCTCGGCCCGCTGGCCCCCCGCTCCCGCCGGGCCGCGCCGCACCGGGGCAATTGAGATAAATGGCGAACAGCTGACCGCGGCCGCCCAGAGCCGGGGCCGAGGCGCTGCCGGAGCCCTGCCGGGATGCGCATCCTGCGCAAACCGGGCGCCAGCAGGTGCGGGCGGCGGGACACGCCTGGTGGTGACCGCCGAGGCCAGGGACGGGCACCAGCGTCTCAGAGGTCGGGCACGACTCACCCCCCACGTCGGCGGGAGCCGAGAGACGGGGGAACCGGCCCCTGCTGTGCCCACCTCTGGCTGCTGCCACACCGGCGGGATCCTGGGCCAGGCTGCTCACAGCCGGTACTGAAATACTAGCCCCAGCCGGAACCACACGTCCTCTCCAGGATAATGTTTGCCTCAATTTTTGCGTGGCTCTTGTTCGACCGGAGATGACAACAAAAATGTGTCGGAGAAGTCCGGCGCTCCGGCATGAAGCCGACCGGTCGCTGGAGCCGCGAGGTGAGGAGTGGAGCAGAGCTCAGCCGAGCTGCCCGGCTTTAAAAGCAAAACAAGCCGAGGAGCGTCCTGCCGGGCGCTGCCGAGGCCGAGCCGCTGCGCCCCTTCCCGCGGCCAGAGAGCCCCGGTGCGGCTCTCGGCGGGGCCGGCCCCAGCCCGGGGCTGCGCTCCGGCAGCCCGCTCCCTCGGGCTCTGCCTCTCCCGGGCTAGGGCAGGGACGCAAGGAGATTTTACAAAACTACTATGTAGGTTTAAAGGGAGTTAATTTTACTTAGAAAGTGAAAAGATGTGAACTTATCTCTCTGTAGTCTTTCCTTTTCAGGCTTGGCTTGCAGGTCCACTTCTTACCTTGTACCAGCTGTGAGGCTCATCCAACTTCTCTGTGAGTCGGTTCATTTTGCAGATTTGGCAGAAAACACATGCAGAAGAAAAGGACAATTGCATTCTGTCGGGTTCTCGAGTTGGATCAGCTCAGCTAAGGCCCAACAAGAGCAGAGGCAGTGCAGAGGAGAAGGCAGGATTTGTTTTTTTGGTGTAACCTTAAGTTGACTTATTTTGTGATACTGTGAATCGTGAAATTACAGCTTTATCATTCAAAAAGAAAAAATTCTCTCCTTCAGATTAAATGGTGTTTTCCCAGGCTGTTGGGATAAATGTTTCATGCCTTTCTCTTCCTTCTGGGTGTCCAGAAAGGCCAAAGTCCCTGGGAAAGAATTGCAAAGTCACTCACTGTGCCATGGCTGTGGGAAATGTGGGGATGAGATAGGAAGAGGTGACAGAGAATACATTAATGCAGATATTGCTTGATTGTGAGACTTTTATTATTCAGGCGGGTGACTTTGCAATATTACCCAAATTTAACTGCAATTAATGACATCCCTCTCGGGATAGGTTTTCTGGGGCTAATTTGGGAACAAGGAGACATCCATTGAGTTTTCATCAGGCTCTGGAAGTGGAAAATATTTATTTTATCTTTGTGAGGAAGCTACAATTGGAGAAAGCTAAAATACCGTGTGTGAGTAGCAGGTTGTGCTAATTTGAAAAACTAGAGCTTCATTATTATGGACTGGCTGATTAAGGCATGGGCTATATCGTGCTGCACAGGCAACATCATGTTTGCTGTCATCTCACAGGACACTTGGAAATTCCACCCAACAGTAATCGAGGAGAGAAAGAGAGGAGTGTAGAATTGTGTGGTGGCCATTGCCCAGGCGCAGCTAGTTTAAGTGGCTTACACAAATCTTCGTCTCATTTCACAAAGAAGATGCATGCATTCAGGAACATGGGGCTGTAATCCTTCAGGCTTAAAAAAATAAAGCAGTAAAGATCCTTGGTTCTTGACTTGGTCTTACAGAACTGTTGATTCAGGAAATGACACACATACTTTGTTCTTGTATTTGAACTGAGGAGTAAGGTGCTCTCTGTTCATCCATGCTGGCCTTTCACCATGCTTGTTCAACTTCCTGCATGCAGGAATGGGCTGTCTCATGCTTTGAGGTGGTTGTCCTTGAAGACCAGCCAGTTCTCACAGGCCTTCCTTTTCCCTTCCTCAGCAGTCTTCCATGAGATCCTTACCAAGAATATCCCTGAACTAAGCTGAATTCTGCTCTCCTGAAGTGCCAGTTCGTAATTGTGTTACTGGTCTTTCTCACCTCTCCGAGTTTTAATCATAATCTTATGGCTGCCCTTTACATCCCATTGTAAGAAATCCAGAAAACTCATCAGTCAGCTGCACAAAGAAATTACCATCAACACAGACTGGAGATGTGGATTGTCCCTGCCCAGATGCATTACCCTATCTGCAGATGTCGGGGTGGTTCTCATCCTGAGTACCAGTGGGGACTAGAGCTCTGGAGTACCAGCTCATGGAGCTTCCTTCAGCTTTTAAGCAAAGGCTTCTCCTATTTCCCCTCTTGATCAGGAGGTCTGTAGCAGGCCCCTAGTACAAACACATCAGTGTTGGACTGTTCTCTGGTCCTTACCTATGTCTGGACTGACCTGTAACTTGTTCAAAGCAAAGCACTGTGTCTTGCAGCCAGCCCTTTGCATAGACTCTAAGCCATCCATATTCCTCACCTTCCCAGCATGTTTTATCTCAAGAGCCTGTATTCATCCCTAGCAACAATCCAGCCATGCAAGCTATCCCACTGTGATTCTGTAATCCCTGTGAGGTGCCACCAAGCAATCTCCTTTTTACATCTGTTTTCAGACTGCGGGTACTTTCTTTAGGTTCCTCAGGGATTTTTTTTGCCACAGTCCTTGGGATTTCAGATCCTCAGGGGTGAGTACTACTTTTTGGAGCTGCCTTTTTCTCACTCCTACTGTCTCTCCCCAAGTGCCCACCCCTCTTTCAGCAGTGCCTTGTTCTCGTCTCTTTCATCAAGTAAATGGGAGTACTAAATGTATTTTAGTTTCTCATTGCACTGGTTTGGTTGCAGTGTAGGGGCTGGATGCTCCAGCAGCCCTTGAGTTTGTTACTGCTCTGAGCCTCCTGTCTGAGGTCTCAAGCCTTAGCACTGCATCACCTCGAGTTCCTGTGCTGGGAAGCTTGCTTTCTGGAGGCAGTGGTAGATGGAGTAAGTCCTCACAGGGCTTGGCAGTAGGATCTACATGGATGCTCTCTAGCTCAGGGTGCTGGTGTTATGCTGCTTTTGCTGACTGGTGTTTGGACCCAGTTCTGTCTGCTCAGCAGCATCCTGCACCAGGATAGAGCCTGGATCAGCAGGCTGGACGTTGATGGGGTGGTTCAGTAGTAGAAAAAGGGAGGCTTGACTTTGATGGGTGTACAAGGGAAAGAGAAAATCTGGAGGCCTGGATCAACACTGAAGGGCATACCAGGCATGCGCTATTGAGCATTGGGAGCAGAGAAGAGGAAGGTACAGGATGAAGATCTGAGCTGCCTGAAGATCAGTTGCAGGGCCAGTGTGAAGTTGTGATAACTATCAAACGAAGCCTGCTGAAAGAATGGAGCTGGAGCATGTCCAAAGAAGGGCAACAAAGCTGGTGAAGGGCCTGGAACACAAGCCTTAGGAGGAGCAGCTGAGGGAGGTGGGGCTGTTTAGCCTCGAGAAAAGGAGGCTCAAGGGCACCTTATTGTTCTCTACAACTGTCTGAAAGGAGATTGTAGCCAGGTGGGGGGTCAGTCTCTTGTCCCACATAATGGGCAATAGGACAAGAGGAAACGATTTCAAATTGCACCAGAGGAAGTTTAGATTAGATATTAGGAAAAATACCTTTGCAGAGTGGTCAGGCATTGGAACAGGCTGCCCAGGAAAAGTGGTGGAATCACTGTCCCTGGAGCTGTTCAACAAATGTGTAGACATGGCACTTGGGGATATTATTTAGTGGTGGACATGACAGGGCTGGGTTAATGCTTGTACTTCATGATCCTGGAGGCTTTTTCCAACCACTCTCAAGGACTCTTACGTACCTGATTGGAAAGATGTCTGCTAATGTCTTTACAAACAATTTAATGGGTGTTAACGTCTTTGAAATGGTTCTTAATGTTTCTACTGACTTTGGGCAGCAGGTTCTTTACCGGGCCCAGACAGCTTGGCTCCTGAAACAGACGAGGGTCTGCACAAGCCCGAACTTCTGAACTTTGGAGTAAAATAGTAGGTTCAAGGAGGGATATATGGGGTAGGCGGTTCGGGAAGGCTGCACCTTCCCAGTACCTCAGCCAGTGGGGAAAGGAAGAGGGCAACATGCGGCCCGGAGTTTGGGATGAAAGGAGGCTGCGCCCTCCGTAACCTCGAGAGAGGAAACGCCGCGGGCGTGTGCCCCAGTGGACTCTCTCCCTTTATCTGAATAAACGTGAAGGACTCCTCTGTCTCCCTTTTGGACGTAAACATCTGGCGTTTGTGGGTTTTCCTGATACACCTTTCAAGATGTAGCTGAAGAGCTTTCATCAAGCAGTTATTTCATGGAAACCTAGTGATTTATGTCACCTGCTTCTGTCACCTTTTTAAAACTAATGTTAGGTGCCCTACAACCAGACTTACCATTTTGTGGAACTATGTCTATAAACACAGTATTTCCATTTTAAAGGAGAAGTGTTGGTAATTGCCAGAAAGTCATGCTTAACCCTCGGTCACAGAATTATCGTTGTCACCAGGTGTGTTTGATTCAGTATGAATTTTGAATGCTACTATTATTATTGATAAGCAAAATGCACCTTCAGTTTCTATTTTGCAACTGCATGGAAAACTCACAGAGTGCCATAAACTATTACAGCCTCACCATCAGTTGTATTATGATAGAGTATCAGAAAATCAGTATCAAGAAGGTCTCTTCTTGAACAAATGCTTTAAATTGCTGAAAAGAGTCAAAATTCTGATGTGAAGTGCTGATATGTCAGGTAAATAAATGTATTTATTGTATTACCTGTACTGAAAATACTACTGAAGTTTCTATGCAGTAGCCTGCTGCAGCAGTTGTTCCAAAATCCCATGTTATATAATGAATAAGGTGGGAGTTCGCTTTCTTTAAAGCGGAAACATTCTGTTATCATGTTGGAATATAATAACCTTTCTTATGGGATTAGACAGGCTGAATTTAAACAGAAGGTTTTCACTCAGAATTTTTTCCAAAAGCGTCTGAAATACTTCAGATCAAATGACTTTGAATGTTTTGCACTGCAGATTTTTTGAGAGGGAGTCTCGTTTTATGACCTCAGCCTACAAATGTAAAAGTACATTTAGCTTGCTGCCTTCTGACAGCCCTCATGAGCAAATAGTAGCTTGGTTTCACTGCTGTTTATTAAGAGCAGCATTATATGAGAGCAAAACTTTCACTGAAATGTATCAGTAGAAGCTGGCTCATTGGTTCCTGTGTCTGCTTTCCCTGTAATGCTCTGACACTTTTGACCACTTTTATTTCAAATGAGCAAGTCCGTATTTGTTTCTTGTACAGACCTGACAGTCTGCTGCTTTTTTCTGCAGATCAAACAAAATCATTGAGCTGCTGAATTCTAAAGGTGGTTCATGCTTTTCTCAGAGTTGTTTCTGAGTAAGTCAGGTATCTTCCCTGCCTGAGCTCCTGATGAAAAGTTGGACTTAAATCCCTAAGGAAGACTGTGGGTCTGCAGATGGTGTAGGGTGCTGGGCATTGAAAAAAAAGAACTGACTGCAGCAAAAATCAAGTGGTCAGCACTTCCCAGGGACAGGCTCTTGAGCTATAGTTTCTAAATGCCAAATCAGAGCTTCTTGCTTACTTCCACAAAATGAAGTCCAGTTCTGCGGCATGAAGCCCAGCAGAGAGTCACAGCAGGAAGAAGTGGGAAGGAGTTGCATACAGATTCTCTTTTCTAATGCAGGGTCTTAGTCCCTATTACATCCCACTTGTGTATATCTGCTCTGAAGCTGACTTCCTTTCAGCACTTGAGCTGGACACTTCCAGACCCATCAGGTTCCGCTTCATCCGTGCATGGTGTTTGTCACTGCTGAAGATGTTCTAACTTGCTTCATTCTTATTTCTACTCTGTAATGTGTTGTTAACAATCTCCAAATTGTATAGCTGTTCTTAACCTGTAAGAATTACCATGTCAATTAAAACATGACAGCTCTGCAAGGAAGGCCTCCCCAGTGCGGAGGAAGGTTCCAGGTTTCAGCCTTGAGGGACATGCCTGACTTCCATAAACATAATAGTCTCCGTTTCCAGCTTCGATGCATCAACTCATACAAGGTTTACAGACCTGTTTTCTGGGCTTGTAACTCTCCAGCAGTTCTGATTGTAAATGTAACACTTGTCACAGCAAACCAGATATGTTCTTATGGTTATGGACCACCTAGCATGCTCCTAAACATGCAAAGGGTATGTACATATGTAAGGATCTAGCACGCAGTCTTTCACATGCAACTTGGAAAAGGCAAAGGAGTGTGGTTAGGAGAAAGATAAAGTAGGATACAAATAGGAAAACTTTCCCTGTAGAAGTAGGAGTGCATCTGGAATTGCTGGCTGGAATCAGAGGCTCTCCAAAGGTAGGGTGCCTTCAGACCAGCTGAGAGAGACAGGGTCATAAAGGCCTAGATATGTCAGTCTGCACATTGATAAGTAGTACCAGTATAAGAAGTCTCACTGAATACTACTTATTCATGCATCACTATTGAAGTTAATATGAGTAGAACATGCTGAATTTGGCCCTAGGTTAGTAACACAAAATTGTAGCTCTTTCAAATGGATCTGATCAGAGAGGCATGGTCCAGTGCTGCATTGGCTCTGAGAATTGTTGGTTTGAGGGGATTTGGGATTTTTGCTCTGGCAGGTTTTCTTTAGGTGTGGGGGATGGTTGGCAGAAGAACAACATGATTATTTTTCCTACAAATTTAGTAAGAGAAGAATTAGCCTAGAAAAGGGGGAAAAGAATCTGTTCCTTTAGATGTTCTATAAGGGGCTGCCTTATTCCTCTCAAAAATAGAGCTTTCGTATGTTATATTGCATAGAAGCCCCCCAAAAAGATGCAGATCTTTTGCCTGGGGTGAGCAGCTCCTGAGATTTCTGAAGTCAGGCTAGTACATTAACACCTTAGATTTAGGTAGTGCACGGCTACAAGCAAATGTCTTTGGATGACAGAAGCAAATCAGACACTGCTTTTGTATGTCACAAGGGATTATTCTGTTTTAGTGCTATGCCCTTTGGCTTTACAAATGCACCTGTAGTGCTCCTGTGGTTAGTCCAAAGGATCTTGGTAGAATTAATTTACTATAGTTGTTTTGTCTTTGTAAATAGCAAATGTTAGAACTGGCTGTACACAAACAGCTTTTCAAGCCTTGCATGTGTTGTTTGCAGCAGTTCATAGATAGGGAAGGCTTCTGTTCTTTAATGCTAGCATTGAGTGCAGCAAAATACTTTTCCATTCACAAAAGGGGATTTTTGTGTAAGCAGGAGAAATTTATGGCTGTGTCTGGGTGCAAGAAAGATGGGCGATAAATTCTAGGAAATCTAGGGGTGGATCACCAGATACAGGTTTCAGCTGTGCCTTTGCTGAGAATTAAAAACATTCTCATCTGATTTCATGTCATCGGCTGTGTTATTTTTTTATTGGAACAAAGGGCTTTGAGAGTTCATGATGTTTATGTGGCACTGTCACCATACAGTAGTAACCATTACCTGACATTTTGGGAACAGAGACACTGGTCTATGAAATACTGGCAAATAACAGGCACTTTGAATCTTCTGAAGATATGGAGGGAGATAAATGTTTGTAATATCAAGAAGGTTTGTACCAATGTCCCCTACTTGCCTTTTATTAGCTACAGAGAGAATTTAAACAAAAAAAAATTGCCATTCTTTTTCAAAAGACAGTTTTGTGGTTGAGGTTTTTGGTTGGTTTTTATATGGCATAAAGATGGTATCACATGTCCTGTTATTTGGTGAAGTGTGCCGAGCACTCTCTGTGCTTGTTGTTGTCCAGCTCTGCCTCACAACAACAGCAGAAGACAAAAGTGAAAAAGCAAAGAAGAAAAAACAGGAAAGAGAAAGGTTATGACCCGTAAGACTAGGTGGCTTTCTAATTATCTTGCTAATAAATTCAGCACATTAATTTATTGGATCTTCTGAGACCTGGCAAATTTTAATTGATATCAGCTGCTGAAGTCATAGGTTTTTAGCTGCCTTTTTAATCTGAGTCTGCTAGCAGAAGACAGCATAAAGAAGCCTTACCTAAGACAAGCTGGTGAGTTGTGGTTTTTTAAAGTAATGTAGGTTTGGAAAAAGTGGGGCAGAGAAAGAAAAGGAGACATAAGAAAGGTATTAAGAGCAGGAAAATACTTGGAAGTTTTATGCTTTGAGTGTGTTAGCGTTCATACGAAGGCATAGTGATCTAGGCTGAAGGCCTGATGTGGTTTGCTGGGTCATCTCTCAGGATCAGCATGGTTAGGGGTTCCTGTGTGCCAAGGTGGGGCAGAGGAACATAAAGGTTATGTGGCATTAGGCCAAGAGTGTGCCTTGAGCAGCACATTGTCCCTAGAGCAGCTAATACAGTGTAAGAGTAAGACACGTTAAGCATTGATAGCTCTCCTGGGAGCTTCCAGCCATCAGCTTTAAGGATTTCTCAAGCTCTTTCTGGACTATCGTGCTTAACACTTCCTTGATATGGTTTAATCCTGATTCCCCATAGGAAGCCCTTAAATTCTACAGCCTGACATTGCAATGCTTTGGTTGCAGATTTCCCCACTGGAAATCTCAACCCATGTTGCTGAGATTTATTCTTTTCAAACCACTTCTGTTAATCATCAGTGCCAAATGAAAAGCACTCTAAAAGCACAAGTGGGATTTGCTTATGCTCTTACTCTTTGATTTACCAGGAATGGCCCCTGCTGTGGTTGATTTTAGATACTATTTTAATCTTCTAATTTTTTCCCATCCTAAACTTCTTTTTTTTCTAAATAGCTTTCATGTCCAGCCAGTGCTTGAGTCAAATCAGAACATAAATACAATTCCATGTGATGGACTTCTCTTTGTTTCTAGAGCTGCACACCTTGGGTGCTTTGAGGTTCTGAGACAGGACATAAGAATTTCACCTTTTTGGTATTTGTTATTCATTATTATAAATGTAACTGAAAATATTAAGTGTGAGCCTAAAGCTAGGTAACTCTGACAGGTATCTTGTGTTAGTGGTAGGCTGATATTTTGGGGTATATCGTGCTTATTACTTGTATCTGACTTAGTGGAAACTCTGAGTTCTCTAATCCTGAAGACAGAACATTTATTTGGAAGCATAAACAGGCCTAAGGATGTACAAATGTGCAGACACATTAGTAAGTTTTTAGTACCCTTCACCTCAATCTGCCATGAGCTCTTTTTAGGTCATTCCGTGAATGAATATCTAGGTTTCCGTTTGCCAGTATAATCTAAATACTCACATTATTACAAGCACTGAAGATTGTTTTCTTCAATAGCGTAGACTGGGATTTAAAAGTCTTTTTAAAAGCAGCTCTTGATATTTTCACTGACTTCAACTCCCTGCAGATGCAGGCAAACCATAACTGTAAAATTTTATTCAAAGTTGGAACTGGGATAAACTCAGCAGGGTACGCTTTACCCCAGAGTGATGAATTCTTCCTGTCTGTGCGAGGTGTACCAGAGCAGCACGCCAGCACACAGTGCTGTGGCTGCTGCCAGCCCGGGTGAGAGAAGACGGGGGCTCTTAACTCGGGGAAGAGCTGTTCAAAGCCTGGTTCTGCTCAGACGAACAGGTTGCTGGGCTGAGGACCCGTGCCCTGATGTGTGCGGCTACAGTGCCCTCTTGCGCGAGTGAGCGCTGGCGAACAGCGGCTGATTCCAGAGGTCTCTCCACAGCACTTGGCTGCCAGAGAAGGAAGGAAACTGAATACAAAATCCTCTTCTGGCTGTGACCTTTTGCAGCTGTGTTTTCACCAGCAATTTATTTGTTTATGTGGTACAATGTAAACATAAGGACAGCCTTCGGGTTTCTCCAGCCTGAAACGTGCTTTGTATTCGTCTGGTATTTTGGCATCAATTGGAAAATGAACATTTCCTGTTTCTGTTGTGGTGATGCCCACAAGACCTGTTATGGAGAGGAGCTCCCAGATATGCTAGATGCTGTCTCCACATTCATTGGCTGGGCCTTGCAAGTGCTTCTTTCAAGTGGAACTTCAACTTTATAGCAAAAAATAAGTGACGAAACCTGATTCCCTCCTTTCTCCACCTCAGACTTGTCAGCTGCACTTCATCTGCCTCTGAAATTAGGGAGATTGAATTAACATGTCTTGATTGGAAAAAAAAGAAGAAAACTTCAAGGAAAGAAAGGGCACAGTGATCAGAACTAAGTGAGCAGGACAGACCCAGGAGGGTTTTGACACATTATCATTTGAAAATGGCAAAGCAAAAATCTGCTGTGACCGCAGTGTTTCAAGATTACAAGGCAAGAAAAATACCTGCCTATGCAAATAAGTTCAACTGTGACATAGAAAATTTAGGGATGTGTCCCACTCGTTTGATGAAATGCCTTTTGGTCATTCTAAAAATATAGCTACCCTTTTGGGGGTATAATTAATGACAAAACTGTAAGGAGTGTGACAGCTAAGGAAGAAAATTATCATTGTAGTACCAAGACCTGAGCTGTGTAAGCAAGAATGTTAACATTAAAAAATAAAAAATTCAAACATAGTTCTTCCATAGAGGCCATTGGACTGCACAAATCTAGGAAAAAAAAAAGAAGGACTTGGCACAGTTTGAAATGAAAACAGAATTGAGTTGCACAGAAAGCAGCAGAGAAATGGGAAAGAGGGAAAGGACATTATCCTGACTAGAAAATAGATGCAGAGTGCCAGAGCACCTGTATGAAAATAACTGGGAGCAGAATTCAGCTACTAAAATGCTGTCAGCCTGTCCTCCAGCCCTACTGGCGTGTCCCGTCGTGCTCTGCAGCCCTGCAGTCCTCCCTCCCTGGGCACTACGGCTGCACCTGCAGGTACCACCACCAGCCCTTAAGGTGGGTGATGTGAGATTTGGCTGGAAATGCCATGTCTTCTCACTTACTGAAGCAGACATTTCTTGTAGGTTAGGGCCCTGTCACAGAAAGGAAGTGAGTGCACCATAAAACCAGTACATTCACTCCTTTGCTTTGGTTTAATAAAGATAGGCTTTAACTCAGTTAATAATTATGTTAAATATCACAAATTTAATTTCATCCTGGGATCCTGTTAATTAAATACCAGTGCTGCTCAGCAACATGAAAATGTAAGAATGTTTCTGTTATGTTCCATACTTACTGGGTTGTGGTTTTCCACCTTAAGTACCCACCTTAAGTACTACACAGGCAGGAGATTCTGGCAAAGCCTCTGCCTGCTGAGGGTTGTCCTGAAGACCAGACTTATTTGTGCAGTGCAAAGGTATAAGGCATGACTTGAGCTCTGATTCTCCTGGGGTATTGCTTAGACTGAAACACCTTCCTACAGAGTGCATAATCAGGAGATTTAACTCTGCAATACATACTTTTTTCTTTCTGGCGGGTGAATAAGGTGTTTTCATGTATTTCCAGCTGCAGTCTTTTCTTCCAAGAATGTGGCTGTAAACTTACTTCTAAGGATTTTCCAGAAGTTTCAGCATGTCTGAGGTATTTGCCACTTCGCAGGTCAACTTCAGTATTGCTGAGAAATTTTCAGATTTCAAATGCAAGATCATCGGTGCCTACATGGACATACGGATTTCTGGTTGAAATCAGAGCACAGCTAAGTGCAGCAGCCTTTGCCTTTCACAGAAACGAAGTGGTGAGCCAGGTTGTCCATTTTGTTCTTCAGGATGGATGCTGGCTACAGCTGGAACAGGAAGGAGCACAGCAGAATCTGAGAGCTCCTGTCCTACACAGGAATGAAAAAACCACAGAGAATCTATTGGCCCCAGCAAGGCAATGGCTCCATACTTTTACTTCTCTGCCAGGGATGCCATGGACTAAGCTGTCTCTCTGAGCACTGTGCAGGCCTGTGTGAGCACAGCTCGTAGATCAGTCAGCTTTGGAGGAGCCCAGCCCTAGCAGTGAGTGGGTGAACACCTTTGCCTGTGAAGAAGACTCCTGCCAGGTGATGTAAACCATGGCTGAATAATGGTGTAGCGGTAGGTACTGCTCAGGGAAGTGAGCTATCAGTCCCCAGAAAGTTGCAGATTCTTAATACAGGCACACTGTGAAACTGTGGAGGTGGCTAAAAGTGTGTTTGATCACCTCAGATCCACTGATATTTCAAGTCCCACCTACCCCTTTGGAGTACCAAGATGGGGGATCACATCTGCAGGAAAGTCATCTTCAAACATGGATGAACATGGTTTTTTGCAGGTCTTGGGACATGTGCAGTGATGGTGGCTACAATCTTTCAAGTAACCCTGTATTTGCACAGGAGCACCTGTGCACAGTTATTTACTGGCATAAAGTCCACAAAAAAGCAGAGGCTATAATGTAAGTGGTCCTGAAGTTCATCTCCTGGCACAAGAGTTTTTTTGAATTAATGCCATTAAGAGTTCTTTTGGGCAGTGTGCCCAGGTTGGACAAGCTGCAATACCCAGGGGTAATGAACTGGAGGATTTAAGAGTGAGGCACAAGTTAGCTCTCAGCTGAGGGTGAGTGGCTGCTGCAAGAAATAGGGCTTTTCTTTTGCAATGAGTGAATGGTACCTACAAACCATATATTTACAAACGTTCTACACCTGCAGCTTTGCAGGGAGGGAAGACTGGTCACTCTCATTCATTTGGACTGGCTGGTCCTTTATCTGCAAAGAGACTGTGTTTTAATAAGGTTATTCTATTTAAATGAAAAATGATGTGTTTATATAAAGCTGGGGGGACTTAAGGGTCTATTTAATATGCATTGATCTTTGTGTATGGGAATACAGCATATATGCTGGAGCTGTTGAAACAGGTTTTTGGCTTTTTTTAAGGCAAAAAAAAAAAATTGCTAATATACAGGAGGGGGACCAGACAGCACTGATAATTGTGATTTCCACAGTTTCTAGAGAGTGAAAATATTAGAGGAAGATTGAATATTCCCAGAGGTGAAATGCACATGTGCCGTTTAGTGGTGAGTTTCACGAGGAAAGGAAGACACAGAAATTGTTATCATGTCAGTGCTTCCTCTTCATTCTACCAGCATTTGCCTTCCTTCATAGACTTAGGTTTATGCAGGATTAGTAATGTTCTCTTGGTAGATGAGGTGGTGTTCTGTAGCACTGAATAAAGTGGATTATTCGGAGTTTGAAAAATCAGTTCATTTTCATTCCAAGAAAGACAACATATAATGTGAAGTGCTGTTTGTGTACAAAAAATGTAAAATGCATCCATTTCTTGTGCTTCCAGCAGAGGGCAGGTTTGTGCCACAAAACCTGTTTGCTCACTTTGTGAGAGCCCAATGTGACATTGACCAGGCATGTTCAATCCTTGACAAAAAAAAAAAAAAAAAAAAAAAAAGAAATCTTATCTTGTGGTAATTTTCCTTGAGAAATATGTCAGGTTTTTTTGCTTGGTTTGGTTTTTGGGGATTTTTTTTTAAGAACGAAATGAAAAAACTAGATGGAACCCTACTGGTAACCTTCCTAAAAATCTAGTCCCCAAACACATTCCTCTTGTTTTCTAAAACTGTTGTGAAATTGCCATTGGTTCATTTCTCTCAGTGCTTCTCCCCTGTTTCTATCACAGTAGGAATATTTAAGATGTTTTCAGTATCGGCTTCATGTGAGGAGAGCAATGCAATGCACTCACTGTTGCACAGTCACGACAAGGTGGTGTTCTGTTACAGTTATACAGCACAAAATACTGTTGTGCAGGCAAAACACAAATATAATTAAAGCCTGGAGGCTAAAAATTGTAAAAAAATTTGTATAATCCTGACATACAAAACACCAAGGAAAAAAATCAGGTGGTTACATCACAGCAACAAGCCCCAGCAGGGTTAACCACATGCCCATGTTTGTGTAATTCTCCTCAGTGCCATTTTGGTTTCAAGTGACATGTTGTGGCAGTGCCAGAACAGGGTGCTCTGAAACAAAGGAGGTGAATGGTTTTCTAATTCTTATGTCATGCCTAGGAATCTTGTTCTTTCTGCTGCAACAACTTCACCTTGTGTTGCTTGTGTGTGAATCAACAAGACAGTTTGAACTCATCAGCGGATGCACCAGCTTCTGCTTCCTTAGTGTCTCATTGCTGCTCTTTTTGTCTTCCTTGTGATTTTGAGCCTTGGATTTTATCGCTTTTCTCCGTTGTCACTTTGCATCCTGTGTCCCTAAATGACATTTTGATGAAAATACACATATTTTGCAGGCATTTGTACCCATTAGCCAGTGTTGCTGTTCACTTTCCTATCTGCTATACAAATTCACACTAAATGCTCTTACAACTTTTTTTTCTTTTTGCTATGCTTTTCATCCACTGTCCTGGGTTTTGCAATTTTGAAAAGTATGGACTAACACAGTAAGTACCGTTGTCATCATAATCTAATGTTTTGACAATCACAGCACAAGTGTAGCCTGCTGCCAACAACCCATGCAGTGCTAAGTTATAAGCTTTTTTTTGTCATTGTTATCCAGGACAGTGCCTTCTCCTCACCTTAAAGCTGGTTTTGTAGCTTCATATTGTCTGTTCCTTAGGAGATCGCAGCATTTTCCTCTGCATTTGGAAATTGGCTCTCACTCCCTCCAATATTAACACTATTATCTGGATGATTCAGTAGTATCCAAAGAGAGAGGGAACTTCACCGAGTCAGAAAGCATAGCCTTCAGTTAACTGGTGAAATGTTAGCGAGGACTCCTAGCCTCCAGTGTGTAGCTGGTGTGGCCAATCGTGAACCCAGGTCTCCAGAGGTGGAAAACTGGCCCTAGGGACAGATACCTCTTCTAACTCCCATCGCACCCCTAATAGTTACTAGGGCAGAATAATGTTTCATGACCTTTGGGTTGTACCATTACCATAACATAATCTAGCTGTGCAAGCTTTGGAAAGGTCATTGTAGAAATAAAAATATTGCCTGCTGTGATCCGTACCCTCAGACATAAAGAAAAAGAAATATCTTAATAAATGTAGTGATATTTGCACTATAGGGCACAGTGCAAGGGTCATGAACCATTATTCTGCACTAGTAATAATGTCACTATTTTATTCTTGCCCAGTGGTTACTGTATGACATTTGTGCTTGCAGGGAAATTCCTGTGAATATCAGTAACTTAAAATACATTGCCTCAAGGGCCTATTGTTCTCCCATTGAAGTCAATGAAGTCAATTTGCCATTTGCTTACCAGTATCTCAGCTCAGGACTGATCCAGCATTCCTCATGATCAAAACTGAAATAGTTTTAAAATGGATTTGGTGTTTTATTTTCTTTTTCCATTAAAACGTATTTGTTCATTGGACCCCTGATGAAACATGTTTCTTGAAAGATTATAGCAGGTAATTTTATCATATCCATGAGAATTGCCATCACTGTATCTGTAGAAGACAGATCATATGATTATTTTTTTTATTAAAAAAAAAGTTCAAATCCTAATACTCCTAGGTACTTGTGTGATGATTTATGACCTGGGAGATAGATGTTACCCAATATTTCTTCACTACATTCTTATGTGATAGGTAACTGACTGTTTCCTCTATTTCTCAAACAAAGAAATATATTAATTCAGGCTTTTCTGACTGATAGGGCTGGAATGGTATAACTGAATCTACAGAATTCTTAATAATATGGCCTGAATTTTGCAGGCGTGGAAGTTCCTGGTTTTGTCTTGGAGATTCTGGTTTTATGCTGGTGGAACTGGCAGCCCTGGAGCTGATTTTTTTTTAAGCTGAAGTATGTCAGCCTTGGTCCATCCCTATGAGATTATTAATGATGACTGAGCTCTTAGAAGGAAGCAGTGTAGGGTTTGTATGCAGCTGTGGTCCATGTTGGCATTGGCCCTGGTCTAGAAACACACCTTAGCAATCAATATGTTTAATGTACCTCTGATAATATTTGCAAGTCTGAGAACACTTCTCCTCATGTGTGAAGAAGCCTATCTGAGAGAAAGGAACTATTTGAGAGCTCAGTCTGTGGTAGGACCATTTAATTAATTGCTTTGGATAACATGGTGCCCGCCTGTAGTCTGGCTCCACCGTGGATGAGGAGATAAATGTTTCCTTCCCTAACCTCAGTATGTGTCTGTATCAGAGAAAAACACAACACCAGTTCTGAGGGAAGTACACAGGCTGTTATTTTTCAAGAGTTTGTGGTGACTAAAATTGTCCCCAGCTGCAAGGGAGGGTTCATGTTTACTATCTGAGGAAGCAGGCAGCATCGTATCATCCAGGGTGCCATGTCCTGATTGCTTCTCAAACATGCTGCAGCCAGGCTTGTGATGGAGGAAGGTTTTTGGTGCAGAGGGTTGTGAGGGTGGAAGGGGGGCCCTTGTAGATCAGGTGCATCCTTATGGCAGGACTTCGTTGAACATGGAAACACAGCAAGTGGGATCTAGCGGCAAAAGAGCTGTCAGCTCTTTGTGATCCACTAAGCTCACCTCCAGCTGTCACAACAGCTTGTGGCTCTGCCTTGAACGTGAAGTTTAACCCTGGCTCCAGACAAAGATGAAGTGGGAACCACTCATGTGAACCCTGTCTAGTGCATGTGACAGAGCAAAGTCAATATACAGGGCTGGCGTTCAAGGTGTGCTCCACAGAGATGGGGGAAAGACTGGGTCTGCTTCTCCAAGGCCTAGTCACTGAACAGCACAGACTGATCCTGTCCTTGTTTTCCTGCCCCTTTTCCAGGCAAGGAGAGCAGACAGATTTGCATAGTCTCTAGGCAGCTGAGTACAATTTTTCCTGTGGGTGGCAGTATTTAGAAAGTGTCCCGCCTTGCTGCTTTCAGATTGCTATCACACTCCCCTGATGGGATTAGGAGCCTGGCATTGCCTGATCCAGCTGGCTTTCCATTGGGATGAGGTGGGTAGTGGTGAGAAAACAGGATGGGTGATGACTGTGTAGCTGTGCTGGTAAACTTTGCTTGGGGGAGGGCAGTGAGGGGAAGACATGGAGACAGAGTAAAAAGTTATAATTCTCACCCATAGAAGGAATTCCTCTAACATTTGAAGGAAATTATCAGGGAGCAGACACCAGTCATGCTTTTCTGACTCATTGTCCTGTTTTCAGACAGCATCCCCCTCCAGTCTCCTCCTGCCTGTAGCACTGCTGTCCCGATTTATTGCTGTAAAAAGTTATCACAAGAATTTCCCTCTTTAAAAATATAATTGAAGAATTATTGTTGTAATACATGAAGTTTTGCAATGTACTGAAATCACTGAGAAAATTAACTTTCCTTTTTAAAAAATAAAAAGCAACAACACTCATGTAATCTACAACCTGGATGATTTGAGATGCGCTCATGAGTTCTTCACTTCTTTAAGTAGAGTCTGCCCTTTGCTCCCGGATGATCTTAACACAGGGTGCCTTCAGAGTGACATAAAGTACAGTTTGATCTTACAGTGAATGGTTAACTGACTTGCTCTTCTCCCTAGCTTTGGAAGCAGAAAGATCTGCAGAAAAGAAATGTTTCCAATGTCAGTGGCATCCACAAAAACCAGGAAGAGTGGTCTGTGAGGTATAAACCTCTGTGTGTTTTCTTCTAAATCTGCTTCCCAATTTTGTTATTAATATGCTATTCAGGAGTACTGAGGGACAGGCAACTGCCCCTTTCCGAGCCTCTTTTATACAGTAGAGCCCAGAGGTGAAAGACTGGTAAAACTTTGCTGTGTCCTCATGAAAATTGCTGTAAAGACTGATTTTGCCACAGGTACTTTTGAAAGCTTGACTTAGCACGTCTTTGGCAGCAGCCACAAACACTTTCACTTTTGGATCCAGAGTTTCAAGGATCAGCTTAGCCAGCAATAGAAACTCAGTCGTCTTATTTGATAGCTTTTAATTAGACATGCATGCATATATAAATGCATAGGTTGTCTAATACCTCCTACTGCAAAATTCTCACTGAAATTAATGAGGTTATTCAAAGAGTAAACTATGAGTAATAATGAATAATATTAGTACTCAGCGTGACTAATAGTGGTAAGAGGGAGAGTCTTAATGACTTAGGCAAGGAGGGTCTGCTGGGAACCAGTGTAAAGATTTGCACAAACAATTCCTTTTCAGAGTGGTGAAGCTTGGAGCTTACTTGGAGCCAATCATTAAACTACAGACCTCATTTTATCACAGGGATCTTGATCTCTGTCTCTGTGCCTTTCTCAAAGCATAGCTTACATGTGTGGCAGAAAATGAGTCATGCCCAGGCCATTGGTCTTCTGATCCCTTTTCTGTTTAGTGTAGCCCGCATCTTTGCAGCAAGTTTTATGGAGAGATCATGTTTCAAAAAGCCTTTGACAAACTCCTCACAGGGTCTTATTTTTCATTTAACTGGGAGAGAGAGCATGAGATGAGGAACTGGCTAAGCAGTTAGGAAAAAGCAGAATGAGATCATATTTTTTAACAGTTAACGGTTCCTGGTGCAGTGCCGGGGAGTCTATCTGAGGTTAAGCCATATTGTAACATATTGGTGTCTATGAAGGACCTAGAAGAGTGGAAAAAAAGGTGCAAAATTAACAGAGGAGAGCAATATTCATGAAAGTTTTTAGAAGAATGTAATGTGAAATTGTTTTCTCTGATACTGGGTGCTAGATGGTCAGCTCAGAATAGATGTCAGTGAATATTTGAAGTAATTAAGACAAACTGGTGTGTATATATTACTGTAGAGTCATATACAGTAAAATAAAATCTGCTCACACTCTATTCCTCCTTGCTGTAATTGCAAGTTTTTGGGAAAGACTTGTGGTGTTAATTAGTTTGGGAAGGGAAGTGAGGAAATTAATATTCTTCATCAAATACAAAGCAATCTAACTTCTTCAGTATTCATACTGAAACGGTGAATCTTTTTTATCAGTCTTAAAACTCAAACAAGTTCCTTTCTAGTTCTTTTTTCCAGTTCTTGCCACTACTTCCCCATCTGTGGTAGCCTCTGCTTTTCTCATGATGTATTTTTCAGTAGTTTCATGTCACTAAGACAAAAATTTGTGAAATGTTAACAATTTAATAACCTAGAGAGATCCTTGGTCAGGCTGGATTTAGGAAAATAAGGTCAAGAGGTTTGGAAAAAAGGCAAAGCTATACAATTCCAGGGTTTGGCATAATCTATCATTTAGATGCTGCTATGGCATCTAATTTTAACAAGCTCCAGGACTAGAATAGCGAGTTAAACCAAATAGATGTATCAGATAACGAGCATTGAAAAACAGGTCATTTCAGGCTGTCTTAATTGAAAATGTTGTCTCAGGGATTTATGATCGAGGTCTGGACTAGCATAATATTAAATAGTTTTATCTATTAACTGTCTCCTGTTGGTTGAGGAAAAATGCGAGTCAAGGTGTGAAAAGATTAGTTCCAACAGAGACTCTCTTTCAGATACTGTTTATGTATGATTAAAGCTCAGATCAGAGTAGTCTCTGTATTAGGGCCACATAGAGTCAGCCTTCTCTCAGCAGTAGTTTTGCAGTATGATTAAATCACAAAAGACATACTTGAAATCACTCAATCCATTTTAATTCTTCTTTTACATCATACCCAACTCCAAGTTTTCTGATGCTGTAGGCTAATGAAAAATAAAACCTATGCTGCCTATCCTAAAGGAGAATATTACTGTAAGTGTTCTTGAAAAGCTGTATCATAAGGGATGATCACCTAAGGGATGTAATTTTAAAATAATTCTTGCTTGTAGTCTTCTCATTGCAACATTGGCCTAAAGATGATCAGGCCAAATCTATTTAAATGCAGCTGTCATCTGGCTGCTTGTCTGATTACTGCAATATTGCCCCTGTTGTGTACTGGAAGGTAAGAGTTTTAAGGTGATGTGTATCCTAGGGTTCAGTTAGCTATTGCAGCATGAATTTGACCAAAACAGCTACTCCTTTTCTGTTTGATGGATTAGATGAATAGGCTTCTTCTTTACAGAAGGCAGCTCAGCAGGTTGCTTGTTGCATGAGGCAATGAAGGTCAGGCAGAGGGGCATTACAAAACTGATGAATGATTTTGATTGATGGAACTTTCATTCCTAGGCGTGCGAGAATGGAAATTTCTTTTATAAGAGCTAACAGAAGGCATGCCAGAGTAACAAGAATGCTCTTGTTGATTTATCTGCAGCTGGTATTGGGTCTGTGGTAGTGATTAAGTAAATAACAGCAGTTCTACCAAATGTTTGCAAAAGTGAGCAAAATCAACAGCACATCAAAACTGAATTTGGATCTCTGGGATGTAAGCTTTACAGAGACTGTGCATTTTCATGTAGCACAGAGATTCACCATGAATACTTTCTGATCTCACCATTGCTGTGGTGAATGCAGTGTGCTTTCAAGAGTGCAGTTTACTTGTGGCAAATTGCAGTTTGCTGTTTCTTCTGGAATCTTCTCTGAGTTTTAAATCAAAGCCTTAAAGTTAGCAAAGCCTGTGTATATGGTTATTATATACCATCTGCTTGTCACTCAGCAGCAAACTAAGTTATCTTCTAAAGAGTGTTTAAACATTTGAATAAATTACAGGAGGAGTTGTTTGGGTTTTATCTTGTTTTGTTTACCTTGTTTTATCTTGATAAACTATTGAAATTGATTCAGAAATCTCCATTGCAAAAGAATAATGTGCAATGAAGTTTCATATGTGACAGCTGGTAATCACATCCTTCCCCCTTGCAAAGGAGATCGTTCTGTGTGGTATAGCATTGTTGATATGTCTTAAGTTAGCTCTTTGTCATATCCTCTAAATAAAGCAGAAAAGAGCAATATTGCAAATGGAAGAAATTCTTGATACTTTTGGAATTACTCATCCACTGTGTTGGAAACTGTGAAGAAATCTTTCTTATTGTGTATCCTTCTTTGTCTGTTATTTTGAAAGAAAAAAGCTGCCGCCAGCCAGAATCACCACTTAGGTCTTCAATAAGCAGCTGCTAGGAGTTTGACTTAGAAATGAGACAGAGACAAGAAGCAGAAAAAATCCGCTTCCAAGTGGGTGGGAAGGAAAGAGAGCTTTTATGAGGTAGAATTTCTGGTTTTCCTTCCTTGCAAGTATATTACTAAAAGTTGCCTTTGTTTTTCAGGAGACAAATACTGCTAGTGAAGTAGTTATGGGTGAACCATTGTGTCAAGGTAACTTGCTAGGGCCTGGACATGTGTTTCAGATCAGCTCTCGTGTTGGTGCTTATTCTAATGCCAGTGAGATTTTGCTGTTGACTTAATCGTGAACAGACAGTGCTCTGTCTCCTTAATGGTTTATGAAGCTGTATGTGATAGCTAAGATCTCCCATTTGCTCTCTAGGGAATGTACTCTTCATACAAGACTGCCCATCTGATCCTGAGGTATTCAGCTTCATTTTTTCTGTTTTGTTGATAGAGTTAAATTAACATTTTGAAGATTTAGTATTCTGTAATTCCAGTAGTCCACACAAGCATGGACTAAGTAAGTCTAATACCTGGATAAATAAGTTTTAGGGAAATGACCATGTTTACTGACAACAGTGTTCTCATCATTCTAGTCCTTGCACAATATTAACTATTGTACAGCTTTCTTGCACTGACTGTCATCACATTCTTCAAACTAGAAAGAAAACCAAATCGTTGCAAATAAGTTTGAACACTTGGCAGTGAAGAAGCTTGAACGCACAAAATAACTCAAGAATATTGCAGTGTTTGTTGACTGGCATTTGTTTGCTGACAATGGACAGATTGGTTCAGGCAAACACGTCATCCAGGATTACAGCTAGACAAGACCTGGAAACTAACCCATTTTAATTTCAGACTCAAACATGTTTATTGTTTGTCTATTTTCTTTTTCCTTTTTGTTCTCTTCTTTGCTTGCTGTCCATCTCTGTGTTTTCAACAGTTTCTGAGTTCTTTCTTGCAACAGAGTAAGAAGTACCAAAAGAATCTGGCAAGATCAATTATTTCAAACATGAATTAGTCCCCCCAACCAGTTAACCCGCCTGGCATGGTACTGGGGATGGTCTTGTGTGCCTGAGAGAGAGACGATGTGAGGGTGGTTGCTTAACCCTCACTGCAAGTGAGAGAAGAGTTTTCAAAATATGGTTAGTAAGCTTAGACTTATGGATTTCTTGGAAACAGGGATTAATGGAGGAGAAGGAGTAAGGCTCAGAATTCAGGAATTCAGATGTGTTAAATCCTCGAGAATGGGCTTTAAAATAGTTACTTACTACGTTACTTATTTTGACACTGGGGATGGCCTAAGTACCCCCAGTTTTCAGGCGTTTTCCTGTGTTCCTTCTTTTTTCCACCCTCCCCATGTGCCCCTAGAAGTTGTGCTGCTACAGCAGTGAGTGGGGCAGAGCCGTGGGTAGGATCAGAAGACTGATCTGTCTGAAAAGGGAGCTGGCTGCCGATGGTTGTGTGTAGCTCGGGTCAGGCCCTGGTGCGGTTCCCAGCGCGCCCTGGTGCAGTCAGCCAGCTCTGGTAAGGGGTGGTGCAGGATCAGGTGGGATCAGACAGGGGCCATGTGGAAGCAATGCAAGCTGCTGCTCCCCAGGTCCTGTGCCCTGGTGCCCCCAAGGCCGTGGCTCCGAGGTAGGTGGTTGGCAGAGGTGTGGTGCTGAGGGTTTTGCAACAGGCCGTCTGTGTGCGGTGTCAGGAAATGGGCTCGTGTCTGCTTGCTAGACAGTGATGGACATGACGGGTGTCCTGTCTCCTCAGCTCTGATTTCACCTCACAGGAGGAGGGAGCTCTGGAAGTGCCTCAAACTTGCAGCTGCTCAGCAAGGACTAAGGTATTACATGTTTGCTCTTCTGATGTTCTTACCTTTGACCATTTGGAGCAGAAAAGGCAACATTCGCCTTCTGAATTGGCGTGCACTGAGGTAAATACATGCAGTGCTGCTGGTAACTGTGCAGCAGATCTCTGCAGCAGAGACAGGCTGTTCTTCGGATGGTTGCTGCTGTCTTTTTGAGGTAAAATATTTCTGGACATTGTGACTAAGAGAATGCAAACGGTCATTAACTGGCTGGACAGAAATACCTGTCTGGACTCCTCAGAATCCCTCCATCCTCTACTTCTTAATTATAAGTAGAATTTTAAACTTCCAGAACACTTTCTTCATTAAGATTAGTCTATTTTCCGTATTTTGTAGGGTTTTTTCCCTCCCATAACTTAAAAAAGGAAAAACAATGTTTTTTGTTTTAATTTGGTCTTTCCTTCTTCCTCAGCTTTACCTCTTGCATTTCATGAACAGAGATAGTTTAAATAGAAAATTTTAAGAACATGTATCTGTTTTCCATGTATGGAACTTTCTTTGTCATTTTAGGAAACTAAGGAGATTGCCTGCAGTAGCACGGAATAGTATTGATAAATCCAATTGTATATGTAAATTAATTGCAAACATGTAAATCCACATCTCATTTTGTGGAGATGTCTACCTATCAATCTAGATATGCTATATATTAAATATGCATAAGTATTGAACATAGTGGTGAACAGCTGACTGAAATTTGACTTTCCAGAGTGACAGATATTTATTTAGTGTTCCTTTATCTAATGCTCTTCGCTTACAGCAAAATTGACAACATATAAAAAACCCTCAACCCTCTGAAAATGCATGACTTCAACCGATAATATGAGGAAAGATCAAATATTAAGTGATGCCTGAGATACATACTTTTAGGCACATTAGCTTTTAGGCAGTGGTGTTGATCTTCTTGGAGAGAGCATTGTTTTAGAAAACTGGCAGTCAAGCGACAGCCATCAGTCTGCTTTCTCCTTTTAGCTTTTGCCCGTGGAAACATGCTATTCAGAATCATTATCTGCATTGCAAATATATTTGTAGTAATTATGCCTCTGAAGGCTAGATGAGCCATTACGTTTTTATTGTGGCATAAAAATGGTTTTGAAATCTCTGTACCAAAGTAATTAGCAAAAGTAAAGGAGGAGATCATGGGGCTGAAATTTTTTATTTTGCTCAAGGAACATGGATTTGCTATAGCAAGTTGGAGAAGGCTGATGTTTCATTCTGACTTCATCGATACTGTAGGTGCAGGAACAGCCATGAACGCTGTGCAACTGACTAATGGATTTACTTTGGTGATTAATGCCTATTATCTACTTTACTTCAGTGTTTGATACTTGCTAAACCGATTTTAATACCTTGAAATATGCTGAAAGCACCTCAATTTCTTGCAAAATTACTTCTTGTGAATAGGGTGCTGCTTAATGCAAGCTAGAACATGCAGTTGGTGATACCATTAGGGAATAGCCTTGCAGAGAAGACAAAACCAACTTCAAAAGCGATTGTGTGTTTAAGATGCAGCATGAGTTTGGAGCTAGCAGCTCCCAGATGCAGTGATGCTCTTTTTTCCCAATACCTAGCATCCTCTGGACAGACATTGTCCCAATTAATCTGTACTTCAGTGCAGGCTCATGGGGTATGCATGGAGGTAAAACGTTACCAAACCCTAGTCAGATGCATAATTCCTATTAAAGCTGATGGGAATGAGATGCCTAAGTGTTAGCATGTGCACATGCCCTGATGCTATCCTGTGATGCTATTTGTGATGGTGTAAGGGTTTTGCAATGCCAAATACATGTTATATTAGGTGTTACTATATACCAATGCTAACATGTTTGTCTGTTATTGTGATCCTTTTGAAATGCTGTACTCCTCCTCTCCCTATCTCACCTGCCATATTTCTCTTCTCAACCATGAGTTATTTGCACAACCTCTGTTCTCCAAGGACCCCATGCTCCTCTTTTTATTCACCCTCTCCTCAACTCCATATGGCAATGTTTTTCTCTTTATCTAGAGAAGTCTCAGAACAGAGTTGCTGCGTTTTCAGTGAGAGAACGAGAGTTACATTTGCCAGAGGGATCATTCACCGAGAGATTTGAGGAGCATCAGCATTATCTTTGCCTTGTGACCCTGTGCCAGGGACCTTTGCCTGCTTCTTTCTCCTCTCAAGGGTGTTGAGATTAGTAGTAGAGAGAGAAAGGTACTTAGCTGGCATCCTGTAGGACAGACCCTGCTTTTTATTGGGGCTAACTGACCCAAGGTACTGTTAATGTGACTGTCTTCCACTCCTAAAGTTAATCTCAAGAGCTAGTTCAGACACTTCAAAGTCCTTGTAATTATACCATGTGTCAGTAACCTTAGAGCTAAGCTCTGCAGACCAGTAAAAGGTGTCTTTGGGAGAAAGGCTGCACTGTTTCCCTGTTATACATTGGTTGTTGAGGCACAGAGTGCCTTTCTCTGTCTTGCTATGGAAATTGATTGCTGAGCTGTGAATTGAATTGAGTCAGAGTCCCAGTCTCTGCAAGAGTATCCTTCCCAATTTTTTGCAGGAGGGCAATTTTCATAGAAGCGGGACTTTGCTGCAGGTGTCTGCTGGCTCTTCTTCCAAGGCTTGGCATGGGTGGCTTAAGCAGGTTGATTTAAAGGAAGGTGAGTGTAAGCACCGCTGGGAAGAGCCAAGTGTTGTGGGCAGGCTGTCCAGACAGTGCTGTGCAATCCCTTCTTGCCCTTGGGGCTACAGACTTGGATTTCACTCTTTTTCCCATGCCTCTTTAGTCCCAGTAGTTTTCCAATATGTGCTCGGTAACCTGGAGAACTACAATGAATACTTTTCCTCACAGCAGAGAAAAGCAAAACTGCAGGCTAGGCTGCTCTGCTCTGCTCTGGAGGTTTATAGCCAGTGAAATGAATGATCTGAATGTAATGGCTGCTCCTTGTCCGGGGAAGGGGAAGCTCTGTATAAGGAGGACTGCATATGGCAAAATGCCCTTGATGGCAGGGCCTCAGATGTGCACTCAATCAATGGTGTGTGCACTCACGTGCTTAAAAATTCTCAGTATGAACATGGTGACCTTCAGTCTTGTGGTCTTTGCTAGGAGTCTGAGAGCCAAGTACAGTTCAAGCAACTTGAGGAATATGTCTCTACAAATTCTGGCATGCCTTGGCCTTTTTTCTTGTGCCAAGCTGAGCCTCCAATCATCTGCATGATGCTCCCAGCACAAATTCACACTCTTAACCTCTTAACACGCCTTGTGTATGTGCGTGCACATCCTCACGCTCTAAGGTGAAAGGGAGCCAGAGATGGCAAGCACTTTTGGGGAGGATGAGTAAGTACAAGTTAAATGGATCTCCAGGGCTGGTAGGTCTGCAGTTCAAGCAAGCAAATTGAGTAATCAGAGAAGGAGGAATATTTTAATACTCTATGAGCAAGCCACGCAGGAAACTTTCCATAACCTGTGAAATAAAAGGTAAAATCAGGCCACAAAAATCTGTCTTTAGCAGGTCTCAAAATTTGTAATCAAGTAACTATTGATATAATTAAAGCTGTATAGCATAGGCAGTATTTCTGAGAGAGGGGAAATGGGGAGAAAAATCTTGGGATGGCCCCTCAAATCTCAGTTTTTACTCTGATGTTAACCTGCTATTGTTGTCAGCAAGTTTTTATCTGTTGGTGTTTCCCCCCCCCCACCCTTGCACAGATTATGTTTAGAATTACCCAGACTGCCCCGTGTGTTTGTGACCAGGGGTCTCTTTGCCTGATCCATGTGAACGCAATGATAATGTGAAAGCTGCTACTGGCTGTTTAAGCTTCTGGAACGTGATGTTAGGTATGTGAGAGCTCCACACCTTTAACCATCAGTTGACTAAGGCATCTCCTCATATGATATAACAGACATTTATTTATTTATATAGATATTTATTTATTACATATCCACTGCAGTCCTGAGTCAGGCTAAAGCCTAGGATTTCTTGTCCCTCTTTCCACAGTCTACCCTGGCCCACAGTTAATGTACTTGCTCTCATTGGTCACTTGCTCATAACAAGGTCGACTTGAAAGCTTGGTTGGCATAGGCGTGTTGCTTTTTCTCTTTTTATCTGCATTACTCTCCTCACAGAAGTACTACTTCAAGTGCAGTTATAGCACAAAACCCCCTACTCTAGCTCTCATTTTCTGCTCTCCCAGCCATAGCTGTAGTTCCGTGTGTTTGTAGCAGCACAGCAAAATAAGAGGTCGTTTGGGTTTGAGTGCGTCTGTGCAGGGAGGGCTGCTGGAGCCAGTCTCTCACCCTGGCAGCAGGTTCCCAGCGTGCCCCAAGTTCAGGTCGTGTTACAGTCTGAAGCCTTCCCTGACAGAGAGCTCAGGGGAGTGTTGCACTGATCATCACACCTTCGAGTTGCACGTTAGCTCTGTGACCTAGCTGCAGCTTACAGAAGCTGCGTGGGCGTTTGGAATCGGCAGAGTGCTGTCCTTTCATGTACTCATGCAGGACTAAAAGCGATGAAGTTCTGTCACAAAAGTCTGTCTGCTGCTCGCTGTGATAATTGCTGCCCCTTGAGTAGCGAAGGAAATGTAACAGGGCTGGGCACAAATCATTTTTAAAAAGCCCACTTAGAATTGGACAATTTCCTTAGAAAACTCTTATCTTTTGGCTTTAGGAGTTCTATAGAATGGGCTATACAATGAAACCTTCCTAAAGACTTCCACAAAGGGGGAATTAGCCAAGTGCTATTCATAGAACTGTATGTCTGTGCTGAAAAGGTAGCAAGCGTCCATTCTGCAGGGCGCTCCCCCACAATAGCCAGGAGTTACTAAGCCTTTCAAAGGCGATAATGCTTTCAGGCTTTGTGCGCCTCCAATCCTCACAAACGACCCTACAGTTTGCTTGGGTACTTAGTAGAAAGTGTTTCAAATAGCCCATTTTCCTGAGCACCAGTGTGCTAACAGTTTCCCTGACAACTTGGCTATAGTAATTTCTCCCGCTTTTTTTCTGCGCCGATTTCCCAAGAACTGGTAATTTCAGTTAATTCCCTCTTGGGAATATGGGAGTGAGATATTATGTTTGTTTTCCTGTGACGAATTCTGCATGAACGGTTTCGCTCTGCACGCAGGATGCAGGGAAGGGAAATTTAAAAAAAAAGCTTATCAAACAAAAGAAGAAGGGAAATAAAAGAGAAGAAATGGTGAATTAAAAAGCCTTTCAAAAGATGGAGAAGAAACTAAAGCATATCATTCTTTCTTGCTACGAATAATTTAATTTTTCTTTTATTTACCTTATTTACAATTGTGTGAATTATAATAGAAATAGTTTTTGAATTATTTGTTGAACTTTACAATCATGTAGCAGGAAAAATATTAGTGTCTGTAGCCTATACATCAAGAATCTATAGTGTAGGCCACATTTTTAGAAGGGTTGGTGTGAAGTGAATTCTCCATTTTTAATGGAATGTATCATCTTTTCAGTTTTTCTTGACTACAGGAGATCTATATGGGCAACTCTGACAGCAACCTAAAATACAAAAGGTTAACTTTAGAATGTTTTTATCTCAGCTTAATGCCATTTGGTGTTGGAATATATGGTAATTGTACCCTACTAATTCTAGCTGTAGGCTACTACTTGTAGCCCAAAGGCTCTGTTGAAACTATTCATTCTCCAGGGTGTGAGGAAGGATGTAATGCACTGCTGGTAACCGAATGTGTGCATAGGTGCTGCGTGCTGAAATTCTCCTGACAGAGTATCCCTGCCATGCCTTTCCATCTGGAGCGTGTTCATAGGTGAACCTTTCTTGTTCTCAAAATGTATCAAGATAATTTTTCATCAGTTCTGTCAGCTATTGAGCATTTAAAGACAACACAGATACAAAAATGCTGTTAGTGTGGGGCACAATAACACTGAATTATGGCTTCAGTGGTCATCAAAGAGTGAAGAATTGAGGTTTGGTAAAGCATCTGTTTTTAATGGACTCATTTTTTTACTTAAGAGACTTAAGGTTCACCATTAGGATCACAGTTTTCAAAACCATTTAATAATCAATATTGCTAAATCAGACATTGCTCAGAGTCCAATATGAAAGATTCTGCGAAGCAACTCTAGTTGCAAAGTCCCCTTTAGTCCTGGGTTCCCAAGAAAGGCCCTACCGCACTTGCTTAAGTCTCCCCGTCTTCAAAGCATTTAAGTGAGGCCTTCAGCATCTCACTAAGGCATTTAGCGTCAAGGGTTTACAGTTTCAGCTGAACTGTGTCCCATTCATCACCACCCGATCCATCACGCAAACCTTGTCTGCTTTAGAGTTACGGAGAAAGATTAAAAGTATGTAAAAACTAGAGGATGGGAGGTGAAATGATGTGGGGATTCCCACTCCAGATAAAACCTTTCTGCTTGGAAATTAAAGTATTCCTACGGTTTTAGCCAGTAGAGGGAGATGTTACACGTAAATCACAAACTCTGCATGAGGTGGCCCAAGAGGGGGGCACCAAGACCAGCCCAGCACTCATAGATGGAAGGATTCCTATTTCCTTGCATGCTGTGATTGTTTTAATATGATTTTCAAAGCTTCTTTTTTCTAGGAGAAGCTGAAAACATAAATTCAATAAAAATAAAGTTTTTCTAAGAACACGTTGTAAGAGGCAAGAGTTTTTTCATTTATTCAAGCAAATAAGTGCTCAGGCAAAATAGGTATCAATGTACAACACTTGTAATGGCCCACAGATATTTTCAGTTGCCTGTTACATCACTTTAAGAGCTGTTCTTATAACACTGCAATTAATACCAAGAAGTAACGATCAATAATAGTAGCAGTGAGATACAGGAAGTACATGGAACAGCTGCTAAGTGTTATATTAGTGCTGTATAATAAAATCAGAGCTAGGTTTGGGACAGTCTGTTTCCCTGCACAGGTGCACTACCTGGGTACACAGAAAAACAAATGCCTTAGTGTAGTTTATTATGGGTTTTTTGGTTTTGGTTTGGGGCTTTTTGGTTGGGTTTTTTTTGTTTGTTTTGGGGTTTTTTTGGTGTTGTTTTTTTTTAAATTATGTGTTATGCAATTGTAGGTCATTAGACATGGGAACAGGAAAGTGAGAGAACACTGGAAAATCACTGAAGACCTAATAGTTCTTGTCTTTCTAGTGGGATTGATCTGAAGCAACATAGGAGGCGAGTGGACATGGCTGCCCACCTCTCAGATGTCTGTGTATACAGAGACACAAAAGTATTTAGCCTAAACTGTTTGTGGAAGATGGAAATGTTCTCCATCGTGACAATTCTAGGGAAATCTTCTTGTTTCTCTCCACGTCTTGAGCAACAGGATTCAAGGCCACAAGGATGAGCTGGATATTGAAGCTGTTACAGTCACAGCCTACACCTCCCTTCTCTATACTAAACAAGATTTCTTGGGAGGTAGGTGGACAGGGTTGCTTCAGACCATTACCTGTATTAGTTCACTTGTCACCACAAAATTAATTTAAGTTTGGAAGGCCATCAAACCTCCATGAGAATTGCTGTGTTCACTTAAAACATGGCTGATGTAATGGCTGATTAATTAAACTCTCTTTGCTTTGTTTATAGCAAGATTAGATTATTTTTATACTATCAGACTATGGACCCAAGAATCTTTTGTACTGATACTCATGGAGTTTCTTTGGGACCATATTTTGAAACACAGATAACACTCAGTTGCAAATGTGTGTTTGAGTTTGGTATGTCCTATAGTTCTGTTCTTGGGCAGCATCTCATGATCATCTTATCCAAAGGAAAAAGAAAATAAAATTGAAAAAGGTCAGATACTGCCTTAGGCTTTACTTTAAAAACACACTCCTATTGATGTGCCTGAAAAAAGGCTGCACAATTACGACCTTGATATCCTCCACTTTAAATGCCTGTATTGAATATGTGAAGTGATCTTTGTGTGTATTTTTTTTCCTTCTCACTGTTTTAGAGGCTTTCCTTTTGTTCTTTAGATTACTTCGGATGCTAACTTAGTACTGTAACATTCTCGTGGCAGGAAATGTCTGTATATGGAAATCTTGCAGCTAGACTCCAGTAATTCCCACACAGACTGTCAGTCCTATGCAGTGACTATGTATACTCTGTCCTCATGTTGGCAAGAGAATTCAATTGTGTTCCTACAATGGGATAGGATTTAAAGCTTTTAGTTGCTTTTGTTTCTTGTGGAAACTATGGCTTCTGGCCATTTGAATGGAGAGAGACATGGCCTCTTACACAGGACTTTTACCCATGTTAGGGAACAGATCAGACTTGATTTTAAACAAAAATTTCAACCTGATACAGAAGAGACTTCAGGGACTGATCTTTTTTTTCCCTCCCTTCCCTCTCAGCAGCTCAGCTTCTACTGTACACTCACAGAAATTAAAGACTTGGTGAACACTGAGTAAAATGTTAGCACAGCCAGACAGCTTTAATTGCTTTCTGACTACCTCCCTGGCAGACAGTGACCAAACATCCATGCAAGCCAGCCTCTTGATATCATGATAGCACCGTTTCAATAGGGATTATTGCTTCTAGTGTTTATGATAAAATTCCAGGCCAATAGGTGGTGAAGGTACTTGGGACAACTGGAGTTTAGACCTTTCTAAGAGGGTAATAGTCAACAGTGTTGCATATCCCCCATAATTGATTTAGAAGAAAGATGTAAAGTTAAGTTAATGATCATCTTTTCGGCTGTGAAATATAAGAGACTCTCTCTGCAATCAGTTCAATACTTTATTTGTGGAAGTCCAGCCTTACCCTGACTTCATTTTAATTCCAGCCTAATCTACCCTTATTCTTCACATCCTTAGTCTAGTGCTTACATTTTACAGGCCTTCTTGCTAACTGCTGTCTTTGGCCAGATTAGCCCTGTGGAGTCAATGGAAAGACTCTTATTAACATCAGTGAAACTGGACCCTTTCCATTTTTCTCATCTAAATTTTTTTCCTTATGCTATATGTCTCTGGGGAACACTGACAGGTTCTCATGCCCAAATGGCACTTCTGTCTTTTTATCTGATTTCACTTGGAAAATTATTTTGAAGTTTTAGGTTATTTTTTCAGAAAAGCTGCCTATAATTATCTCGTCAGGTACAGATGTAGGCAGTGCTTCAAGAAATTTTTTTCTGCCTTGGTTATTTGATGGTTAGGTGTGTTTATTAGATTCTTGGAATAGTGACACGATCTATTCTTATGACCAATGTAAAACTTATGGTAGTCTGTAAATAATGTATCTGAAAAAAACAACTTGAAATGAGCAGAGATTTTCTTTGGTTACTGCTTAACTCCTAAGATAACAGCACTCGGTATGTGGAAGGACATAATTGTACTAAATTGTGGAGTTACTTGATTAAAACCAAACCAAAACAATCTGACCTGTACTTTGAGTACTTTGACCATATTTTCACCTTTAATCTTTCTTTGTTGGGGTACTGCTTGCACAGATCCAGTTCTAGATACACTTGTCATATTGGCCTTAACAATGTCATCTAGATACAGATAAACTGCTCTATATAGTCTTAAAAGATTACAAATGCATTGAGGAGATAGTTCTCTCTTTCCCAGAATTGTATTGTTTGGACTCTTGGCAACTAACAGAGCCTGGGTATGAATTAGCTAGTAAATAGCCCCAATATATAGCATATATTAGCAAACAAAACAACTCTCTCAACCTCAATTCTGAATGTTTCCAAAATGGCTTGATGCAAATTTATCCTGTTTCTTGTGGCCATGTGTAAAGCCTATTGCTTGCAGCTGTGGACTGTTTCATTGTCCCCCATTCTAAAATGGTAAAATTGAGGGCACGTAAACTCCTCTCTGCAGGGTATTAGCAGGATCAGGAGCAGAATTTGGGTCTGTCTGCTTTTCCCACTCCAACGCTTCCACCCTTTGAAACAGATAGAGATATTATTCATAGAAGTTGATGAATATTTATTTTTGATTTTAATTTGGGAAACCGCATTTGAGTTGGTCATAGAAAAACTATTTATCAACTGGGAGTAATTTAAAAAAAGTTTTTTTCCTAAGTTGTTAGGGCATTGAGGGCACTAATGGTCACACCCAGCTTCCCCAAGTGATTTCCCTCACCCTGTCCACAGCTCAAGCCCCCATTTCAGCCCAGCCTGGGGCTGTAAGTTCCTGCCCCAGTGAAGCCCTGCAGAGTTAGTCTCCAGCTCCCTGCAGCCCCTCACTGCCTGACCGTGGACCTGTACAATACCTTGAGACTAGTCACTGGACTTGATCCATTTCCAGATCTGCTTCAGCATGACAGTTCTTCTTCTCTAGCAGTGGTCAGTATAGGATGCTCTAGGGGAAGGCACGGTGTGCTTTTAATTAGTATGTGTGAGATTCTGGTCCTCAAAGGAGCCTCTTCCTTGTTGCAATGCAGTCTCTAAATACTGAGCCTGGGAGCATGTAGTTAGTTGTCCTTCCCCTTTGAAAAAGCGGTTACCATAACTCTTAACCATGACTGTTTTATAAATGTGTAAACCCTGGTAGAGTCTTGCCTAACTTGTAGCTTCAGTGACACTCTCTGACTGTTGGGTTTGGCTGAAATTCTTATATTACGTATACATGTATAACAACTTTCTTATCAGCTCTGAATTTATCTTCTTGCAGTTTGCTTCAACATTTTCTTGGTTCTTTTGCTCTGAGGTAACAGAAATGTCTACTTTACCTATTTCTTTTTTTTTTTTTTAATCAGCCAACATGTTATCAGACAACTTTTATCACCTTGCCCAATTAATCTTTCTTTAAAATCAACTCTAACGAGGGAGCTGAGATCCTGTCTAACTAAGGTCTGGGAAACAAGGCAGATGTGAAAGCCTAGATCTAGCAAGGCAGGTGCTCAGTTCCTCTGTGGCAGTGAAATTACAGTCTGAAGTATCTATATGAAGCCTGGCATTGAGCAGACCATTAAAGGTCTTTAGTCCTTACAGTCAGGCACAATACTTAGTTCTCCTGATCTTGTGCCACAGCTGGAAGCCTGTGGGCTCCATCAGTCTGGGTTGCTCTGTCATCTGGGATCTCTTGATACAGAGTGAATGCTTTGCTGCAGTTAAAGTAATTGCCAGCTGTTTGTTGAGCTGCAATAACTGACTGTGTCATGCATCTGTCCAAATTTCAAGGAAATCATGTTGGTTTAGACAAGTGACTAAATAGATCTTAGCTGTCTAGTGCCCAATCCTTGCTTTTTAGAATAGGCATGCAAATACCCTACAGCTGACTTTTCTGGCATTTCTTTTAGTGCATTTAAAAACAATGAGCTCGACTTTTCTTTCCACACCCATTGTGGAATCATGAACATGCTGTCAAAGGACGTGAGAGGTGACAAAATGCCAGTCTACTGGGTGCTAGCAAAGGGAACTCAAGGGGATGGATGAGGACAATTCTTCAGGTAGGAACTGGGCCTGGTAAAGTTAAAACTCCTCACTGGTACTTTCAGGTGTGCTGTTATTACACACAAGCAGTAATAATGCCTCCTGTTGAATTGCTCTGGCTCTCCTGTATTAACATATACAAAAGTAAATAGTCACCCACTACACCTTTCTATTCTCGCAGCTGGAAATATTCTTCTGATATCTTTGAAGGTAGCTCACTGTTCTGTTCTTTCGATCTTTGTTTTCCAGTTTCCTTTTTCAGTCCTCTCTGCTTGTTTGCTCCATTAGTTGCACTTTTTGTTTCTGTTTCTTGGGCCAGCATTCTAAGAGATCAAGATAAGCATTTGAGGGGATTTCTGTCTGAGCAAGGCAAAATTTTGTGGCCAGGAAAAACATTTCAGCTGTATGAAACTACTGTAGCTGAAACCATAGAAGTGTGACTGTGTTTTCCTTACTGCCAGGTGACATGGCAGTAAGGAAAACACAGCTATTCTACACAAATATTAAATACCAGGAAATGTAAATCACATATCTTTGTTGCAAGGTTAACTCAGACTTCTGCTTATGTGACACCTCTGCTCTGCCCTGAGAGCAGAGACTTTTCAACAGCTCCAGGATTTTGGACGGCCTTGGGTGGGCATTCCGAGGTTCTTGTATGTTACCCTAAGCTTTCTTGGCATTACAGTCCCTGCCAGTTTGTACTTGGCGCCCCATTCAAAGTTAGCTCAGGGGTGTTTCACACCTGTTAAAGCCCTGGAGTTGCCTCTGCTTAGCAAAGCACTCAGTCTCATTCCCAGGATAAGAAGCTACTGCCATTATAAACTCTTTTGTGTGGGTACCTCCTCCTCCTTCCTGTACTAAGAGTTGTATTGATACTGGCAGCTGAAAAGTCCCCTTTCAGAATTGGAGCCATGCCTTGATACTGACTGAAAGAAAGGAAGTCCACAGTCAGAAATCAAGTATGTGCCATGCTGAAAGTAGTTCATTTCAGTAAAGTTGTGGTCTATGACCACCTCTACTTGCATTCAGCAAGTTCTCCAACAGTAGTTTCAGGATAAATTTAGCTCAGTGCAGCTGTATCAAGAATTGTAGGTTGTAACCCACTTCCCTGTTGTTGGACAGGGCATGGATGCGCCCTCACTTGCTCTCACTTGCCTGAGGCTGGCAGGGTTGATGTGTGGAGTGAAAACAAAGGAACTTCTTTTATGTTCTTTTCTCTATTCTTATGAAAGGACCAAATTGTGTTAGCTGTGCACCTCAGTATTATTCCATGACTTCTCTCTATCCACTTGCTTAAATAGACCCATCAGTATCTTTTTTCTGACAAACACCCACCCGTGAGATAGAAGTCCAAACTGCTGAAACACATTCTCTGTTCAAAAGAAGCCCGTGATACAAACGGGCTTGTTGTCATATGACAGTATAATCTTATCAAACAGTGCACTAACAGGATGTCATAAGGATGCGTACACTTCTGTTCACATAAGGACTTTTTTACAATTTTTTCATTATGAAAGAAGAGTGATCAAATTTAAACCCACTTTTTAGTGCAGAATAATTCTGATAAATGAGTATTTACTGATCATCCCTTCTCAAAAATGTATTTTCAGACAACTTTGAAATAAAATACAAACAGTGAGGACTTTCTAATATTTTTATCTGAGTGAAAAATAAAAGAAAACTAAATTTGAAGGCATCAGGAGTTGTTACTGACAAAATCACTGGTGAGAATAATTCAACATGTCTATGCTGACTAACACCTCTGATTTTGTTCAGGTGGAGAAAGCAGAAGGAAATGAAACCAGATAGCCTGACAATAGCCCCTGCACACAATTTTTGTCTCTTTGGAGGAGGTGCTACTCAGTTTACTGTGCCATTAAAGTTCAGAACAGTTCCCCACTGTGGCCACCGTTTACGACAGCAAAGCTGTGTTTCAGCTTGTACAGCTTATTCTGGCCCACCTTAGCAAAACCAGCTCTAGATGAAAAACTGAACTTCTGCCGCTGACGTCTGAACAGCATCTGGCTGTGCCAGGAGGGATTCATTGTAATTGCGCCACACGACGACGTCTTGGTTCCTCCTCTGCTGCACCACTGCTCTGCAGTCAGTTCTGCTTCGGTGCCCGGCGCCTTTCAAAGGAGGAGACGGGGCACCGATGCCGTCATCTCAGCCCTGCTCTTGTGTCTTGCTGCCTTACAGAGCCGGCTGGATAGTGAACCCGGATAAAAGCTCTCTGGCTCCTGCTTTGTGTTCTGCTGTGCCTCCCCTTTAGAGGAACTGGTGGATAGATGAGTACTGTGAGGTCTGTACATACCACTTCCTGTTACATGAGGCAGAAGTATCAGCCTGAAAGGGGTTGTTGGTATTATGTTCCCACGCTGAAGTCAAAGGCAGTCTGCTGTAAAGCACTTTCCTGGTGGGGCTACTTTGGTTCTAATCCTGCCATAACTACAATACCTTCAGGTTGACCTTACGGAGACTGGTATGTGAACATGGTTTTTGGAGCAAGCAAACTCGAGAGAGAAAAATGTAAGAAATAACACATTGTGTCCAGAACACTTTCCTGTCAGATGTTTTCATTAATGAATTAAGCCTTAGGATTTGAAATCCAACCCTGGTTTACAATTTCAACGCTCTGATTTCTGAACTAATTTCCCCCACCTCACTCTCACTTCCTCTGAAAACGTCAGTTATGGGTAGGCAGCATATGAGGTATTGAAAAGGAAACCTTCTCGATTTCCAGAATGCAGAGTGTAAGGTATATAAGTATCCAGCATGAAGATTCTGGTTGTATATGATGGATCACTGATGGAAATTCAGCCAAAGAATTTGGATAATGTGCTTAGAATCACAGAGCATATTTCTAACAGTCAACGATAAAGCCCCTGTCTCTTGAGTGTCAATCCTATGCTTTGACTATGGCATTATCCCTTCTCTATTCCAGTGACTAAATCATAAAGCATTACAGAATAGAATGTACAGGCCTATTTTAAATCCTCCATAGATAATTTATTTTTATGTTGTGGCTTAAGTACCTTTTAGGATCCAGTGAATTGCTTTATTCCCTCAATAAAAAAAAACAAACAAACAAAAAAAAAAAAAAAAAAAAAAAACAAAAGGCATTTAAATCTATTAAGCAAACCAAAGTCACATCTAAAGGATAACAGAGACAGTAAAGAGGAGATGCATTGCAGGATTGAGGCTGGCCCTTCAAAGGCTGTGGAGATGTGTATTCATTTGGCTGGGAGTTTGGAAAATACCAGTGTGGTGGAGTGAGGGCAGTGTGTAAAAGCCTGTGTGATTTTATTCTTGGCTTGTATTTCACTGTCAATGAAAATACAGTATGTGATTCAGTTTCTCTGAACAGAGTGAAAAGGCCACAGGGGCCAAATTTGAGAGTGCCCTTTATTTCCTCCTTAGATCCAGAAGCACTATGGACACTGTGAAGGTGCTTGGGTAGGTACAGCAGTGCGTCTGATACATGGGAGCTCCACTCCATCTGCTTGCTTAAAAGACTCCACAGTAGGTGTTTACAGAAAGTTCTAGCCTTTCTGGACTGGGGTCTGAGCAGATCTGCTGGTCTGAAACCTCTCTGTAGCACAGGAGACATCCGGTTTCTTCCTTTTTTTTCCTAATGGCCTGTGCTAAATCCCAAATCTGTGAGTGCTTATGCACGGACTTTACTACTGTAACTAATTCCATTCAACTGAATAGGGTTATTCATAGTCAAGCTGAGCATGTGTGTTCAATGTTTGCAAGATCAGACACTGCAGAAGCTGGCTGCTGTGCCATTTAGGGCTGGCAATTCCATCCCTTAGGCTCCACTGTCCTTGGATGGAATGATTTCATTTTATATAGACTTCACTTCCTTTTCCACCTGTCAGCCCTCAGAACATGCACTATTAGTACATACCAAAGTTGAATACTTCTTCCTTAGATATTGTATGAAAAGAAAGCAAATTAAAAGCGAATGCAAATTTAAATTCAATTCCTGTCCAGTGTGCTGTCCTGTTCGAAACATTCAGAATACTTCAATGCTGAAAACTACAATCATCGCTTTTGACAAAGAAGAGGCCTGCCTGGTTTATGTTGGATTTTTTTTTCTTTTCTTTTAACTGACTTGTAACATGTAAACTGCTAGAAACCACAGCAAAGTTTTGGGATGTGCAAATACAGTGAAAAGCAGCCCTGCTCGAAAGGAACTTGCAGCCGAGCATCACGTTGTGACAGCCTGAGGAGACACACAATTGTCTGGATTTAGCCAAAAGGAACTGAATGAAAGCACAACACGGGTAAAGGGAAGCCTTAGGACATGTCAAATTAGGGGATTAAAGCTTGCGTTTTGCATAAGGTTTAGATATGAAGGAAAATACAATCATAGAAAACAGGGCCAGAGACTCAGTTACTCATTGCTGTCCCAATCGCTTTCAGCTGACATCTTTCAGAGTGCTCACAGCTCCTTCCAGTTTGACATTGTTTGCAGATGCAGTAAGTCTCTACCAGCTTTCAGATCACAAGTATATGTATTGACTAGCTGAGGCTCTAGAGCACTGTTCGGCATAACACAGGTTGATACTTTCCTGTTGGACAATCTCTCATTGATAACTCATCATTCTGAGTATTTTTTCCATATTTTGTATCTGTCTTAAGATGTTGATATAGCTTGCCTATGAGACTGTTATGTGATACAGCATGAAAAGCTTAACAAGGCAACAATCCAACAATTGTTCATATCTCCACTGGAATTCAGGCTTGCTGTTTGCCTTAAAGAAAATTAACTTGGACTGAAGTGATTTGCTACTGACAAATCCCTGCTGATGTGTCCTTATCTATGAGGTGCTTACATAGGAGCAGAATGGTTTGTTCTGATGTCTTTCCCAGAACTTAAGTGTTAGGCTAAGTGCTCTGTCGTTTTTAGGGTCCTCCTATCTCTCTATTTTTATAGATAAGCACTGTATTCACCCTTTATCAAAAGCCTCATCCTTCCTCCACAAGTTCTTAATGATAACTGCTAATGGTTCTGAAATAGCTTCAGGCACTTCCTAAAAGTATTTTGGGTCAAACTTCACGAGGCTCAGGCGAAAGCCTGAGTCTGTTCTCTTTCCTTCCTTGCTTGAATTATGCCTGCTTTGTTAGTTATATTCTGCCTAATCCCAAATGATTAAAAGTGTCTGCTAAACAGATTAGTGGCTGTAGTGTCACTGTAAAGGGCTTATGTTGTTGCTGAGTATAGATGGTAAGTCAACTTAGTGAACTAATAGAAAAGCCAAGAAATTTTGGGAGATCTTAGAAGCCAGACCAGAGTACTGGGTAGAAAAGTGACCCTGGAAGAACCCAAAAGTTGGGGATGTCGTGAAGGAAGGGTTTTGCCAAGGTTATTCTGACAGTGGAGCTTATCTACAGCCTTGAAGACCACAGAATGGAAGATTACAGAGTCTATAGTAGTGCATGGTTAAACATCAATGTCTCTGAATGCAGTGGTATCTTAGAGAGGTTTTTTGGAAAAAAATGAAGACTTCAGTGTAGCTTGGATCCAAGGCTCCATAGAGAAGGCTGTGTCACTTGTGCCTGTAGTGGGCTTGAGATGCTGGGGCCTGTTCACAAGTGACAGACTGGCCTCACCGGTGCTTCATATGATGTAAGAGTTAGCTCCGACCAGCTAAGGTATTTTGAAAGCAGTTAAGCTCTGGTTATGCCGAAATTTTAATATATTTTTGTGGAAATGTACTGACTGTCAAAGTGGAAACAGAAAGAGACAAACATAAAAGGGAATGTGACAGTGTATAAAATTATATATACACATGACAGTGTATAAAATTATGTTTGGAACTGTACTTGTTTCATCCTCTATCCTCTGCTTTCCATGGAGAGAAGCATAAAGATCAGTGCTATAGCTCTTCTTATGAATGTTCTTACCTGAGTGGGAATCATTTAGAGACAAAGTTTTGACAGATCAGGTCTCCAGCTCGAGACCATTTGCTCTTGAACACTTTAGTTAGCTACAGAAACTGCTTAGTTATATGAAGCCTTGTTCATTCTTTTTTTCTCTTTGTTAAGATAGTACTTGAACGTGGTGATTTTCTCTTCCCTTTGCTCTTTGTGTTTCTAAAGAATTTTAGTTACAGCTCGATTAAAATGTCTGTATCTAACTGACTAACAAGGATATTTAGCCTGTTTTCTGTTCTTTTGAAGAGAGCTTGTAAAGTTAATGCCCTTCTACAAAAAACATACTCAGACTTCACACTCTGGTTTCAGTTAACTTGGATTATTTACACTACTAGCTTTCTAACAGTTAATTACAGTGCCTGATCTTGTTACCAAGGATGATGAAACTGATTCATCTGCTAAACAAAGAGCTTCTTTCCACTTGCTTTGTTCCAGCATTGCTTTATACTGTCAGTGTGTAATTTGTTCTGATTTATTTTGTTATTAATTGTGCATGCAGGCTGCATTGTAGTGGTGATTTTTAACTATGGACACCTGAAGTATTCCACGCTTAACTTTTCACAAAAGGATATCAAAGTCTAAGCATCACAGGTACTAAGTAATTTGCAGAGCAGATACACCTTCATTTTTCCTATTGAAAAGTGAGAAATTACTTTCTGATTGGAGTCACGGAGTTAATTAATGATTGAAGTAATTTTCTTGTCTGTGCACACTTCCTGAACAGATGTGGTTTTTCATTTTGACTGTGGTAGTTTATCAGTTGTTGGTATGGAGAGAGCATATAGGTAAACTATCGAATAAAAAACCTGATAAACACCAGATACTGGAAAAATTGAATAATATGTTTGTGAGAGGAAATAATTTTTTATTTCTTAATTTTGCTACTAGAAAAGTTATCTCGACTGTGGCTGTTGTCAGTGGGTGAAAGGGTAGCTGACAAGAGAAGTAGCATATTCTTCTGATGTATTTTAGAAAAAACTTACGGTACCCAGTTTTTTGCTGTAGTGAGATGAGCTGCAGAACTAGAATTTAATAAAAGTTCTGTGCATTTACAAATAATTTCTTTTCATAGCACAGTGAAATAATACAATTCAGTGGTAAATGAAATCAATGTGTTTACCAGTGAAGAGACAAAATAGCTCTTGGTATATGACATAATCATAATGACTTTTGAAATCCATGACAATTAAATATATTTTTAAAAGATAAAGATCTTCAGACACACAAATAAGTTGTCACTATGGCAATCAGTGAAATGTGGTGCTGTCCTCCTGCTGGTAACTCCAGCTAACAGTTAAGATCTACAAGACAAGACAGAAAAAATGTCAGTCCCTAGTCTAGGTAGGAGCAGTCAGAAGAAAGATAAAAAAAGACATCAAATGTAGACAAGATAACTGCAAAATGGAAAGGAATGAATGATGCCCTGTGTTACCTGTGCATAGTACTTGAGATGCAGCAAGTGATGTTTGGACTGGGTGCAGGCAAGGCCTCATTTAATAGCTGAGGTAGTTATACATTCTGCAGCCTTTAGGGGAAAAACTGCACAACCACTGTGTTGAGAACCATATAGGTACTCCTGATTCAGTCTCAGGGCCGGGAGAGAGACTTTTAGATGATTTCTAGACTTCCAGACTTCTTCTGGTCCTGTATCCTGTGATTTCCTTTAACTGGGGCCCAAAGCAGAGCCCCTTCAGGCAATGAGAACAGCAAAGGCTTGCTGAAAGGCAGCAGCCTGCTGTGTCTCTGAGCAAGGCTTATATGTCTAGGGAGGCTCCAGTTAGGTGGTTAAGATGTGTGTGGTTGTCTCAAGTCTCAGGAATACATATAATGAGGCTGGATCATGTATTTGTACACGAGGAAATAGACATCCTACAAGAATCTCCTTGAAACCTTTCTTGGGGAAAAACCCCAAAACAGCAACCAACAAGCAAACAAAAAATAATCTTATTTGCCATTTGTCAGACCAGCATATTTTTAGGACTCCTGCTGAAATTTGTTGGGGCGCTTTGATGCTACTTCAAGGAAGGAGCTAAGAGGATGGTCTGGAATCAGCCAATCTTATGCATGTGAGTGTTGCAAAAGGTGATGCCCACATTCTTCATCTGTAACCAGTCTTCCTCCTCCACTAACAAGTCTCTTTCAGGCGAGAAAATTGCCAGTTGAACTTCATGGTGTGTGAACTTGTTTCCTGAGGCCTGAGCTCACAACTTGACTGCTTTTGTTTGTGAAATCCATAAGATGACATTTTATCCCTGCCCCCTGTATTTGGCTCCAGCAGACAGAGGTATGCAGCCTGAAAACAACCACAGAAAAAGAAACATACATGCTAGATAATGGACTGATGCAAAATATGTTACCTATGTAGGATAGAATTCTTACCTTTTAAAATTTTAGATCCAAATGTATTGAAGAACAGTGACATTTACACCATAAAACTGTTAAAGACATTTTCTGCTGACCAGTGATGTTCTGCCTGATTTAGAGTATTCTCTGAAATCAGCATTCATGACTTTGTAGAGAAATATTCTCTGTCTTATCCCTGTGGTATATCTTGTATATTAGACTAATCCATGAAGCTTTAAAATTGATTTTATTTAACCTAGAAGGAATAAAAGATTAAAATTACATCAATAAGAGCTGATACACAGTGCTCAGTATGCAAGATGCTATAGTAAGTCTAATAATTCTTCTCATCTCTCCTACTTTGTAAGTTCTTTGGATGCAGCCATGAGATAGAATCTTAGAACCATTTAGGTTGGAAACGACCCTTATGATCACTGAGTCCGACCATAAATCTAAGTCCACCGTGTCCACATCTTCTTCGCACCACGTCTACACATCTTCTAAGTACCTTCAGGGATGGTGACTCAACCACCTCCTTGGGCAGCCTGTTCCAGTGCTTGGTAACACTTGCAGAAGGTGTAAGACTGTAACAGGCAATCCTCAGAGGAAAGACTTCACACTTAGTGTAAGTCCCAGACATTTTCCACCAGTTCACCAGCTGTCTGGTAAGGAGCCACTTCAGGTATGAATTACCACCGGCATTTAGAAGTGCCAGCTCTTTGGAAGTGTAAGCATTTTAGTTATTTGCTGCAGGGAATTGTGGAATGTGGACTGCAGAGAGCAAAGTGAATAATCCCAATCTGGCACTGGGATTTGGTAAGGATATGTTCCCAACAGGGTAGGTTTTTTCAAATAGGTGGTTAATGGTTTGGGTTGAATTACTTGAGGTTTAGATTTGGATCCTCAAAGGTACACAGCTGCCCAAATTTCTCAGATAAGGAATTATGCACCTGAAAATAGAGAGGGGTAAAATACTACTGGCAAGTACTGTCAAGTGATTTTCTGCGCTGCTCTTGTGGCTGATAGGCGTGCTGGTGAAAGTTCACTGGGAGGCTGGAATGGGAGTGAATGTGTTTGCTGCGTGTATTTGAATGAGCTGTTCTTGGCGTAGCTCTAAGCAGAACGTGTTTGTACCTGCTCTCCTTTTAAAGGTGTAACTGGACTCAACACTTTTTTTTTTTCTTTTTCTTTAGTTTTATTTTCCAGTGGGATCATAATAAATGACACACGGAAAGTATGATAAATCAACCATGTCTGCTCTGAATGCAGATGTCTGCAGAGAGATACAGCTTAAATTATGCCAGTCGGAGGTAGTTCTCTTTATGCCAAAAATGACACTCTGTACCATAATTTTGATACAGAATTGCATCTTTTCTTTCCTTCTTAAAGCCAAGAAGACACTTTAAGTGGGATGTAACATTGTGACAGTGCCTGTGTGCGTGTTGTAGTGAGGAAGGTTTTTTTTAAGGCTTACCAAATACGTTTAAAAGGAAAGACCAAATAATTCTTTCTGCAAGTAGGACTGACTGTGAGAAAACTGCGCTGAATGTGATTCTAAGTTCTAATTTTGCTTATTCTTGGTTATTTATATCTAACATATTTGCACTGAAGTCATTGGAGCTGCAGAGAATTAAGCTATTGCAGAATTTACATCAAATGGTCCCCAGAGCTGTTTGTGCTGCTGCAAGCAGTTACAATTCATAACAGTAAATGAGCTAATATGTGTATGGGAGATTCTTTTTGGATAGTGTGAGATACAGAGACTGTCAATCCAATTCTCATGAATGGAATTTTCTACAGCAACACTGAAAAAAATCACATTTCCTTTTAGCGGAACTTAGAAAACTTAGAGGTACAGAAAATTCACTTGTATCTTAAAAAAAAAAAAAGTTCCTTCATTGGTATCTGGGTGATACTCTGTGATCTTTTCACAGTCCTCATTTAAGGCATAAAGCTGACAATCTTTCAAGTCATTTCTGTCAGACAAAATAGGCCTAATGTTAGGAGGCCCTGTTACTGCAAAACTAGCCTTTTCTGTTTCTGGTCCAAGGAGCAGAAACAATGTTTTATTTGGATTGTCCTATCTCTAGGGAAATAATCACTTGCACATACAGCCTTTGAACTAGTTAGGGATTTGATGCATCGTTTTGGTAAACTAACAGTATTCCACGCAAAGAATTAGATTAACTCTATCTGACACTAGATGTGATGTGTTCGATCAGAGTTTTCCTTAGGCAACAGCAAAACACAAAGCTAAAGGAAATCAAAACAAGAATCGAAATATTTTGTGGAAAGCCATCAGTCTCTTTTCTCACTTGCAACCTCTCCCCCTTTCACTGATTAATAGATTTTATTCATTTTTTATTGTGAATCTTCGGTCACCTTCAACTGAAAAGAGTGTGACCACATTGCCAAATACACATTTCTAGGAAAAAAGATATTTCTTTAAGTCCAAGTCTGCTCTCTTTCTCCTTCATTAGAATAGTGTAATGTGTGTCTAATACTGGTTCTTCAAGAGCGTTGAGCTTATAAACACTGTTGTAGTCCCTTGCACGTATGAGATCCAAAATATATACTTAGTATACCTAATATGTATAACAGTGTGCGAAGATGCCACATAAATCATGCATTGCATTAAAAACAACGAAACTGACATTTAATCATGAGATAGAATGCATATCCCTGTACAAACATATCTACTGGCCAAGTTAGAAAATAGTTAAACTTGACTGACTACATACAGGAAAAGAAATTAAGTATAAGTGCTTTGATGGGCATAGAAACAAACAGAAAGAAATCCATGGTCAGATTAATTTTGCACAAATAATATCCTTTGCAAGAAGAGTGGAAAGATAAAATCCAGCTTGCAGCTTTGATAAGGAGTTATTAAATGACTTCTGTTTCTGCGAAGCTGTTCCAATAAGAGAACATAAGAAGCGAACATTATAGGCACAGTAGTCAATAGGTTGGTTTCAACCTAGCAGCAGTGGTTTGTGTGACACAGGCTCAGGCTGCCGGCGTGAAGCCATGTTCTTTGGTACACATATAGAACACTGAATGCAGATCAATCTCTGCTAGCAGAAGTAAAGAGCGAGGCTATAGTGCTTAGGCTAATTCCATATAGACGAACTCAGGCCAGTTGTTCAATTTCTTTATGCCTGTCACTAGTCTTGGGCAACGTGACTAAAGCCAGGTCTGACACTAAAAGCTAGAGTGGATAATGGCTTTTGTCTGCTTGGCTTTTATGTTTGTGCTCAGGGTCTTTGTGATATGCCATCATTACGAGCGGCTACAAACACTAAATGCACAGTCACTGTGAAGAGCATCCTACCAGTGTCCAAAGTCCTGTTCTGTAGGACATTTTCTGTGCTCCATGTCCATGGAAAATTTAATCTTTTATTTTGCAAGAGGTGTGAATGCCATACAGCGAGTATCTTGCCAAAATTCCTTGACTGAGAAACGTATTTGGGTGTGGGCACTGGCAAAGCTGTGTTAGCACATGCCTGTCAGCTGTACTGCAGGACTCGGCCACATGGGTGGCCTCTGATAGCCACAGCCGTGAGGTGAAGGGTGTAAGTTTAAACTGCTCACTCTGGTGCACTGGGGATGCACGTAGCTGCATAACACAGAGGATCAGTGGGCTGGCACATGCTGCTTTCCAGAGTCAGGACCATCAGGACCACTTTCAGTGCTCTCTTAGCCTCCTGCTGTGCTCCTCAGTGGAAATTCTCAGTCCTTTCCTTCAGTCTGCTTCCTTAGGCCATACCTCTGGAATAAGCTGGTCTTAAAAAGTTAAATTTTTTATTCCCTAGCTACCTGCATGCATCTCATATGTTGAAAAGGAGGGGGAATATAGATTACAGACTTTCTGAGTTAGAAAAATGTGTGCCAGAGTAATTGGAACTGTTTCCCCTTGCTCTTACTGTGTCTCTTTCAAAGTGTAGGTTTAACCTGACTCAGGACAGAGCTACTTGTGCTGTAAGTGAAATCCATATCCCCCCCTTCAATGTATATCTGCCATCAGGGATAATCCCTCAAATCTGTTCTCAGTGGGCACTGCCAACAGTTCTCCTTCTGGGTCTTAGGAGGTACGAGTGACAAGTGACAACATGAATGACAACACTAGAGTGGCATCACTGCCAGGTTTATCAAGAACCTTTCAATTCTGGAGGAGAGCAGCCTGGATTGCATGTTTTCCTCATTTCTCAGTAAGGCTCTTGCTGTACCTTTACCTAATGTGTTTCCAGCAGAGCCCGCTTTTGTTTTCCAGGCTTCAGCAACCATGTAAATGTGTCCTGCAGTAGGATCCAAGAGGCAGTACAAACCTGCAGGCGTAAGAGACCCAAGAATCCTTTCCCAGGCAGCAGTACAATTTTGAGATGGAGATTTTGTGTGGCAAGGTGGGCTAGGAAATGAGCTTTTCAGAAAAGAGTGATAGTGTCTGGGTTCCTGGGTGGTGGAGTTCTAAAAAGCAACTAGTTTATACTACCTGAAGAACAAAGACACTGTGGGATAGTTGCTGGAGGATTGTTCTTATCAGGACCAGTCATACAGAACCTGTGCTGGCAACCTACTGTCAAAGTATGTCCAAAGAGTACTTAGTTTCTACTGTCTTATATTAGTAACACAGTCTGGACTTTGTTACTAGGAATCATGTTTAGGCCTGTCAATAAAGGTACTTTGAGGTGCCCCAGATTTATAGTATGCAGCTTGCTTGAGGACTGTAGGAAGGATAGAAGGAATGGCCTTTGATTTGTCCCTACCTTCTTGCCTGAAAAAAACCTGCTGGTAGTGCTGAGTGACATTTTCATCCTGCAAGCTTGGTGTTTGCAAGGAATCTCTACATTTGAAATAGCATGGGAAGCAGTGAGGCATCCTGTGTCAGCAGTGTGCAGGTGACATTCAGGGCTCTCTCACCAAAGCCAAATAACTTTGCTACAGCGGGGCTGAAAATGGGCTCAGGGTTAAAACATATCGGAGGACAGAGTGGAAGAGCTGCTGTCTGTGGGGTCTAGTCAGTATGATAGCTTAAGCACAATCCTTCCTCTCTTTTATAGTAAGTCCTGCTGGCTTGGATTGCTCTGCTGCTCCTGAAGGCAGCTGCAATGAGGGGGTGGGGGGCCTTTTCATCACAGAACCCTATTTCTCTCTGCTGAGCCTCACAAGTGCAGGCACAGTGAGCATGGCATAATGGGTAGTTTATTTAGTGATGTGCAGGCCAAGTAACATAAGTGTTCCTTACCTCACAACTCTTTCTTAAAAATTTAGTTTAATTTTATTTTTCTCTATGTATCAGTGATAGTAAAGGCAATGGCAAAAGGTACCAGCACTGGAAGTACTGGTACTGATACACACATCACACAGTCTATGAGCGACTGCTCTATTGGATCTAGGGCGTGGAACTTTTATTGCCTTGTGTGTCCAGCTGAAATTTTTGTTCTGTATTTGAACAGTATATAGCACAGACATAGCCAGTACTTCAAAGACTGCCACACAAACAATTCTTGCAAACAGGCAGGGTAAGTACACAAGGGGGATATTTTTGATCCGTGTTTATAACAAGTTGTCACTGCACATCAGCAATTTCACCCATGTTAAGAGCAGGGGATTGGAAGAATAAGATACCTCGGTGGATGCTTACGAAGAGCTTCAGCTAACTGAGAAGCTGCAAAAGGAAAGCACAGGGCTCCAGTTAGAAAATCTAATGGAGGAGATAGAGGAGTCTGATGTGATGGGCAAGCTGGAGATGCAAATAAAGGTGCAGTATTGCAGCAATTGTAGCTGACCTACGGGGGGCTGCCATGGTTCTCTCTCCTTTGAGGGCTGAGCCAGACAAAAATGAATCCTCTTTTTTAGGATTGGCTTTCAGCTGGCTCACCTCACCAAACAATTGCAGAAGCAGCAGTCCTAGCACAGGAGAGGTAAATGGTAGCACGCAGAGGAGAGCAAGACTGCTAGCAGCCCCAGGTTCAGATTAAACCACATAGCTATGGGATCACACACCAGCCTTCTGACTCTGAGTCAGAAATAATAGGTGCAAGGGAAGCAGTTTCACAAGTTAGGAGTCGATTTTTCTTCACTGCCATGAGTTCTGCAAAGAGCTAATATAATCGTGTTCTCAGGGACTAGATTTGAACAGAGCATTTCAGTAGTAGAAATAGATGGTGGGATATACTCCCTCATAAGGAAAAATGTGCAAAATTCAAAACCTGGTAGTAGCAATAAGCTCTAGAATTGTAACTTATCTCTGGCCTACACATCTTGAGAGAACAGTGATATACTTGAGTTATCTGGGGTGTAGCCTCTCACAGGGGAAAATCCTTTCCTCTGTAGCCAGAGAGAACATAAAGTAGCCAAAAATATCTGATTACTGTTTCTCCTGCTCTGAGACATAATGGAATTTATCATCTCTGTTGCAAAGCTGTCCTATTTTAATGGAACCATTTTTACCCACCCTGGGTCTTCTCCAAAAAGACTAGTGTCAAAAGGATTTTATTTTAACTAAAAACTAAGAAGAAGGAAAGCCAGATACGCTCTTGAAAGCTAATCATTCTGTCTGTAGAAGAAATAGTTTTCTAAATAACATAAGTCTTTGCAGTCTCCTAGTGCCAAAGTTCTTTGGGGAATTATTCTAAACTCTAGTCCTCAGCAAAGTAAGCTTTCCTGCAGCCAAGTATTAAACTCCAAGCTTTATTTTTATCTGCAGTTTTCTTGGCAAATTGTGAAGCTTATGTTTGGCATTTTATTTCCCTCTACAATCTCCAATCTTTGGTTTGTATTACACTTTGCAGAGCTTAGAGTTTATACAGGGTTTTGGGTGGGTGATATAAATTCTAATGGGTTTTATATAATGTAATGTAGAAGCTTAAATAAAGAAAGCCATATTCTGTACTGGAAGATTTGTGTAGAGCTTTGCTGAACTTATGTTAATGTTGAATTAACAACTATTTTTAGTAGTGTTTTGTTTTTCTTTCAAATGAAACTGTAATGGAGAAGAAGGAGGAGAGCAAATTTCTTGCTGAAATGCAATACAACAGTAACACTTAAATATCTTAGGTGATCTGAGAATAGAGACCAAACTTGAGGCCCTAACTTTGTCATTATTATGTATATTTTCTTTGAGAAACCAAATCCTAGAAACTTTGTTTTTATAGACAATTTTGGTGTGCTTAATTTCTGGGATATATTTCTCTGTAGCTATCATAGTAATGTTTTATTAAACAGAAAAAAAATAAGTGTGTATAATGATTGCAAGACTGTATGTTCTTATTGTACCTTGCAATTAGGGATCAAAAAGTATGTTACAATTATTGGTTGTACTAAGTCAGAACCGAATGTGTAAACATGATTTCTGTTGTTGTAAATGAATGTTTTACTCACGGCTTAAGCAGGTCTGATTATAAATGACACTGCCAAAATCACTCCAAACCACACCACAGAGCTGAAGATAAAAGAGTTGTCTCTGTATGTTTTTACTTGTGACAGAACAATATAAATAAAAGCTTAAGACAAATGCTGATGTGAAGATAAGGTGGAAAGCCAAACCACAGTTACCTTCAAACTTCAGCAGGCTGGTGGTGGCAGCTTTAAACTGGGAAGTCTCATGTGGGTTTGTTGAACAGACTTCTAGTACTGGTTTAGATTCAGAAATTGGGAAGGAATAAAACAAGAACCATTTCTTGGCTATAAATGGCAGGTCCCATAAAAAGCAAAGGAGAGTCACAAAATGTCAGCAGCTATCTGGGGTTACATCTCTATGGACACTCTCTCACCAGAGTGATCAGCCCCAGCAGAGTTCCATGCTAATGGGCCAACTTGGTTCTTAGTTCAGAAGAGCCTCATGCCTGGTCAGCTTCTCTCCCTCCATCTTTCCCTGCACTCTTTTGAGATGATATACTGCTATTGCTTAGGCTTTACATGGACTGCTTGACACAGATGCAGTCAAGCCAGGGTAGCCAAGATGATTTACACAAGCTGCAAATCCTTAGTAAGTAAGAGTCTTGCTCAGAGTATGTCTTGTTCAGGAAAGAATGAAACAACAGAGACTATATTTGGCTTTTTCTACCCCTTCTACATGCAGGCCAAGATGCTTTTCTGCTAGATGCAGTTAGTATAGGTCTTTATGATCAAATATTGTTGGAGTATTAGAGCTACAAATATAGAAGAAAAGAATAATTTCTAAGCTGAAATAAAACAGATAGGCTTCAGGAGAGCTATGTGCTGTAAATGGGATCTTGAAAGTGGGTATGCATTAATTTTAAATTCAAACATGCCTTTAGATCATTTGCAGACATCATCAAAGTCAGCATCCAAAAATCAGCTTAGTCTAGGTCATTTTAGGTAATACTGCTGTTGTCCTATGATATTTCGTACTTGTGGCAGCATTCTTCCTTTGGTGCCATAGGAACTTCCATTATCCTGGAGATGGTGATAGCATTTGTTTCCAAAAATCCTCTTACATCCATTGATAAAATGCTTAAATCAGGATAGTGACCATTATGGGGGTTTTTTATAGGAAGAAAGAATCTGAAAATCTGCATCAAAATTAGAGATGAATAGAAATTCTGTGCAACTCTTTACAAAGCACTAGTGAATTTGCTGATGTGACTCAGAGCCACTGCTTTCAGTTAATATTCCTATCACGGAAATAATACTTATGTCACTTTCAAGAATCACAGAGTCATAGGATTGGACGGGACTCTGAGCTACCCCATGGGCTGATGTCGCTGCCCATTGCAGGGGGTTGGAGAAGGTGGCCTTTAAGGTTCCCTCCAACCCAAACTGTTCTATGATTCTGTGATACCACATCTGAAGAAGTAACACAGGGTTAATTGTTTTGCTTTTACTTTAGAGTCAGAATACTTTAGCAACAGTCACCAAGGTAAGCAAGAGTTCTGTAACTGGGAGCTGACTTGAAATGAGAGTTGCGAGTTAGGTTCAAGATTTATGCCTATTTTCTTGGAGGTTTTTTCCCAGGTTTGGCTATTTGAAATTTAAATTGTTACATATGCACTAAGTAAAGAAACCAGATTTTCTTCAATTTTGGAGTATCTGCTGTAACCCATTTGGCACATGGTGGCAATCTAGTCACTAATAAAGGCATCTCGTTACAGACATAAAGCATTTCATATTAAGTAGCCCAGTTTTAAAGATGCTAGTAATTGTGTCTTGTAAACACCTTTCCCAAAAATCAACTTCCTTATTCTGTTTCCACAAGTTTTCTCTTTCCTTGTTACTTATTTAAAATTAATTTATTTAGAAATTGCTTCCTCTTTAGTATATTTCATATATGATCTAATACCTGATTTTACTAAAGTCCTTTGGATGAATTTCTGAGCAAATGTTGTGTATGAAACTTTCTGCTATGCTAGCTACCGGCATGATCACAAAAATAAAAGTTTTTCCTTTCAAGAAACGTGACTTTTCTGTTATCAAATAGAAATTTTAGATTGTCCAGTTATGTTGCACCTTTAAAATAGACCATAGTAAAGAAGTAGCATTGTGAAGAGTATAAAGAGCACTTTGGCAGCACAAAGAAAGTAGTGCCTATCCCATCTACTCGTACACCTGTACAGAAAACCCTTTTTGCAATACGAAATACACAAGAAATGAACTCGTAGTACGAAAGAATTTTGAAGGCACCTGAGTGGAAGCTGAATGTGTCAGTATAGCCAGATGATTTTTGAAGACAGGATAAAATTTTAATGCTGCAAATTCGAAGGAAGAAAAGCCAAGAACCTCTTTTCTGTCTAAATTTTGGTATCAATAGACTCCAACTTGCTTTCTCACCTCATCCTCCAATAGTATTAATCAGTTAAAAAAAGCCAGTTTTGAGGTAAAATAATTGCATTTTACTAAAACTGGAAATCCATGTGCCCTGACTATAGGCATTTTAATCCTTTGCTAGACAAATAAAAGTGCATTAGCAAACTTTCTGAACTTCTATGATGTTTTTTGGTCAGACTGGCCTGCAACTTTATAGGCAAATTTTGCAATAGCTGTGGAATTAAGGTGAAGTCCACATTTCAGATCTGAAACTATTAAATGCAACTTCTCCATAATTGGAAATTCAATGACTAGATGTCTGTCAGGGCCACAGCTATTTGTATCTTGCCAAAAACAACTCGGTGGTTCGCAATCACAAGGGAAAACTAAGCTTCCCAGCTGGCTGATGGGATGTAATCTGACTCCTACTCAGTTACCAGAGTGCTGCAGAAACATGTGTTCCATTTGTTGACAGAACGATTGTCCTGGGTAGCATTTACTTCCAATTCGGTACTTTCATAAATATTCTAAGAACTTGTATGGTACAGCACAGAAAGTGCAGGTAGCAGTTTCCATTTGCACTGTGATGGCCTAAGGCCATCACTTCTAAGACCACTGCCAGCTCACTCAGCAAATACTCCACACTGGAGTACAGGCTATTTAGGAATTGAGACAGGTCATGTTGTACCTTGCTTTCCTTAGCTGGCCATCCTCATTTTTGGCTGCTTTCTTTTTGCTCTAAGCCTCACAGCTTCTTTGCCCAAAATTGTCTAATGGGTGGGATTTGTGCTGTGGCGATTTCCTGACTGGAAGTGGAGTAAGTCATTAGAATTGAAAGCACACGTGTGGAAGAGTCTTGAACGACAAGAACCAGAGTACACTTTGATAATGGCTCAGGAAAATTTTCCACTCTGATCCGTTTTTTTCTAGGCTTTCTTTGGTGGACATCCTACCTCTTAATACAATCTGGTGAATGCCTCTTCATTAAGAAAAAGATACAAGGACAGATCAGATTAAGGACTTGGAAAGTATTATTTTGTTTCATGTTATCTGTTGGTGATGAATCGTTTTTGCTAAGAAGAATATTCTGAGGGACAATAATCTCTGAATTTATGCTGTAATGACTTTCTCTCCTGAACAATGTGTCTACATTTGCCATTGATGATTCTTCCTTTCAGTTGAGACTCTTTAATGCAATATGTTGTAATGGTAATTGTTCTTTAGAAGTCTCAGATAGGAGATCTAAAATTTCTAGGAGTCACATTTACACAAGGGACTTGGACAACAGTTCCTTCATGGGAGGTTATAATCTCTGTAATTCTTAATCTGATTTGCATTAGGGAATACATACAGCTCATTAGCAGCACTGTCATCTTAATTACCACATAACTAAATGTGGGACATGCATTTGACTTGTAAATAAATGTTCCATTATCCACGCTCCTGTAAGAGTGCCAGAAAACCGGAGATAGCGAGTATGACGATCTATGCAGTATTCCTCTTTAAGTGCGGGGGTAAGCAAAGTAGGCCATCCACTTCCTCCCCCAAAATATCACAAAGCTGTGCCTAGTGGGACTTGTAACCTCATTCGCATCAGTCATGTCCTTCATCCACAAACACATTTGTCACTATGCTGGCCATGCTCTGTTAGGAGCAACATTCAAATCTGTTCTCTCCCAGGAGGCCAGGAGTGAAAGAACTACCTTCCTGTTTTATTGGAACCTTCTTGCTTAATTCCCCTTTTAAAGTAAAGGTTTCCATCTCTTGTGGAGAAAATAGAAATATATAGGGTTACACTTTAATGTAAGAGAAAAAAGGCACTGTTAAAAAATTTTGATAGTATTCAGTAAAACACTTAAGCTGCAATCTGTAATTAAATAAATTGTATTTTGATTTATTATAACTGTTTATTAAAACATTAAAAGACTATGACTTTGTTATGCCGCTGTTTTTAGTCTCTAAGTACCTCACTTCTCAAAAGCTGAAAATTCTTAAATATGGAAGAGAAGTATCTGAAGCTAGGTATGCTTTTTGGATATGTTCTTGGTCAGAAAACGAAGACAACAGCAAATTGAAAACTTTGTATGTAGTAAAGGTACTTCATTTGGAAAGGCAGTGATTGCATAAATGTACTGTCTATTTTTGGGGTTTTTTAAAATCCCAACTGATTATTGAAAAAAAAGGGAAATTACATTAGTGCAGATGATGTTACAACTGTTTATAAAGGTATAGTCACCAGATCCCAGGTGAAGACCTTGTGGTATGACATTTTGAAACAGAAATGCCAACTCTGAAGGCCTTTTATATGTAGATAATTAGCATGTGGTGTATTGGGCGTTTTGGAAATGAGTCCAGAGGGTGTCCAAACTCATTTAGAACTTGGCTTTTCATCACAACAGGTATGATTAAACTCCCTGGGGTGATGGAAGAGAAATTGTGTGGGAAGAATACGATCACCTGGAGAGCCTTATGGGAAAAGAGATTTGGTGTCCCATATTGCACAACTTACCTCAGCTACCTGGAACCCTAGATATATGAATATCTTTGGTGTTTATTTACTGTCTTCCTTCTGTGCATGTGAAAAATTTTTACAGAAGTTGACTAATCTTTAATATTATTCCTTGGCTGAGGAACAGGTTAAAGGTTAAACTCATGACTTTAGGCTAAGTGGGGCTATAATAAAGGGTACTGATTGTTTTGGTGATGTGAAGGCCTGCATGGGTGAGGTTAAAATATTACACTGAGAGCCTGTACAGAAAACAAGGAACAAGTGCAACTGTGAAATGTGTGAGACCACATGATTGGAAAGAACATCTTGGAATCTTTTCTTGGAAGAGTCTTCTCCTACTGCAGGCATTTACATGCTAAAGTCCTTAATTACTACTTCAAGGACTATCTTAAGTTTCTAGCTTTCTCAAGCTTGCCCTAAACCTGTCCTAAAAGGGTTCCCTAGATTTCATTCTTCTGATGTCTAGAAACCTTTTCCAGCCTAAATTGTGCCAATGTTGTCTTTTATGTTAAACAACTATTCTTTTCTTTGTCCTGAGGAAAAAGTAAATATCATGGCTACCACAGAGCTAAATCATGTGAAGGTGGAATGTCAGGAAGGCCTCTCCTTCTCCTAAGCTGGCCATGGTGCTATAAGTTAGCCCTGTGATCCAGTGACCCTTAAACACATGGTCAAGTCTGAGGACGGATTTCACTGCTTTTCTATGCACAGTGTACATTTTAGATATTGCACACAAGCTGGATGGGGTAAGAAATATAAATTGGTGTTAAAGATCAGGTGCATATAATTATGACTTGCATGGAAATTTGACTGAAAATCCTTTTGAAGTCTGCTACTGCTACTGTTGATGGTCAAATTTGTTATTTGTGTTAATGTAGTTGGACAAGATAATTACCATGTATGATTACAAAGGTACTAAGGAGGGATAAATAGTAATAGATGGACACATGGTCAAGTTGTTTGGTAGTTTGTTAGAGACCTTTCATACTATCTGACCATGCCTTCTAAAATGGCCAGGTTCTATACACTGAAGTTAGTAAATATTTTCCTTCTGTCAGAGGTCTGTGCTAGAAAATTATTAAGCAGCAGATTTTTTCTTTTCTTTTTTTTAAAGACAAGGTGAAACAAATTTCCCTAGATTAAAACTTGGTTTTGAGCTATGTAACAGTTCAAACACACATCTGATTTAAAATGTGTATTCTTTCTCTTTACATGGAAGAAAAAAGAAACGATAAGACAATTGATCTTTTAAAAGGAGAAATGAGGAGAGAAAATGAAATGGAAGTGATTTTATTCATTAAGTAGCCTGTCTTGACTTGCTATATACCTTTCAAATCTACTTTACTCATCTGAACCTGTACTCGTTCAAGCTAGTGACTGTAATGATGGTGACATCATAGTTTTGTTTATACTGAAATCTCTTTTGAGCACAATCACAAAAGAGATTGTTTTAGATTGATTACTTCTCAACTTTAGAATGTGGTAATTTTGGTATACCTCAAACATGCTGCACTTGTCTGCTTTTCTTAGCTTTAGATTATGAACTCATCAGGCCTGTTACTATTTCTTCATAAGCATTTAAAAACCACATAGTACACTAAATCTCCTGGAAAGAAACAAGAATAACTTTGATCCTTGACCATATGAATTTACAATAAGTATTTTGCATTTAATATTATACCCACAAACTGTGCAGAGATGAGCACTCAACATTTGTAAATCTTAGTTAAGGATCTGATAGAATGTGCAGGTTGTTCTTGGTTTTGATTTGACCTTGTTGTTCATGTGCCTTATGAGATGGTCTTCATTTACACAATTGCTTCAGGATTTTGGGTTTTATTATTTTTTTTCACAAGATCACGTATACTGCATTCATCACAGAAAATACGACAGCATTTACTTAATGAACAACTTCTAGGTGTTTTATTTTAATTGTGCAGACTTAGGATGTATTTGTTTATTATTTACTGCACTGGAGTGACATTGTTTTTCTTTTTGGCTTTTTACTAATACTCAGGTTTATATATCTGTTTCTTTCATAAGCACTGACTTTCATGATAGCTTTCACAAGCATGGAAAGGTGGATTTATCTTCTTGCAGATAGCTAGCCAAACAATGTCAAGTTTCAACTGATCTTCAGTATCCAATTTTAGATACCTCAACTCGTAATTTTTTACGCGCTAAGTAGTGTATGACACTTGTCCTCAAAATGCAACATCACCTGGCTTTCTTTGCAAATGTCTTTGGCTTTTTTTCAGTCTGAACCTGGCAAACAGGTACTCAGAGTGTAAAGAATGCATTGTTTAGTTGAGCACATAGGATAAAGTTTCATTTTTTAAAATTGTGATATACAAACTACCTTGGCAGGAGTCCTGAGACTCTTCCATTTTCTCCTATACTCCTCCTAGCAGAGAATCTTCCTTCCCTAGACCCTTTTCTTTAAGAGCATTAGCTGAGAATGCCTCTTTCTCCTTTTGTAGCTCTAATTTGTGTGTTTGTTTCCTCACCCCTTCTTTCCCTCACACCCCGTTTAACATCTGATACTTACCTTTCTGATCCCAAAGAAATCAGCATCTTTCTCCGCAAGTTTACTCCACTTCTTTGCTTGGAGCCAGTCTTCTCAACCTACCTAGGTGTTTCTCTTGCCTGTCTCCTTCTGTACCTGTGATTGTTTGCACTAGTATTTGTGTCTTTTTGCCCTTACTCCTTTAGTTTGGCTTTTGTTCCTCCTAATTAAATGTTCTTTGTCCTAGTGTAGCTAGAGGAACTGGTTGTTTGCATACTGCTTCCCTCTCCTCCTCACACAATTTCTTGAATTTGTTTGCTTCTGCCAGCATCAGATGCTCTAATGAGAAACAGGGGCCAGGCCCCTTATTTTCTTCTCCCCTCAGCTCCTCCTTTTATTCTTGTATTGATAGTTCCTCAGCCTGAAACTCTGTCCTAGCCATGGAAATGATTTCTGCTTTGTCTGGAAGGAAAAGGTGACAAGGACCATGGAATACTGACTCCTAGCATTTTCCTCCTTCGCCATTCTTAGGGGTGCTGCTGCTGCTGCTAAAATAACCTCCTCTTGTGATTCCCTGTACCAGGTACTCTGCACCATTAAAGCTGACAATGTTTTTGTTAGTAATATTGTGTCAGACTGTAAGAACAGCCAGTGTTAATAGATAAAAGCCTTGAGAAAGAATCTACTTTGGTAGAAGTAACGGGTATTCCAGTTATCCCATCAAATGTCATCTTTTCATCCGGTTTGTGAAGTCTGTGGTAACTTCCTGTCAGAGGTCCTACCTGCCAGAGCAGCTGGTGACTGAAGTGGATCTGATGCTGGTGTCAGGCTGGGTGGAAGTGCTTTTATCAGCCTCTAACTTCTTTGAGTCCTTTAAGTGCCTGGTAGTTGGCAAGAAATTAAACAGGAGGAGAATAAAGTGTAAAGCTGACTCCGATGGCATTGTCCTAAAGAAACAGGAGACAGGCAATTTCTTAATCAGAGATCTGGCTTATCCAACAATTTCTGCCTCTTCCATCTATGTCCAAAAATGTGTTTGGGGAGGGGGTGGGGAAGGAAAGGGAGGAAGAGGAGTGGAGGAAAGGCATCATCAGGCCACTCTTAATGGACCAGGTACAGTATCTCATTAAAGATACTGATGGTCCACCTCTCCATTGCCACACAAGCCCTACCCCTCTCCTTTCATACATCATCTGGTGTGTCAGTGACAGTTGTACTTACATTCACATGCACAAAGCCGACCTACTTCTATTTTGATAATGACTTCTAGGAGGTTTGGCAGGTTTTGAATGTTTGAAGTTCTGGTCAACTTGTTGTGAACAGTGGCATCACTTTCTTTTCACTCAGGCAACATGGCATGGGGAAGCTAGGTTGGCCTTTTCTGCTATAGTTATACATATGGTGACTGAATGGAATGCAGTGAGCAAACAATTTTTTTTGAGTTTTTCAGCTCAGCAAATGACTGTGTGTTCACCTGGACACAGGACAACACCTGGATTGTTCTCAGCAGAGTGCCAGAAGAAGTAAGGTGAAGGAATGCTGGGCTCTATTGCCCTGCTGAACCCTGATTTGTCCATTGGGCACCAGTCTCATGGCAGTGAAAAAAGTGCTAGAGCATCTTGTCAGAGATCCCTCCTCAGAGATCAAGGGAAAAGGAACATCCTTTTATGTCAAATCCTAACTGGCATTTGTGTTAGTAGGCTCCTTTTTGATGGACCAAACATTTTTCTCACTCTAGCCCTTCATCTGCTGTCCCCTGAGAAACCTCACTAAATGCTGTAGTTCACTGCACATTACGGGAAGTTCTGTTTTAGATATTACTGTTCTCTGGGCTGAGTCCCCAGAGAATGGAGAAGTTCTGTGCTTGTGAAGATGGGTTGTGTTCATCCCAATATCAATGGAGGACTGCTGCGATCTGCCTCCCAAGACATATTTAGCACCAATTATGTGGGACCTGAAGTTACCATCCATCCCTATTATACCCATGCTGTTTTGTACAAGACCATTTTCAATGGTTTATCTGGGCTGAAACTCTACCAGTATTGTTCCTGGAAGAGGAAAGGATGGAATAGGTCACAGTTATACTGCAGGTGTATCAAGGCCCTTTATATCAAGGTTATTATTTTTGTGGTGGTTGTGCACAGTGCTTTATTATCCGTTAAAACTCATCTGAGACCTGACTGGGTCATAATCTTTGATTAAAGAATGTGTCAAGACTGGTCCCTGTTCAATGAGTTCCGCACAGCTTGCCTTATTTCATCTCCTCCGTACAACTAGGCGGGTGTAGTTTACACTAATGAAGCATTCCTCAAAGTGCAGGTTTTTGTGACCTGGTGTAGGTCCATGCCAAACCTTTCATTTGAAAGCTCCCTCCAGGTTGTATGGGTCAGGAGCTCTGGCCAGGATTGCAAGGATTGCATCTGTGCCCAGTGCCATCCAACGGTGTGTGCACCTGTTATTCCCTGCAGGGCATTTGCTTCTGTTCAGAGAAATGGTGAACTGATTTCGTTTGCAGGCTGATCTGGCTCTGCCAGCGCCTTTCCTGAAAAGCATAGAGTGGGTTAGTGGTCACCAATCAGCTCTTCCTGCCGAGGCTCAGGCAAAGGTCCGGAGCCTTTCACTCTCCTGCGGCCAGCCTCCAAAGCAAGCAGGTCTCTGAGGCTGTGCTAAGCCTCCTGCTGGTAGGCAGTGCCAGAGGCCTGCTTTGTCTCCACTGCCAGGTTTATATTTTTGTCCGCTGGCTCTGCAGAGCCTCCTTTTATAGTGTTCTTAGTTCAGCACGGGATTTGTTGATGCACGCATTCCTTTCATTTGCTGCTTCCAAAACTGCTGATAAGACCAGAAGCTCTTCTATCTCCATTTGAGAGGGCTTGTTTGAGACCCAGTCCAATCTTGATCCCCTTGCCTTGATTTGTCTTGACCGTGCTGTGTCTGTGTCAGTCAGCCTGCCTTTGCTTTTACACTGCATCTCCTGTGATCCCGGTCTGATCCTAAAACCTCTGTGCCTCTCATCAAGTGACTCTAGACTTTTTGCTGCTTTCAGAAGTCAAGCGGGGATTGGCCCTGTCGCAGTGAAGTTACTGCTATTTTCTTCCTGACACTTCCCAGCCATTCAGAGTTCACTGCTCGTAACAAATAAACGCTAAGCCCAAAGCATCCTGAAAGTGATCCAGAGAACTGGCTGTATTGCACATGTTGTGGAGCTGTGTGGCCTCTCTGCCCTGCTGGTGCCCATCAACTCCCTGTGATTATGTTAGAGCTTCAGTGACAGCTCAGTTCGGAAGCAGTGGGCAAATAAAGACTTTTCTCCTCAGGCCAGGCAGAGTGTCAGGGTGGAAAAAGGAGCCACAGTAAGCAATTCCCCCTAAAGTGTAGTGGGTGTAGTTAGAAGGAGAATCCCCAGGACAACGTGAGCATGTAGTCAAGAACAGGAAGCACGAGGGGATGGTTCACCTGCTATATGTGGATGTTCACTCCCAGCAGCATAAGGTGTTTCACAACTGAGTGAGCCTACGGAGGGTGTAATTTTTACGGAGGCAGACAAGGCAAAGTTATCTCTACTACACAAGTGTTCACAGCCGTTTCTTTCTAAAAACTTTCACTTGGAGCAAGCAAAGCTTTACAGGAGCAGCCAAAAGTACAACCTTGACACTGTTCCCTCCCACCCCCCCAGCCTTTTGAATAAAGGATTGTTGGACTATTTATGCAAGGGCAAATAACATTATTTTTGGAAATGACTGAGTGATTTTTGTTACTTTTTTCCAAAAGCAAAAAAGAGAAAAATCAGCCCGACGCAGACACCTGGCACGGAAAATTTCAGCTTGCGTGGTAAAAGCCTGGCAGACGTCACCAGCAAGTGCGAAGAGTGTCAAAAAGAAAAATAAAAAGAAAAAAAAAATAAAAAGGAAAGAAAGGCAAGGGTAGTCACCGGCAGCGCCGGGAG